>OZ025297.1:214450661-214893161 GCA_964019185.1 Maratus speculifer | reverse complement strand
AAAATAATAAAAATTGTATGAAAAATGAGCAGATGTACTAAATAAATTTTCACTGCGCATGCGTCAACGATATCAAAATTTCATTTGCATATTAAGTTAGTTAAATGTATAAAGCAATTTTTGTGAAAGTCTCAAAATCATACCTTGAAAATCGTGAAAGTGATTGTCTATAAAATAAACTGAAAATTCGTTGTTCCCAAAATGAAGCAAAAAAGAGGGGGTTTATCCAAATATAAAAGTAATCGGCACATTGTTTATTCTACATTGGCATTAATCAATGGATATATGGATATGTTTCTGATTCATTTTGGGAATAACGGGTTTTCAGCTTATCCAATCGACGATTATTTTTAGAATTTTCAAGCAATGATTTTGCGATTTAAACAAAAATTGCTCTTTACAATTAGCTAACATAACATGCAAATTAAATTTTGCTATCTTTGACGAATGTGCAATGAAAAATTATTTAGTAAACTGACCCATTTTCAAAGAATTTTTATTATTTTTTTATTCTGATTACAGAATATTATGTGCAATATTGTTTGCCATATTTTCAGAAATGAAGAGTACTTCATATTAAGAACTCAACCAATTATAAGCAAAAAATTGGAAAAGTTTGGGACTGCTTTTAGAAAAACCTTAATTTCTCTGCGAGTATGCATGCTATCTACATAAAAATGAAATCAATTCATTACAATAAACAATTTAATCATATTCTACAATTTGAGCGCTTTCGCTCAAAAGATATTCATCATTTTTTTAATTTTTTGACGGTTCCTTATGGAGTTTCGGAAAAAAAATCTTCCCGGAAATGTATGACTTGCACTTTTATGTTTATACACTAAGAGTTCCGGGATAATTCTTCTTATATTTTTCTAGGTATTTAACCAAACGTCTAAAATCACAAATGGTCGGTCATCTTTGGCCATATAGTGTAATTGATTTAAGGTAAATGCACCAGTAGTGGGCCACTTAAGGATATTTATCTTATTATTATAAAAGTATTACCGTAAAATGGGGTGAATAGGAACAGCGGGGTGAATAGGAACGAAACTTCCCGGTCATACAAATAAATTCATTATAAATATATGTGATGATATTTTTAGTTGCCAATTTTTTTATAAGAAGATAATAAAATTAAGTGTTGAGAAATTCAGTTTTGATATGTTTGCACCAATACTGAGGTATATAAAAAAACTTCAAGAGGATCCTCAAAAACCTCATTTTTTTCAACGTCTTCAAAATTTTGTATGTAACTACAGTATTTTTCGTATTATAAACCTAAGAGACGGTATTTTTACTTAATGATAGACCTGCAAACTATATGCTGTATTAAATTCTACTTATTTTTAAATTACATAATGAAAAAATGAAAAATGTCTTGTAACATCAGAGGTTTAAGATTTACGGGGTGAATCGGAACACGTTTTCTCTCATGGTTTATTTTTCTATACAGTAATAGTTTCATGTAATATATGAAGACATATGTATGAATATGTATTGTAACAATATTTTGTTTGTTCTAAGTACTTGAAGAGTTTGGAGGTGCCAAGAAAGAACTTGATTAAACAAAAAAGTCAACGCCTAATCCAACAGACATGGAACACACAATAAAAGAATTAAAAATATAGCAAATTAGTTAGAAAATCTGCACAGAATTATTCTCTGACATCCACAACATTACGCAAACATCTCAAAATGAAAAACCAATTAAAAAACAGAGGGATGCAAACAGTACTAAAGGCTGGGGATGAGGGCGTATTAGTAGATCATATTAATACATGCAGAAATTGGGGCTATTCAATAGATTCACTTACCCAATGACTACTAGTAAAGGATAACACAAAACAGGGCTCAATTCGCATTAAATTCTACTTCTGCAATTCGAATATAATTTCTTAAAATAAATTTTAATTTTTCTTGATTTCAAAGTTGTTTTCTAATTTTTAAAAAGGCATATCTTTACTTGTACATAAAATATAGGCTTGGTTTCGCAGTAAATATGTGTTCCAATTCCTCCCTTATCATTATTACCTGTTTTTATTAACCGTATTAAAGTTTGAATCGGAATAAATAAAGATTGTAACATATGTTCCGATTTACCCCTATCTGCGGATTGAATCGGAACACCTTGAAAAAAAAATAATGTATATAAACAGTATAAATGTTTCGTTTTTGCTTAAAAAGTAAAGAACAAAACAAGACCGAAGTTTCTAGTAGAAAAATAAAAAAATTAAAAAATCAGTTGTTGCTTTTTTTTAACGGTAAAGTTGAAAAGTGTTCCGATTCACCCCATTTTACGGTAGTGAATTAAAAAAAATTTATAGATTTTTTAGCCTAGTCCTTACCTTTATGTATCAGAATAAACATTCAATTTTTAAAAATATATTCTCTAGAAAAAAATAAAAAAATTACCTTCCTCTATGCTCCAGTAGTTGGCCAAGTAAATTTCTGATGCTCCAGTAAGTTCCCCCTAGGTGTGGGGCTCTCCATTCTTGAGTATAATGCATACTGTACCAAAGTTATAATTTGTTTTAGATTTCTACACATAAATATACACAAAAAGGAAATCATATATAGACGTTTTGATGATTATGTAAAATAATTTCAGCTTCTATTTAGTTTTTCGTATAGTCCGTAAAAACACCCTTCCAGCTCAAAGACTATGAGAATAATGAAGTTGTCCCTTTGGCCTGATAACAAATAACGGTTCCAGCTAATCAGCAATTAGTTTGTTATTTGACAGGGATGACTAGAAAACTTGTTTTTCAACTTTGAAAACTGGTGGCCCACTACT
Organism: Maratus speculifer; assembly: GCA_964019185.1. Classification (NCBI taxonomy): domain Eukaryota; kingdom Metazoa; phylum Arthropoda; class Arachnida; order Araneae; family Salticidae; genus Maratus; species Maratus speculifer. The sequence goes on along the minus strand of OZ025297.1, from coordinate 214,890,364 downwards.
GGTACATGGCCGACTACTGGTATACTTACCCTGTGTATATTTTAATAATTAGTTTGTAATGTAATACCTTTTCTTGAACTAAAAGTTTATGTGGTATCATGGTTTCCAGCTCTTTGGATTGTCACTATTTTGAAAAATATTATTAACTTGAAAAAAAGTATTTTACACGGTGATTCAATCTTATTAATTTAATCTGTTCAATATTATTGGGGAAAATAGTGGTACTCGAAAATAGTGATGCATATTTCCAATAGCAGCATCATTATTCAAAGCATACTGTTAACAGGTAAGCCAGTACAAAAACTTTCATAAAGGTGACAGCATATGTAATGCGCGCTACATTGTTTTAGCCAAAAATATAATAGGGTGACTGCACATGCACAAGTAGTTGATTCAACTCCAGTAATTGATGAAACTTTTGAAATAATGCGCCATTTCAAGCAATAATGAGTCTTACACGTGACACTGGACATTATATGTCATGAAACGAACCTGTGTGACTACCTGCACTAAGCAAACAACACCCTGAAGGACCAAATTTTCATGGAACGAAATTTATTTTCATAGGTTCAATACTAATTTTACCTCCATTTATGGACAACCCAGTTGAATTTCCTCCATCTTTCGGAAAAATGAAACAAAAATCCGTTTTCTCCTGGTAACCTGAAGAAGGATTTATTAGAAAAATAATTCCATAGAGCACACTATTCATCAAACTTATAAAATAAATTTGGATTTTTGATTATTATTATTCCCTATCTTTAAAGTGTTTAAACCTCTTTGTAATTTTAAATTATTTAAGCCGCTTTGTAACTTTTAAGTATTTAATCCTCCTTGAACTTTTTTAGACAATTAATTTAACTCTGATGACGTTATTACGAATGATGGTCAATAAACACCTCTTCCCTATTCTGTCACGAAACTCTCAAATATAAAGTAATTAAATCATCATTAACTGTTCCAATGAAAAATAAACAAGTTGGAAATTGCACGTGAAGCGTAGCAAATAAGGTGCGTTCGTACGATAACTATATTTTAAAAATATCACTCTCATATATCAATCCCATAAAATTGAAAATAGTTAATTACAATTAAAATGTGCACCAAACAATGTTCTCCCTATACCATTATATAAAGGAGTACTTTTGTGTGGCCTTGTAATTCAATAACCAATGTTCTTTGCACCACAAATTATGCAAATTGTATATTATAAAATGTACTTTATAGATACATATCTATTTTATCATGTTCGAATGAGTGTAACACCATTAAAATGCATTTGAAACATTTTTTTTCCATTGACCGTAATGTAACAGAATACTTTTGATTGCCCTGTACTTGAACTATGCATCTAATTTTGATAAAATTTGAAATAACTCGACAAAGTTATGTAATAATTACGTATTTTAAATTTCAAACGATTAAAATGCATTTGAAAATTTTTTCCCCATTGATCGTAATGTAACGGAATCCTCTTGATTGTCCCTGTAATTTGTCTATGCATCCGATTTTCATCAAATTTTAAATTACTCGACAAAATTATGTAATAATTATAAATTTCAATCAATTCGGTTGAGTAGTTTTTGCGATGTTGTATGCGGGCAGACAGACAGACGGGCGGACTGAACGACAACTATAGGTGCTACGTATTTAGATAATTACGAACGCACCTAAAAACGCATTTATATACCGAACATCGAAATGACCTGGAAATAAAAGTTATAAAGGTAAAACGTAAAATCAAAGCAAAAGTCAATGTATTCATCTTTAAACTCTGCAGTAATCAAATGATGCAATTAACATTTGTTTGATACTTATATATATATTTTTTTTCTAATGTGAAAAATAATTTTAGAAATAATATTTATTACTGTTTTTCAACAATTAAAATTTAATAGATGTACATTTCACAACTGGATGTTTAAATCTAATTCAAATTTAGATTTAACATGACCTCTATTAAGAGAATACCTCTCAAAGTGATCAATTTTTATTTAAATAGAATGTGGTTTCTTTAGGTAGGTTTTATTATATTTGTTTGAATATTGGAGCACTTGTTGCAACATTGTTTCCAGATTCCAGCTACAAGACAACCAATTGTATGATTTTTTTTTAAATTAGAAATGTAAAAATTTAGTTTTGCATTAATTGGAGATAATTAAGTACGTTAAAACAATATACTTACATCTTACTTATTTCAAGTAGCATTTTTATATGAATTCTTGTTAATCATAGCTTATGATATTTTAATAATTAATTTTTGAATTTTCGACTCATTTATTTCAGTGTTCAACTGGAAAAATATCATTTAAAGAAATTATTTACTAAAATTTTTTCCAATTTAATTTGTGCAGATTTAATTTTTACTCCTTATAGGACATTTCTTAAGGGAAATAGCAATTATGTTTGTTTACTTTTAAAACATAAAAGGAAGAAAATATAATAAAAACCCCAAAACCGACCTTATTTGACCATTTACTGGCTCGGTCACTCTATCATATTTTGGATTTTTTCAGATCGATTGCTATTTCCAGAGTTTACTCTGATGAATTCTCTATCTTTTCAGATATTTAAAATGGTAAGCTATTGACATGTTCATAACATGAGATTATAAGTGAATTACTCTTCGTATGATTAGATAAGTTGTTTATGAACGTTGTTTTTTCTTCTGCCTGATTTTTGTATCACACATGAAATCTCTTGAAATTAGCATCTATTTGTTGGGACTAGTAAATATTTAATAACAATTTCAACGGAATTAATTTAAGAGCAGTTTTTAGACCATTATTAAAAAAGCTGTTCTTATGAAAATTTGATCATTTTAAATTAATACTAATTTGTTTTTTAGCTTTTGACATTCTGAAGCTCCTATACAAATAAACACAAGTAAAAAAAAAACCGTTAAATTTACTGCAAAAACCGCTAGCAGCAATGTTGCCAGAAGATTTTGCAGTTAAAATTGAAGTAAAATTGGATTTTTTTTTTAAACATCTAACTTTACGGCAATTTTTACGGCAAGAACCTTTGGTAGCATTGTTGCCAGCGGTTTGACAGCGGTAAATTTAACGGATTTTTTTACGTTGTATCTCTATACGAGGAGAGAATATTTATGACCGCTGCAATGGTGTGTTCCATTTTGATTATTTCAGCTTTTATAACATATTATTTTGTTATTTATTTCATGAAATACGAATAAATATACTGTTACGATTAAATTCATAATCTAAATATTATAATTGTGTTAATTATAACTTCAATTCCAAAAAAATCTAAAGAAACAGGCAATTGACAATATGTTAAGAATTGATAATAAATAAAAAAAGATACGTTTCTTAAATTTAAAACTATGAGAATTCAATATTGATACAAAATATCAAGAACTATTGTATATTAGATTTGCTAAATTATCGATAATTACTTTTAATGTTACCTTTATTAATCTTATTCTGTAATGATTTTAATATTATGCATCATGCTTACTAAATTATTTAAATTATGTTTGACTAGTATTGCAGTTTTCGTAATTGAAAAATACAATTATTCAACTGACGGTTCATAGATGGGAACTTTATACATAGCACATAATTAAGAATATCTTTGCAAAAAATTTTTGGTCTGAAATTTTATTCTGTTATAAGAAATTTTCCATAATTTAACCTCTTGCACTCTATAACCTACGTACTTCCGACAGTGCATGGCGCAGAACATTATCTAATTCCACATTCCGAATTCCAATGGGAACGTTTTAACTGTTATTTTTGCTTTACAAGATGATTACCTTCCATAAATAAAGTAAAAGAAAAAACATTAAAATTAATTTTTTGGTATAAATTAAAAAATTGAAAAAAAGAATAAGCAGTTGAATGCGCTAACAGTGCTTGAAATGAACGTATTTATAGGGAAAAATCCCTGTTTCAATACGACAAAATTTACAGTGAAAATTATCCAGTTGAGAATAATGAAAATTTCTGCACTACTAATGTGCCACTTGTACATGACTCCCTTCCAATAAAGATAGCTATTGTACAGATATTTTACAGATTCATCGATAAGGATATGCCTAATTAAAAAAATAATCAATATATGTACAATCTGTATGTACAAAACCACGGTGAAATTCTAGAACATCTTAAAGAGTTGGTTATTGGAGAATATGTTGACATTGAAGTGATTGCGTGCATGCGTCGAGGTCAGTTTGAGACACGATGCCATTCCATTTATATGCCAGTTCACTGTTATCATGATGACAACATGTAGAATTTAATTCTAATTTTAATTTTTTTAGAATATTCATGTACAAAGAAATAATTACTGTTTCTTTGTTTATCCTGTTAAAAGAAACCAGAAATATGAAGATTAAGAAATCTTAGATTAGCCATGCATATCGGAACAGAATATGACGTTTTCTAAGTAATGTGAAAAATAAAGTAACTGATTTTTTTAATTTGACAATGTAAAAAAAAAATAAATCTGTTTAGCTTTATTAAGGGCTTGATTATTTTAACTCGAACTAAGGGAGACTATTTTGATATGCCTTTTTAGAAGCCGTAGTGTTGTCTTTATTTACATTTAAAAAAATCGCCTGGAAACAAAAATCACGTTTCATTTAATTAACTAAATAAATCATAAAGTATAAAATGGATCCCCTCTAAGCCAGTTATGTTACTTAAAGAATGTTAACTACATTATGTTCATGCCTGTATTTAGAAACATGTTGTAATACTGTATAAGTATTCAGAAAGTCTGCGATATTCTAAGATCATTGTTTAAGTATTTGAATAATAATATTAGTGTATATTACAGTTTTATCATAATATGTTTCTCTAAGAATTTTTATGTAAGTCTAAGAAATTGCAAAGTATTTGTAAATTGTTAAATTATATTACTTATTTTCTTTTAAATACTTTAATTACAAGTATTGTTAGAATGAAGTAGATTCAATTTTTTCATTAATGGGTTGTTTTGTTAATAGTGTTCCATATTTCTTGAGTGGGTCCCCTAGAATACAGTGATGTTACATAAGAAATGTTAACTACATTCTACCAAGCTTTCAGTAATAATGTATAAGTATTCGAAGTCTGCGAGTTTCTAAGATCAAAGCTTAAAAATTTTGATAATAATGTTAATGTATATTACAGTTTTATTGTGATATATAAGTATGTATCAGAAAGTCTGCAATATTCTAAGATCAAAGTTTAAGTATTTGGATAATAGTATTAGTGTATATTACAGTTTTATCTTAATATGTTTCTCTAAGAATTTTTTTGTAGGTCTAAGAAACTGCAAAGTATTTGTAAATTGTTAAATTATATTATTTTACTTATTTTCTTTTAGCTACATTAATTACAACTATTGTTAGGATGAAATAGATTCAATTTTTTCATTGATGGGTTGTTTTGTTTATAGTGTTCCATATTTCATGAGTGGGTCCCCTAGAATCGAGTAATGTTACATAAGAATTGTTAACTACATTCTACAAAGCTTGCAGTAATCGTGTATAAGTATTCAAAAAGTCTGCGAGTTTCTAAGATCAAAGTTTAAAAATTTTGATAATAATGTTAATGTATTTTACAGTTTTATTGTTACATAAGTATGCATCAGAAATTGCAGAATATTTGTTAATTGGGAAATAATATTGTTTTACTTATTTTCTTTGAATAGCTGTTTTTATTACAAGCATTTAGAATAAAATAGCTTCAGTTTTATAAATATATATAGGACAGTTTCACCATAAAATTTAATTAATAATAACACATTGCTCAGTGGTGCACAAATTGTTTAGAATAATTTAATTTGTGCACCACTGAGCAATGTGTTATTATTAGCTTCAGTTTTTTTCATTTATGGGATATTACGATTATAGTGTTCAATATTTCTTCTATATATGGTATCCTGGGGTAATAACGTCACGTTAAGGTTCTACCAATTTTCACTGCTCAGTTTTAGATTGTATTTTTCAAACAAATATACGATTTGATACAGCAACTCATTGACTATCTATAAAAAAATAATTTAACAGATATGTATTCATAAAATGTAATGGCGTGATTTCTTGACCAATGCTATTTGGCGTTATTACCCACCATTGTGGGTAATAACGCCATGCAAACAAAACTATGAAATAAGATGGAATAACGGCATGTAGATTGTCCAATTCTAAAAATACAAACTCTACAAACTTAGAAATTGACAAATTGCATTCTAAGCTATTGAAAATGTTCAATTTTTTGTGAAAGTATAAGAAAAAAAGGTGTGGTGTGTGTGTGGGGGGAAAGCAAAAGAATATCAGACCGTGAGCTTCTTTTTGCTTAAAAAGGCCCGCTTAAATAGAATTATTAGAAACATTGCACAGTATTAACTGTGTTTATTTTAATCAGCATTTAGGATGTAGCCCGGCCACTGTTGGGAATCAAGCGGGGTATTAATGCCAAGGATTGGCGTTATTACCCCGGTATAGTTATTGCGCAGTACATTTTAAATTACAAATTATCTCGAGAAGATATCCAAAATCTTACACAAAACTTTGAAAGTACATGAAATGCACTACAAATTTATGTAATTAACAAAGTATTTCCGGATAAAAAAATAGTCTTCACATCACAAAACGTATCTCCCAAATTTTAGATGAAGTGTTAATTTTAGTTGCTTGTAAAAACAATAAGACCTAAAAATGGAGCAAATTAACTTGAAGCTGTTTCTTGCGATTTATATGACTCAAAACCCTTCTGCGCAGAGCACATAAGTGTCATTTACCAGATTATTTCATAATTATGCATAATATTAGCACTTGGCGTTGTTACCCCGCCTAGCGTTAATACACCAGACCACCTTAGTAAACAAACTGTTTAATAAATATATTATAAACTTTTATATAGAAAAGGTCTTTACTTTTTTTTCAAAAGAAGCACCTTGCCTTACGTTTGGGAATGGTTGTTGGAGATAAACTTTTTTTTCATTATTTATTTATTTCTTGCATTATTAAACATCTAAAGCTTTATTCTCTAACAGATGATTGAGAAATGACGTTCATGGGAATAAACTGAAGATGATATTGTATCGAATAACTTTCATAAACTTTATAAATTGTTTAAAGTTTATGATTTGAATTATTATTTATGATATTTGTGTTATATAGTTATATTGTGATATATAGTATTGTGTTGTATAGTTATGATATTGTGTATGACGGAATATTAGTTGGCATTTTTTCTCGACATGTATTGAATATTTCATATATTTTGTTCCTTGTAAGTTATAAATATAGCTTAAAACTAAATAATGAAAAAAAATATCCAATCAGATTAATGTATATACGGAAGTTTATGCATATGTGAATTGTGGCAAAAAGTGTTCTGCCAAATTTGATGCTTGAAAAATACCAAAATAAATTCAATTATTTTATAAATTGGTAATTTAACGATATTTTTAAAAAAGTACATTTTTATTTAAAATGGTTTTCATGGAATTATTTATAAAATATGTAATCCTACGCTAAGAGATTCCTATTATAAAGCGCATGAGTAGCTTATGAATACACTCATTAATTGGAGAATAACTCGACGGTATCATAATAAAAATATTTCTGTTAATTGTTTTTGCGTGTACAGAAATGTACTTTTTTGAAATCTATTATTTAAATATAACACATTAGATTTGTTTTTTTCCCTTTATGGTTATATTTTTCATTTATCTTAGAATATGTGTTTCATAGAATTATGAACATTTGAACATCGTTAATCTGACACTCACGTGACCCAAAAAATTATTGTTATAAGCAGAGTGGCGTAATAGAAGTTGGAGAAAAGCATGTTTATAATAAGCTGTATTTTTACTAAGTTTAAGCAAATTTTTAATTCATATCTGTTTTTCAAATTATAACAATAAAGCATTATTAAACAAAATAAACACAAAATCAATGAAAAGAATAATAAGGTATTTGTACCCTATATGGACAGGGCTCTCAATATGGACACCCCTAATATTTTTAAAGGTAATAACTGATCGAGAGATGGCTCAACATTTTCGCGAAGAAAAGCAGTTGAAAAGATAATTAAGGCTGGAAAGTGTAAAAAAGCGCACGTTTCGCCATTTAGGAGGGTATTTGTTGTTTCGAGATGTGCTGATCTTAATCCGCGAGTAGTGGCGACTTTTTTCCCAACGTCATTAGTCGCGCTCGGTCTTTTCGCCGCTGGCCCCCCGTATACCAAATATGTAAAATAAGAAATATTTTTCACCTAATATACGAAAATAACATTACAACGAAGATATAAATTTACAGTTTTCTTAAATTATGCATTTTATTCATGAGACCTGGAGTAATTGGAAAAAGTAAAAATGAGCTCACATTAGTGATTGTTACGTAGACTTTTTCGCCGATTTCAACTTTGTTTCTAAAAATGTACATGAAAGAAAAACAGAGCTGTCCTGTTACTTCACTAAGGTGGTCGAGAAAGCTTCAACGTCAGCTACATGGTAGACCTCCTTTGTATTTGTAATGTGATATAAATTAAGAGAAGATAAGTTATACGGGCGGCGAAAAGACCGACACGCGACTACTGACGGGTTAATTACTTGTAAGCTTAAATTCTTACTAGCAGGGTAGACCGAGCTTAGCTCGGTCAAAATTAACTTTGTGTTCAACTCGATATAGTATTTTCACTGTATCATTAACTCTGTAATATTACTGTAAAACATGTTTATAATAGTATTATTTAGAAAAACAATCAATAAGAAAACTGAGTTTTTATGCGCATGTTTATAAATTTTACTTTATTTTAAAATTTACAACGAAAGGACATCGATCTAAATCACTTTTTTAGCTCGACTCTGATCGGTTTAACCATGCATCTCGAATCCTCTTAAGAATATATAAAAAAATTCTTTACATTCTGAAAGACAATATTTTTTGCTAGATATAGCCAAATTTGGAGGCATTCTTTTATTTGGCTCCAAATACGCGTTTTGGTTTTCGTAATTTTTATAGTCGATTTTTTGGCCATATGTCGCCAATATTTTGTCAAATATCACCAAGTTATTGGCTTTTGCCATATTCTCGTGACCCCGACCCGTATTACCCAAAATGAGCCACTAATCAAATTTGATCAAGCATGTGACATAGCTCAATCGTCTTCAGGTAATCAAAAACAGTAGAATATAAAATTGAATCAAAATCGTTTAAGCCATTTTTTAGGTAAAATTAGCTTGGCAGCATTCAGCAATGAAGCGAAATGACCCACTAATATAATTTTGTTTAACATGCGACTCAGCCCAATAGTCTTCTCTTGACAAAAAACGTTTTGTTTCAAAATTTAGGTAAAATTGATTGAGTCGTTGTTATATAGAATGACCCTAGCTCATTAAGACACAAAATGACCCAAAAATCGAATTTTCGCGAGCATGTGTCCAAGCCAAATGGTTTTCTCTTGCTCAAAAACGATATAATACAAAGTATAGTCAAAATGGTGAGTACCATTTTCTACATAAAATTAGCATGACCCATCATGACCAACAAATGACCTTTGTAATCGAAATCTCTCGAACGTGTGGCCTAGCTCATTAGTTTTAGCATGCCGAAAAACATTAGATACAAAATTTAGATAAAATCGATTGAGCCGTTTTTTAGATATAGTTAGTTTGACCCTGACCCTTTATGATCCAAAATGACCCATTGATCGAATTTTCTCAAAAATCTGTCATAACCCAATGATTTTCTTGTGCCCGAAAATGATAAAATACAAAATTTAGTCAAAATTGCGCGAAATGTTGTCTAGATAAAATTGGAATGCCCCAAAAGTGGCCCACTAATCGAAATTTCTCGAACATGTGACCTACCCCAATGATTTTCTCATGCCAAAAATATATTGTATACAAAATTTCGTTAAAATCGACCCATCCATTCTTTAGATATAGCTTGACCTTGACCCATTAAGACCCACAAATGACCCTTATAATCGAAAGCTCTCGAATATGTGACTTAGTCCATTAGTTTTCTCGTTTTTAAAAATTGTTACACACAGAATTTCGTTAAAATTGATCCTGCCGTTCTTTAATTATATATAGCTTGACCCAGGCCCTTTATGATCCAAAATGACCCATTAATTGAAATTTTTCGAACATGTAACCTAGTCCAATGATTTTATCGTGCCAAAAAAATGTTGCATACAAAATTTCGTTAAAATCGATCCACCTGTTTTTTAGATATAGCTTGACCATGACCCATTATGACCCATCATGATCCACAAATGACCCTCATAGTCGAAATCTCTCAAACATGTGATTTAGCCCATTAGTTTTCTCATGTAAAAAAACTGTTACATACAAAATTTCGTTATAATCCATCACGCCGTTCTTTAAATATAAATAACTTGACCCAGACTCTTAATGACCCAAAATGACCCATTAATCGAAATTTTTCGAACATGTAACCTAGTCCAAAAATTTTATCGTGCCAAAAAAAATGTTGCATACAAAATTTCGTTAAAATCGATCCACCTGTTCTTTAGATATAGCTTGACCATGACCCATTATGACCCATCATGACCCACAAATGACCCTCATAGTCGAAATCTCTCAAACATGTTATTTAGCCTATTAGTTTTCTCATGTCAAAAAACTGTTACATACAAAATTTCGTTATAATCCATCACGCCGTTCTTTAAATATAAATAGCTTGACCCAGACTCTTAATGACCCAATATGACCCATTGAAATTTTTTCTCGAACATGTAACCTAGCCCAATGTTTTTCTCGTGCCCGAAAACCATAGAATGCAATTTTTAGTCAACATTGCGTGAGAAAATCGCTAGATAAAAATAGCATGACCCACAATGACCCCAAGAATGACCCACTTACCGAATTTTCTCGAACATGTTACCTAACCCAATGGTCTTCTTGTAATCCAAAACGATACAATATAAAATTTGGTCAAAATCGTTAGAGCCGTTTTTTAGATAAAAATGGCTTGACCCATAATGACCCCAAAATGACCCACTAATCGAAATTTTTCGAACATGTGACCCAGCCCAATAGTTTTCTCGTACCAAAAAACGATTGGATACAAAATTGCCTTAAAATCCATCCAGCCGTTCTCTAGATATAAATAGCTTGATCCTGACCCATTGTGACCCAAAATGACCCAGTAATCGAATTTTCCCGAACATGGGACCTAGCCCAATGGTCTTCTCGTGCCCGAAAATGGTAAAATCCAAATTTTTGCGAAAATCGTTAGAGCCGTTTTTGAGATAAAATTTACCCACACACACACACACACAATTTTTGCTCGCATTATAGTATAAGATTAGATATGGTGAAATTGCATTATATGTTGAAAAGTGGAGTATTTAAAAAAGTTAATAAAACATATTTTCGACCGCTATTAAATATTTTGCTTAAAAATATTTTCCTTATTCATTTGATACCAGATTTAGTAAAACTACGCCCGATTCCTAATATGGACAGCTTATGTCCCCTACGACGACAACTGTAAGAATGAAGAAAATTCAACGTTGCCAAGCAATAAATTGAAAAGGCATCAAAGTGGTAAAATCTTTGTTTAACAAGATGCCATTTGAACAATCCCCCAAAAACCTTCCTCCAAAAAACCCTTGCAGAAAAATAAAAAGAAGATCCTCCTCAGTAGTATATCTGTTGGCGAAATCGTAGGTACCAATGGTATGACTTCCTCAACAAAGGAGAGCTGGTACTGCTTCTTTTCCAGTATTAATGCTTTTTCAAACATGCGGCCATGCATCACATGTGGCAGATATGTCCATGAGGATTATGTGGGACTTACTACCCATGGTGAAAAAGTTTCTATTTGTCCATGCTGTGAGGACTGAGTAATAGCAGATGTAATTTCGCAGACAGGTGCAATAAAGCTAAGCAAAACCAACAATATTATTTCATAATATTTACTAGTAATTAAGGGGCTTTGCATGGGTCTTCGAAGGGTAAAAACCGAGAATTACCTCCCCTTTCTAAAATACATGTTCTGAAGATATTTACTGTCCCCCTCCTCCTCCGAATACTTTAAGATATATTATTTTATTTCCACCTGTCCATAATAGGGACAGGTAGTTCCTTTATATGGACACTTGTAAACTATTTTTTGTTTTTATCATTTAAATTAAACCAGAATAATTACAAGGTCGCTAATTTTAATAATGATAGTCAATAGTCCAAAGATAGTGGTCAAGTACTTTTGGAGTCCTATGACTTGTACATGGGGGTGAAAAAAATACATTTTCCTTAGGGTGTCCATATTGGGTACAGGTACCTTAATCCTATTTCTGATCACTTACTTTGTTATTGTTACATAAAATATTGATGAATTAACAATTACTTAGTACTAGATATGATTCTTACAATTCTTTTATCAATGTTATACAATTTTGTATTAGTATCCGTTGTTTCAGAATTGGATGTTATATCGTTTCAATGTAACGTAATGTATCGGTTTTAGGCGAAGGCTTATTTTGTTTCAGCTCTATACCATTTTCACTCCTCGAGTCTCGTGAAATTTAAGTTTTTTTTCACTTTTTTCCCTTTTAATTTTCGGAGGTGTCATACTTATCAAAATCGGTAAACATACGGACATCCCCGGCTATATCGATTTCAAGACCCAACAATTCTATAAACATTATTGAAAGAATGATGTAGCCTTCTTTATTACTTTCTTTATATTACATACCGTCGGAATCTGATGAGCCTGAATTATTTTATATAAAACATGATTGTTTGCAGAATTTTAAAGTAAACGTCACAAGTAACATGCTTCAAATATGCTGTTAATTAGATAAACCCTTCAATTGAAATCTTTCTCAGTTTTTGAATATCATTTTTTATATTAATACAGTGAAACCTTCCTGTGTAGCCACATTCCCTAAACGACAATTTTTTCATCAACTAAAAAGTCATTGAAAGTGTGTAATTCCAAACAAAAATGTTTTCGTCTTATAGGGTATGTGATATATTCAAATTTTAAGAAATAAATTTTAAAATGTTGTGCACTTTCAGCTTAACAAGCACATGAAAATCTTCTGTATAAATTTTTAAAACAATTTATTTACATTTTCTATATATTTAATTCAATTTATTTTTTTACAAAATTTAAACCAAAGCGCACATTTGAATTTTAATATAGTTACATATTAATAACACTTTAAGGCGCGAAATATAAAAACTTGTAGCTACGCAAGTACACATATTAAAAAAATCATATTTCAAAAATACTTAGAATTCCTTACGTATTTCATTCTTAAGTCATATTTCAAAGGGTACTTAGAATTCCCTTATCAACGAGAACATCTGGAATATGCTAGTTTCTCTTTAAAATTTTGTTTTCCTTTCTTTTAATAAAGGAACAAAACTCGAAAAGAAAAAGAAATTTCTCATATATTTCTCTTTGAAGCACCAAGGTATATTGCGTAACAAGATTTATTGTAACTTTCAAGTAAGAGATGTAAACGTGTAACGAGCTTTTCAGAATTTCCTGTTCTTTAAAGATAGTTACCTACACTGAAGTTTATAATGTTTTATTTACAATGCTCTTTTAAATTTTCTTATTCGTCCATGTTCTATTTTTTATTCGAATATACAGCCATATTAAACTTATAGTATACATTTTGGGACATCATAAAATTTCATGTTTAAAAATATGTTTTATATTGATGGATTTATATGCACGTTTTAAAATAATCACTAACTAATTTGGTTTTTAATAAATAATTTACAAATTTATGTAAGAATAATCAAGTAGACAAAATATAACATTATATCTTGTATGTTTATTTTAGAACCTTAAAAAATATAGATTTTTTCAATTAAAAAAATCTTTTAATAAGTTAGCATGTTAAAAAAATTTCGATTAAAAGAAATTTATTTTTGTTTAACAGATAAATGTTTAATTCGAAATTTTTGTCTATAGAAAATGTGTAAGGATGCTGGTTCCCGCTCACACTGTAAAAAAAAAAGGGTCAATCTACTAAAAAAACTTTAGTGATCCTTGTAATTACTAAAAAAATTTTAATAATCTTAGTCGGTTACTAGAAAATCTGTAAGAATTACTAGAAAAAAGTTAGCAATGGATAGAGTTAATAGTTTTACATTTTTAATAGCTATTACTAAAACTCACTTGGTGTGGCCTTGATAGCATAGTGGTTATCGTAACGGATTCCAGGCTAAGAGGTCCCGGGTTCGACACCGTCAAATACGTTCCGAATGTATGTAGTGTAAGTATTCGTTAATAAAGGGATTATGAAAATCCTGTCAGAGCAGGTAGCATTTTTGGTGCTGCCATCTATTGCGGTTTTGCCGAAAATCTATCGCTTCAGAAGTTTGGATGCAGCTCCTGTCCTTCGGGCGCACGTAAAGGTTATTAAAAACAATTTTGGAGCTATTACTAAAATTTTCTTGGTGGCTCATACTAAAAATTTTTAAGTTAGTTATACAAAAAATTATTTTGTTAAGTTTACAAAAGAAATGCTTGTTTCACTTGCAAAAAAAAAGTTTGTAATGGTTACTAAAAATTACTGTGGAATACAAATTTACTAAAGAATTTTTAGTAAGCTCTTGAATTTTTTTTACAGTGCAGCTTATGGAGTTGAAAAATCTCCAAAATATGACTACAATTTAAACAAAAACTATTTTTTTTTTTGAATAAGCAAAATATTACGAGATATTGAGTTATTTTGCGAGAAAAGAGGAATGATCTGAGAAAAAAATTGCAGAAAGGAAGAAATTTAAGAAAAAAATAAATTAAACGAATTGTTTAATATTTTTTAATTGGCTTATCTTTAGTAATGTTAATAAAATGTTATAGCAGTCTGCGTTTGTTATATAGCTTATACTATTGTATGTTACATTATTTATACTATACATATGAGAAAGAAGTTCAACACATTGTCTTTAGAAATATCTATAAACTATATCCTACGTATTTACAAAGTAAAATTGTAGTTAGATTCATTACCTAGTTGTTCAGCAGTTTATATATTTTTCTATTATATCGTTATTTGAAATATGATTCCGTGATAATTAAAAAATAAATAAATTAAACAAAATCTTTAATATTTTTGAACTGGCAGATCTTTTGTTACACGTTATAAAGTATGCGATTTCTTGTAAAATTCACTTTTTTATTTTTTTCCTTATTATTAAATAATGTCGCAATTAAAACATCATTGCAAGCAGACATTTGGGGGTCCACCAGTGTCCGAGAGGTTCTGACCTCAAACTGGACGTTAGATGCTGGGTTCGAACCAAATCGCGACCGTCGGCCTAACCGTTCGGAGTTTTCCGTGGTTTTCTTCGAACCTTGCATAAATACGGGTTAGGTTCCCTTAGAAAGACCCCCACGGAGGGCAACCCACCCCTTAGGGCCTATATCCCATAGCGTAGATAATTGGTCGACATACATACAAACAAACAAACCAAGAGACATTTGGGAAAGCTTCCCATTTTGTAATTTACAATACATTTATTTCTATTCCATAAATATTAGAATAAGATTCAAAACAAATAAAAAACAGTCAAACAAAGTAACACACGAATATCAAGAAGCTAATAATAATTTATCAAACAATGATAATTTGAATATTGGTAGCTTTCGTGTATTTTTCTAATTCCGAATTTTGCTTCAAATTCTCATGCAAAACAGTGCTTTTGAGAATAAAGGGAGAGGAATACAGAGAGACGTTTGCAGATCGATGGAGATATAATAGATCTATAACAGAAATATCTTAGAAAATATAACAGTAATATGACCCTTTAAGCGGCCTAACCGTGTTTTTCCATCATGTAATATTTTAATTCAAAGTTTTATTTAACACAAGATTGATATTACTGTTAATTTTTTGAATTGCATAAGATAAAAAGATATGTAAAGTTATATACAAATCTACCAGAAATTTTCACAGTTATTATTTTATGAATTAAACGTGAATAAAAAAAAACCCTGCTGGACGCTTAAAGAGATATACTAATGTAACAAGAGACACTCGTTTCAATCCAGACAAAATACTAGAAATACGTAATAACGGCTGTTGAGGCAATAAGATACTCTTTCGTATGTCCATATAGTGTGATAAAATGCATAAAAAGAGACATTGAGGAAATAATACACCCATATGTCGTTTGTTTTCCGTGTATTTCCCAGAAAATATTATAAAAAAAAAACTAATAAGAGAGAATGAGACAACAAGTGAATTTTCTGCTAAATAAAACTATGATATATACTACAATATAAATAATAAAAGATATCATAACTATAAGATTCCCTAGATTCAATTTATAAATTATTATGCAATAAGAGACGAGGTGTCAATAAAATAGTTCTGTTCTATATAGAAAATACATAAAAAGAAGTAACAAGAAATACATTGGCAATAAGAAGCTCTTGTGTCAAACCGGACAATATGATAAGCATTGTACCCGTTAGAACACGCGCTTACTTTCGTAACGTTAACACACGCATGGGAAAAATTCTACCCAATTTCGACTACCTTTATACTTTTGGCTAAATACGTTTCAAAAATAAATCTGTTAATCTGTACAGCAAACTGTATCAGTATTAGGAAACTAATTTTTCGAAAACTAACTTTTAAAAAGAAATACATGTTTTTTTTTATATTTATTTTAAAATTTGGAGCAATTTCGTTTAAAAGTTACATTTTTTCTTAGAAAATAATCAAACGATATGCTTTGCCCTTTAGGGTATGTACCTACCCTCAAATCACTGTTTTTTTTTCAAAAATATATGGTTATATATATATATATATATATATATATATATACTATAGTACAAACATTTGGGTTTCCAAATATGCCTTATTTCGATTTCAGAGATAATTAGAAGCAAAGTTATAGCTAAAGATGTAAACCTTTATGCATAAGTTTTTTGTGCTACTATGAAATCTTGCATGCATTTTCATGAATACGGCATTTTTCACTGTCTATGTTTACAAGAAATCCCATATTTTAAAAAGTTTTATGATATTGAAATGAAATTTGGTCATAAGATCCTGGTCATCTATTGGCACGTTATGAAGCAAAATACAGCTTTAAAGTTTGTATATATTGCTTTAAGAGCTGTTTTTCTTGAAAAATGTACATAAAACTAGTCGGATGGGCCAATCCCAAAACTTTCTTCTATCTCATACGTGCATTTTAATATAAAAAAGTTACTCATTTTAATGCTTTAATAATTTCAATTCAATACCATACCAACTTTGATTTTCATCTTAAATTTCTGCTTCAATCAACTGATCGGAGTAAAAACGAGTTTCCGTCTCTGCACGACCCGATGGACAATAGAATGATAGGCAGATTTTTTTTTTTAAATCAGAGAGGACCTACTTGCCTTACCAAATACTAATCATATACAAAAAATTTAGTTCCGTTCTAGAACTAACTTCATACACTTTTATGCGCTGCAATATTGAAATAGGCATAAAATTCGCTATTGCAGCGCCCCCTTTCGGCGGATTTTTTTCAGATTCAGCGGGTTCAACTAGACACAGTCATACACTTACACAAAAAATTTGGTTAAATTCGATGCATAACTTCATATACTTTTGGTCGGTGCAACATCGAAAATGGCACAAAAATTGCGATTGCAGCGCCCCCTTCCAGCGGAATATTTCAAAACTGAAGGAGGACCTGCTTCCCACAGCCAAAAACATTCACAAAAAATTTGGTTCAATTCAATGCATAACTTCATACACTTTTGATGGCAGAATGTCGACATACACACAGACACACAGACACACGGACAGACAGACATTTTGTAAAAACATGTTTTTTGAACCTATGACCCCTAAAACGTCTAAATCTGTCGAAAACCGGAAGTCGAAAAAAATTTCGATTACAATACTTTCTTCTATTGCAGATAGAAGAAAGTAAAAAGAAAGGAATCATGTTTTGTATACAGAATTTGCTATATGTTAGTAAATTTAAGAGCTATAGCAAATCTTCAGCTTCTTAACACAAATAAGCGGATTTTTACTAAATTGTTGAAAAAAATGATTTATATTGAATAGATTTCATTATAGAATTTTTGGCCTAATATCAATTTTTGACTGATTTTTTTATAAATAATACCAAAATTTTTATAGTTATTTGAAATTCGACTAAAATTTTATTTGACTTAATAGTTTCATTCCTTTTTTAAACTAAAAACTCGTATTTTTAATAAAAATTTCATATTTTTCGATAAAAGTGCCTTGAAGGTAGGGACATACCTTGAAATATGAAATATTTTACAAAATGGATATTAATTGCATAAAAATCTTTCATTAATTTACTGTTCATTAAAATTATTTAAGTGTGTTATCAAATAAAAAAAAAGGTACGTAACGAAATGAAACGGTTGTACAAGCGCAGGATTATTTTATCCCGAGAACCATAGTTTTCCCTTTCCAGTGAAAAAATTAAAGTATTACTTTACTCACGTTTTCACGAGCTGATTGAATCTGAAAGTTACAAGGCAGATCAGAAATGTTCTCAAAGAAATTTCCTTTTCTTTAGAAAAAAAAAAGTGATTGGTATAAAGTTTTATTCAAGCTCGTATCCTGTCGGATTAAAAAATATTTTTTGTTATTTTGGAAATAGAATCTGAAATAACTATTATTGGCAAAAATTGGCATATCAGATTTTTTTAAATCAAATTATCAGTTAAATTCTGCCACATTGTTCAATTAATCAAAACTTCAGCTTTATTTCATTATCACTAATTAAAAAATTTAAATTATATCATGCTTTTTGGAAATTTTGGAAAGTAATTCTATAATAATAATAATAATAAGCTATAAAGAATATTGTACCACGCCGCGTTTGGCAGGCCTAGGATGTGACGATTAGAATGAAAGTTATAAAATGGTGGGTACATAATTAACAAGTGGCAAAGGACCGAATTGGCTGGGGACGGAAATGCCGTAGGACCGAAATATCTCGAAACCGAAATGGCATCGGTACCGAAACGCCAGAACCGAATTGGCGGATCGAAATGTCGTGTACACAGTTAAAATATTTTAAGTTCCTTTTACATATTATTCATCCTCCAAAAACGAAAGTATTATTTAAAAGGATATATACATTTAAATAATAAAATATACATAATTATATAATACATAAAAAATACATAAATATACTTTGTACATTATTAGATTTCTGTAATAAGTCAAAAGAAAAAACTAATTGAGGCTAAAATACATTAATTATAAATGTCATTATAAATTCAGTTCATGATGTTAAAGGAATTTTTTTTCATTTTATGTTTCAGTAAGATTTTTATACATTAAAAAAATTTTAGTCAAATTATTTTTAATCATATAATTTGCGGAAAATTAACGAATAACTTAAATGTAAACCTTCACATTAAAATGCATCTTTAATTTTTTTTATACAATCTCAAATAAAAATGGCTAATTTCAGATATTTTTTCAATGAAGCTGTTCTTTTTTTATCCTTTCTGTTCTGCTTATTTCTTGATTTTTCTTACAGCCTTAACTAAAACTTTTTCCAAACTTGTCTGCGATAATTTAATTTAATACACGTTCTGCGATTATCGATCCCCGATAAAAAAAGTTAATGGGTCGTGTAAAACCCTTCTTTAGTTTTACTTGCAATTTCTTTTTTTAAAGCGACATGAATTGGATTATTATTACTGTTATCTAAAAAGCAATCATATTTATTCATTGTGTATTTATATATATTTCTTCTCAAATTAACATATTTAATTTAAATTTCGCTTTCGTTTTTTTTAAATCCATAAAAATATTTTGATATTAAATTTGCAGGAAATATTATAAATTTTATTTTCTATTTTATATAATTTTTAAGGGTACCCTTTTCGTTCATCTAAAGAGCTTTAGAATGAAAGATCAAACGGATTAAACTTTTTGTTTACGATATAATAAAATTAAATAAATTGTTTATATGCTCATTTAGTCCACATTTTAATATTAATTTTAGCATTTCATGTGTTTGATATTTTTATAGTTTATTCTTTTTAGCATTAGGTCTTTAATGTATTACAATTTACGTAGATTTCGTTTTAAGTGCTATCTATTGCGGTAGCTCCTACACTGAGAAAAAAATATGCCGCCTTCACGTAGAATGAATAGTTAGTCACTTTCTGAATCTCTGAACTAGAAATATAGATGTCCAAACTATGCGAGTAGGGTAAACAACTAAGCTGAATAGGCGAAATGACTTGCATTTCTAGTCTCTTGTTTTCTGGGAGATGAAACGACATTGAACCTTTTCAGTAGCGAGAAATTATCGCATGATTTTAAGAATGGTTTCTTAAACTATAATTCTAGTTAATAAATCAAATCTATTGTGTTCGAATATGAAGAAATTTTTAGATACATTTGACAGCAAAAATATAGGAAAACGCTCTTGAATTCTAGTAAGAGACTCTGGAACTCTCTAAGAAATGGAACTAAAATTTATAAGGATGACATGGAACTATTTTTTCTAGAGCCATTACTTAGATTCTATAAGCCAGAACCATATTTTTTTCTGAGTATATGATGGAATTTCTGAATTTTTTTTACAGATCTAAACCGATCATGACCCCTATAACCCAAAACTATCTAACTAAAACTAATAAAAAACTTTATATATCTATATCACTTTTATACAGACACGATAACTCGAGTATAACGAAGTTCAGTAACCAAGGGACCAAGTGGCCCAAGGGGGTTGAAATAGGGATAGCTTTTATGAAAACCGAAAAAAATAGATAACTTCTTCGTTAATCGGATGTCGAATTGGTTTAAACTTTATATTACTTCTCGAAAATGGGCAAAAGGTTTATACATGACAGATTTTTGATAAAGTTAATTATGGGCTCAAGGAGCGAAAAATAGGGTTTTAAGAAGAAAAACATTCATAACTATGTCAATTCTCAAAATAACAATTCCAATTAAATTTATTGTAAATTTTCTTAATATTATCCCAAACTTTTGCTCTTACAAGCTTTTGATAGGAACAAGTCTCAAAAAAAAGTGACACCAAAAAGGGGGGAGGGAGGATGGTAGAAGAAAAATCATAACTTTGTCAATTCTTAAGATATCAAAGCCGATTAAATTTATTTACATATTTTCAATTTTATCTACATCTTTTATATTTACAAGTTTTTGATAGGACCAATACTTATAGCAAAAACAAATTAAATAAAAATAGGAACTGAAGGAAAAATCGTATTAAGTGTGCACTGAAATTGAAGCTTATTATATTCTGACTAATTTTCTAATTCATTTTACTCTCAAATACATCCGATTGGCAGGTTCTCTTATTTAGGAATTATATAATATGACGCATTGGCCAACTTTTGATAAAGGCAAAATATATTTCGAAAGGCTGTAAAAATGGACATTTTGAACAGAATTTCAAAAAGCGGTCGTGATTGAAAAATTGAGCGAGTATTCAAATAACATATTGCTTACTTTCTGACTCCTTTTTAAATCCATTTTTGCTCTCAAACGCATATAATTGACAGGTTCTCTTATTTAGGAACTGTAAAATGTGCCCTATTGATCAGTGTTTTAATAAAAGCAGAATATATTTAAAAAAATGCAGTAAAATTGGCCATTTTGAACAAAAGTTCCCGAAAGGATTGCGATTAGAAAATTGAGGAATTATTCAAATAACAAATTGCATTTTTTAGGATTCATTTTTTAAATTCAATTTTGCTCCAAACGCTTTCATGCTCTCAAACGCATTCAATTTGTCAGTTTAGGAACTATATAATGTGCCGTATTGGTTTGTTTTTTCATAAAGTCAGAATATATTTCAATAAATAAATTTAAATTGGACATTTGAGCCGAATTCCACTTAAAATTGTTCTGATAAAACCAGTTCTTACACAAAAAAATTTAAATTCTTCAAAAGCAGCCAAATGCAGTTGTTAAACTGGATTTTTCTCTAATCATATTTTATTTTTTGTTCTTGAAATGAGCACTTAACATCGAAATCTGCCTCATCCAAGCCGACAGGGATTGTTATTATTTTACATGTCCGTCGCCACTGCAAAATTTATGTAGCTTCGTGATTTCATAGCTTTTTAAATACTTATTGAAATAGGATGAAAAAAAAGTAATAAGTTAAGCAATATGTAAGGCTTTATAAAGTATAAAAACAAATAGTTATAATGCAAAAAATTCAAATTACAGTTAAGATAATCTTGCAAAATTTTTTCACATGACATTCGAGAATCTGCCTGATAATTTAATTTAGAATTGATATATCAACTTAATATTTATGTTAAAATGAACTTTATACTTTATAGACTATTTATACTTAATAGAAGGAATTACAGATTCATACATGTTTTATCAGAAACCAATTTATAAATTCAACTAAATTTGATAAATGGGAAAAAATTTAAACAAAAATATAATAAATATTATTGAAAATTTTTACTTATCGCAAAAATATTAATTATTCTATAAAATATAGGTTATCGCTCATTTTGATAGACGTTTTACGTCTATAATCTATTCTAAATTACGTTATCGTACATATTGTGATACACCAAGAGAAAAAAATTTTAAATATTAACAAACTATACTTTTTTATTATATTTCTATAATTTCTTATTGTTGCACATTTATGAAACTTCAAATCAGGCTTAAATATATAACAGATATTTATGTAATTTGAATACGTAATTAGAATGTTATGAGAAATTGAAATTACATAATTTTTTTCACAGGGAAAGGAGATTTTAACAGATATTAGATCCTTAATTGTAAATTGTCAGATTTCCTGTAGCATTAAACTGGACTTCTGATATCTTTGATATTTAGCAGCAAAGATCTTTTGTTATTGTGAATTTATACATCCATTTTCAGGTGGTGGTGTTTTTTTTCAGGAAGTCTGTGAAATTGCTTTTTGGAGAGATTTGTAAACCATTCATAAATCCAAAATTAGTGCTATTTTCAAATACGACTTCATTTATGCACTTACTAAATCTCAATCGAATAACAATATAAGATTTCTTTTTTCAATAAAAAAAATTACTGGCAACCATGCTTTTAAAGTAAATCTTGATCCGTTATCCAAAATATTTCAAAAACCAATGAAAAATTCTAAAAATTTTGTTTTTCAAATTTTGTGCAAATGATACATTTTAATTTCGGAGTGGATTTGGCTGTCTAAAAAATATAAAAAATGGACTGAGTGTTATAATTCATTACAATTATATAGACGGGTTAATGTATTCATTAAGATATACTTTAAAATCGCAATAATTTCATTCGATATACGGAAAAAATATAAAATAGCACCATTTTCAAACTACATTGTAGGTATAATTTTCTATATATGTGGAGGAGACTCGGGAAATGCGAACACGGGGTAGATGTGAACGTTGCAAATATACACTAGTTTTTATGCTTTTTATTTTATTTTTTATTATTTAAAGAAAATTAGCAACGATAACAGCAACTGTAGGCATATCGTAAAATTATTTTGAAGATGTTTAACATTTTGTTTGTCAGCAGTAGCCAAAACACTACTTATAGGTCTCAAAAGTAAAATTTCAATTCCAACTTGCTAAGCAAATGACTTAATTTATTTATTCATTTATTTGAATTGTCATGTTTAACATATATTATGAGAGCTAATAAGTATTTTTGATTTAGAATAAAAATATTCTAATATTGAGAAATGGTAATGATTTGTCAATTCAACTCTAGAGCCCATGTGGACCACTGGTGAACAGACTAGTCGAGGCAGGTATGAACAATTCATAAATGCCCCAATAATTATTCAATGATTCTGTTTCTTTCAGTTAACTTCATGAGAAATAATGTCAATTTTAATATCTATAATTTTCCTGAAATAGGAGTCTTTTCGTCATACAAATTTTGATTTTGTATTGAAACATCCATAAAACATCTCCCAACAAGTACATAAAGAGCAATATGCTTTTTCACGTCCAAAAGTAATTTATATAAATTTAATTTTTCCCACATTAATAACGTTATGCAACATTTTACTAAACGATTTACAACAATATTTTGTATGCATTGCTTATAGAAATATATTACGCTAAACAACTTTGCATTTTTATTTCTTTTTTCAAATGTTGCAAGGATGCCTTACTTCCAATTCTAAAATAGCTATGTATATGATGCTTTGAATAAATATAGATAGCAGAAATATTTTAGGAATTTACAGATGTTAAATTGATAACTATCGTAAACTCCTGATTTTAAGCCTTCAACTCTTTCAAAAACATTATAGTTAAATGTGGGGATGGTCTTGTAAGAAATAAAAGATTTTAAATTGATATCATAAATTCCCGATTTTAAGATCTACCCTTTCTTTCAAAAGCAATAAAAGTTAAATTTTGGGGGAGGGCTTAGATTCGAGATGTTTCTTAATCATTTAATTACCCTTCTTTATTATTAACTTAATCAAGTACGTAAAGCAAATACAGGGATGAGAATCTTTCGTATTTGGCAAATTTTTGATAATTATTATCTAAATGCTACCTCCCAGAAAACTTCTAGAAAAAAACTCCTAAGTAAAATTTAAAAATCTTTTTTTTTTTTCAAACGTACTGATTTATTTTTTATTGCATTACATTATTTAATCAATAATCTAATCCCCTCTGCCTCCCACATCTGTTTATTTTCATTTTATAATATTGTGATTAAGTATATCGCAGATGAACTAAAAAAATGTATATATATATATATATATATATATATATATATATATATATATATATATATATTATTTATAGCGAATTTAATGTATAATTAAACAATCATCATGACGACAAATAAGTAACAGAAAAAAAGAATGTCAAAGGATATTTTTCTTGTGTTAAAATGTGACCCATGTGTGATCATAACTACCCCGCCGATGGGAACAAACTTTGGAATTTATAAAACTATTAAAATAAGTAATTCAGTAGTTTTTGTTTACAAAATATAATCCATTAATGAGTAAATGCTATAATTACGTGAATTGTTCACATATGCCATAGTATCCACTATATTTTATTGATTATATTTCAAATAGCTAAAAATATAAAAAGGGGCTAAATGTATTTTTTATAATTATGTACACAATTATTCGTATTTATTAAGATAAACAATAAAAATCGTAGTAAATTCGTTGTAACTATAAAAAAGAATGTGAAACTAAGTTGTAAGCGTAATTTTCTGTTCATATACAGTGGAACCATTCTAAAGTGACCACCTTGGGACCGGCTGAAATAGTCACTATATCAAGGTGGTCACTTTATGGATTATCTTCCAAAATGGCATATTAAAACTTTTATTATCTCTAAAAATTAATATATATATATATACAAATAAAGAAAATGTACAATATTAAACAATAAATTGATTATATAACAACTATAATTACTGAATTATCAATTTAAAATGTACTATATAGAAGATAATTTACTTAAAACGCACGTTATTATTTTTGTATACAGTTAAAATTATGCTGTGATTGATTTAAATAGCAAATAACTACAAGGTACATTGTAATTTAAACACATTTTATTTTCATTGCAATGGTGAAGTTTACATAACTAATACTAATAAACTTTTCATTAAAAATAACTTTAAACAAGTGCAAATATCTTTACAATTAAGAACAGACTGGACATTTCATACATTAAACAAACAGTCACTACAGAAAATAAATTGCTGGACGTTTCTATAGAATCAAAATAAAATTTCAGAAAATGACCTCTTTGTCTTTTTAGTTTGAATATTTTTTCATGCAGAAAAATTTTTGGTCACATTTTACAGGGTCAAATAGCATTGCGACTGACAAGCTTACTGGTCATTTTACATAGATAGACACATTAGACAGGTGGTCACACTACCGATCACTTTTCTAATTATTTTATATGAGCACAACGAAAATATTCCAAAAGCAGTCATTTTAGACAGCTGGCCACTTTACTTAGGTGGACACTTTAGCAGGTTCACTGAATTTTAAATCTTTATCCTTTGTATTTGAGATATCTAAAAAATATAAGAAGTAGCTAAGTTTATATTTTGTTATGAATATAGTTTATATATTTATATTTTTTATAAATATATAAATTCCCACAATGGCAGTATATTGTATTCAATAAGATAAACAATAAAAATTACATGTAGGTTGTAATTATTTTTTACATTAATTTCTTAATACATTATTCATATAATAAAATTTAAAAAATTGCAGATACAATGTATTTACATTTTGGTTTTTTAGTTTTATAATCACACAAAAAAATCATATTAATATTATAATTTCGGGACACATTAAAAAAATATGTAAATTTAGGATTTGAATGTTTAAAATTAGATTTTTTATAATTCAAAACCTAATCATCCAAATGGATTGAAATATTTTGAACCTATTCATGGTCGGCAGCAGTATTTGAAAGATGCTGCTCTCGAATATGGTAGATGGGTGGAGCGGTGTTTGAACCCAAACGCGCCCGTCGGCTTAATCGATTAAGCATAAAAAATAAAAAAGACGAACCATTCCGAGAAAAAACAGTTTAAAAACGTCCCGTTTGGGGAATATGTAGCACTGTGTAAAAGAAAAGAGGGTTAAAAAATGAAGAATCAATACTTAAGTAAAATTATATATATTTAGCCCATTCAATGATTTTAATATATATCTGTATTTCTAAATGTATTCCCCTGGCGGTGACTTTTGGAACTATTTTTTCACCGAACCTTTCATTTCCCAACTTGCTTAATTTTTTAAATAAAATTTGATGTCATTATCTCAATTAGATAGCTCTACAGAACTCTCAGAATACTGTCAGTTTAATTATGGCCTCCTTGTACATTCTGACTGATAAGTACCAAAACATAACAAAATATATATTTCGAATATGTTTCGAGTTTCTATATATTTTACATTTTTTAATGTTATACAAAGTCAGAGCATCAGTCAGAGCAGTATCAGAATTTCTAAAAAGAATACGCATTGAAAGCCGTTATATTTCGTCAAGATTTTTTTAAAGAGCCTATAAGAAGCATTTTTGGAGAAATATATCTTACATATTTCAATAGAAATTTCTTTCCGATAGATCAAGATACATAAATATTCCAATATGAAACATATTTCTTTCACACGAAACTGAACATATATAGGAAATAATATTTCCAGATCGTCTTTCTTTCCTTTTTTTTTCATATTAGAAAAATGCATTCAAACAAGTAACATAAAAAAATAAATTTTAATTTTCATAACGTTGAAAATATATTTTTTAATACAATAGCATATTAAAAAACGTGAATTTAATTGCAGATAATTATATCTATACGGTTTTTAACAGTTATATTATTAAAATTTAATTCATAAAATTTTATATAATGAATAGCTACATTTATCAAATTTTGTAAAAGCTAAGTTTTCTTTTTAAAGGAAATTTCTTTATATCATGAAACTGAGTGATTTTGTGTTACTTTTTAATTATTAGAGTTGCTTACTTATCATTACTTATCGTAGACTTGTTATGTACATAATCCTTTTTTAAAAATTGCAGTCGATATGAGAAGTCCGTGTTAATACGTTTACTGAACTCCAGGTTTCATTGCAATATGATCAATATTTAAAGTAAAATACAGGGTATCCACTCTCAACGGTGGCCAATGGCTAATTTCAAAACCGTTAGCCATAGACATATAGATCCAATTGCAAAAATGCTTTTAAAAAGTTAAAGAATTGTTTTTCAAACAATTTAAGTCGAAAAAAACATTAAAAAATTAAGAAAATTATTTTTTATACGGTCCCCCGTTCCTATTAGTGATATTTAGTAAAATTTTTCCACCACCCTATCAAGCAATACAAAAAAGGTCACATTCATCTAACATCAAATTGACCGAGTTATGAAACTTTAAATTTCATTACTTAACCTCTTCAGACCTGAGGTGCACATATGTGTACCTCTGATTTCAATTGCGTATCTCACTTAATATTTGAAAAATTTTTATTGAGACGAGAGGACGTTATTTGTGTACATTAGTCTTTTCTAGTTTCAGCAAGAAATTGCGCTAGCTGTCTTAATTCATATGATTTTGGAGAAAATAAACGAGCAATTAAGAAAAATATAAAACTTCGAAAAAGTAAGTACATTTTTATAATTTGAAAATTAATATTTATTTATAATATTTTTTAAGAATACTTATAAACTCTTCTATATTGCAAAACTCATTTATTTTTTTAGCTAGATCATAATATCTATTTAAATTAGGTGAAATTTGTAAGGTACACATATGTGCACCTTCGGTTTCAATTCTGTGTTTTTGGAAAGAAGTCATCTCACACAAAAAATTTGTACTAAATGGTATCTAATTGGTGCAGTGCTAAAGTTGTTGAATTATTAAAAAAATATACTTAATTATAGATAAGAATTCATTTTGTTGTTGTTTTAAATTAAAAATTAATTTTTAAAAATCATAATTATTATATCTTTGTAAGAGTAAATAAACTGGTGAGGCCAACGGTGATGGTGAGTCTTTTGGCAATGAAAATTTAGATGACACAGATATAACTAATTATATTGCTCCAGTACCTATCTAGAATCCATGTAACAATAAAGTTTAACCTAAAAGGCCTTTGTTATGGAAAGCTAAAAATAAGTAAATTTTTAAAACTTGTGTTACAGTTCACAAGAGTAATAAAATCTTACGTTTTCGCAAATATTTATTTAATCTTTTTTTCTTCTAATAGTATTTCAAGGATCATTGATTGATGAGGATTATCTAAAAGCAGATTTTACAACATCATAAATTCTTTTCAATCATTTCTAGATTAGGTAAATGAAGATTTTTGGAAAAAGTTTCATATGAAACCAATTCCATTCAAACAATCCCAATTCTGCTATATTCCGTTCAAACAGGAAATCCTCGCATAAATGCATCTAAATATGAAGTTATAAAAGTTGCAAACGTACACATAATCGTGGGAACTTTAAAGTTTCTACAATCAAGGTTCTACTGACAAAAAGACTTGTCAATACTTAGAACTGCAGCTACTGTGTCACGTGATCGAGTTTTTGAGATTTGAAAATTTCTTCATTTTGCAGATAAATCAAATGATCTTTAAGCAGATGACAAATTATGGAAAGTAAATCTTATTTTTAATGTAGTAAGAATAAAATGTTTGTCCCTGCTCCGGCCAAAACCTTTAGGATGATTATTAGATGAACAGAGATCGTGGGATCCCATTTACTGGACGTTGTGGATCTAGAAGCATGTGGAATTTTTAATGCAGTAAGAATAAAATGTTTGTCCCTGCTCGGGCCAAAAACTTTATGATGATTATTAGATGAACAGAGATCGTGGGATCCCATTTACTGGACGTTGTGGATCTAGACAGTTTGTGCCGTTAAAACCTAATCCGTTGGGATTAAAAAACTTTATTTCATCTTCCATGTATGGCCATAGACTTGACTGCCAAATATATCATGGAAAAGGAACTGTACCAGCTGATGATTCAAAGTATTTATGATTAGGTCTAGGTGGAGGCAATGTCAAATCGTTTTTAAATTTATACCAAAAGACAACACACGGGTGATTTACTAGGACAGTTTTTTTACTAGTGTAAAACGTGTCGATTTTTTATTGAGGAACAATATCTACCAAACTGGAAAGATTATGAACAAAAGACTAGGAGGAGCAGATAAAAAAATCAAGAATGATCGAGATTTGTAACACGGAGAGTGGGATGAGTGACTAAAGGAAAGATATGTGTATACTAAACTGGAAAGATAACAAATGTGTAACTTTGCTTTCGATTTGCATCGATAGCAATCCCAAGAGCAGTTACGTTAGGTGGTCTAAAGATCAAAACTGTAAAATTAGTGTAACACAACCTGCAATTGTGAATACAAAACGCATATGAGTAATACAGATTTAAATGATAGGTTTTTAGCTTACTACCGTTGTTCTACTCACATAAAAAATATTCAACAAGAGTTTTTGTACACTTTATAGATTTGGTTATTTCCATTTGTTGGATAGTGTATATCAGAAATTGCAAAACAGGTAAAGTTCCTCGAAAAGACAGATTGTCTTTCTTGCGATATTTTTTGAGATTGCTTAAATACTGATGAAATATATGAACAAAGTAAGTGAAGAACGACAACCATGGAGACCATGCAAAATTTATTCATCGGAAAATAGTTCTGAAGACGATTCAGCAAATAAACCACAGCGAAAACAACGTAAGGGTATTTAGAAGCCAATTTACTATATTAGATATGGCAAAATTGAACAAATGATAACTTTGCTTCAAAATGCAGGTATGAAGGCTGAATCAAGAAAAAGAGCTATTTGTACAAGATGGAATATATATTTCTATATATAAAAATGATTTTTTTTCTAAAATAGCACTTAAAACAAGCTTATATGTATCAATTGTCCACCAAATTCCTCATTTAAATGATCTTTTGAAAAATGAAGTGTTTTTTTGCAGTATGAACTGGAGGTGCACATATGTGTACCTGCTAGTAAATATTAACTAATAACAATTATTTTACTTTTTATTACAAAATTATGTTTCTATACGTATAAATAGATGGAACAAGCTGTGAAATATTTTTATGATGGCTTAAAATGTATCAGGTCTGAAGAGGTTAAACCTTTTTCTGTAGCTGAAAACGAATGAATTGAACTTAGTTTTCAGGGAATTGCTTAATTTATTATAAAGGGCATCCATTTGCAGTGGTGTCTAATAGCTAATTCCTAATCTATTTGTCACAGACATTTAGTTCTAATTACAAAAAATGTTTTAAACAAGATAAAGAAATATTTTTAAAGCAATTTAACTGAAGCTGCTACCACCGTATAAGTTTTAAGGTAGTGTTAATTTTTTTTTATTAACATCTGGATTGGTTAAAATAGTTAAAGACGTGAGTTTTAAAATTCTCTTTATCGAGAAAATAAAATTTTGAGAAACAGAAATTTTATTTTAAAAATGTGTGCTATTTTGATAAGCTTATTTTTTGCTTAAAACGTTCGTTTGTAAGTTTCCCTAGTTCAAAATTTCTATTCAAATTTTAACTCACCTTCAAATATGCGATCGAGGTTCAATTTGCACAATTATTTATATCTAATGACATTGTAATATTAATACAATTTTAGGTGTGTACCATTTATTTATTCTATAGGACTACACCAAATTCTGTTAGGTTAAGTAATCAAATACAATTTTAAATATATGTCATTTTGTAACAATTGTAATTGTTGCTTTTCATAATTTAAATTAACAAATTTTCTGCTATTTTTTTACTTATAATTTTAGTAAAAATTTTGTTTTAATATGTAATCATCAACATAAATTAAAAAATAATATTGTAAATATTATTTTGCTCTCAATGTTTAGTGTTAAATTTTATATCTCGCGCTTCTCTTTATTTCCAGTAAATTTATGACTGACCCCTAATTTGCAGCAAAAAATATGCTTCAACTTTAAACAGCTATTACTTGGTTTGTTTTAATCGCAGAGGATTGAGACTTTTTTTTTTGTATTACTTGTTAGAGTAGTGGAAAAATGTACTATATATCACTTATAGGACCGAGTAACCGTATAAAAATTTAAAATTCGTATTTTTTTAATAAAAAGTTTGTTTGACTTAAATCACTTGAAAAACAATTTTTTTATCTTTTTTGAAGCATTTTTGCAACTGGAAGTATAAGTCTACGACTAACGGTTTAGAAATTAGCCATTGTCCACCACTGAGAGTGGACACCCTGTATATCTCATCAATTAATGGATCCTTAATATATTATATAATGATTAATATTTTCAAGGTTCACATTCCTATTCTTATTCAAGTATTTTTATATAATGTTAAAATTATCATATTATTTTACCATCTAACAACAAAATGCAGAGAAAACATTACAAATTTGCCCTTTCGGAAGAAGGATTGTCAGAGGGTTAACCTGCAAGAGTACAGGTAACACATTTAGAGAAAAAAAACATACGTATATATTTTTAATAAAATATTATAAATTCAAACCTTTTTTTGTATTGAGAAAATTATAATAAATGTCCAAACCAGCGTATTTTTTTTTCTCGTTCTCTCTTTATATTGTGAAATACCGTTATCATTTAACGAAAAAACATTTTTTTTCGATTACGATACATTAAAGAGGAATCCTCTGTTTTCTAATAAATTTGATTTGCTTGATGTGATATTATTTTGATAAGATGTATCCTTTTAGTTAATACTATTTACAAAAAATTGAACAAACTTCCTTCTGTTATAAACATATAAAGATAATAATATGCAATTAAATTTCAAAATAAAAATCATGATGTTTTTTTATCAAATTATTTAATATTTAAAAACGCATAAAAAATATTTAAATAATTGCTTAGCATTTTTAGCCCCCAAATTTATGTTTATATTTAGAAATGGCATACGTATACATATTTTTATATGTTACCTCTCTTTCAATTTATTTCTTAAGAACAACAATATTTACGGGTTTTTTTAAGTTTCACAGTTATCGAAAAAAAACAGTGTCAAAATATCTTTTTATAATTTTTTTTCCTTTTCCACTCAAAAATGAGTTAAGCCAATTCTGTATTTTTCAAAATGTATCTATAATTTATTAGTTTTTGCGTTTATCTGCATAAAACAAAAAAGTAAAATATCCGTTATTATTACTACTTTTTTGTATGTGTGTGTCTGCGTGTGTTTGTGTGTTTGTGTGTATTCTTTTGATAAGAAAAATATATTAAAACAATAGGTTTCTTTTTAAGCATTTGCTGTTTATTAATCTTTATTTGAAACAAGCAAGAAAAGTTATGCGTTAATTATAGATTATGAAGCACTCTCCAACACTTTATGAAATCTTTAACAAAACTTCGTTATTTACGGAAATAAGGGTTGCTACTTTTAGCTCGCTGAGTTTTGCACTGATGAAGAATCTCGGTAGTAGATTCGAAATACCTGTTTGCTACCTTCTCATACTTTATTTGTGCAATTATATTCGTTGGTTTTCTATCTTTAAACATTTGCGCACAAAGGCTTTATTTGCTATTTTAAGGGTTTATAGCCAAATATGTATTGCAATACTTTTGAACAGCCGTGTATTTGATCTGACACTTGATATGCATATTATATAATGGGAAAATTTAGTTTAAAAAGAAAGAGCCTAGTAGCTTGAAATTTCTTTTTCAGCAATTTATGCTAATAGATGAAAACATACTTAAATACTTTTTTTTCAGCCCTGTAATTTACCTTGTACCTTTATTACAGGTCAATATTAAGCTAAAATTTATTTTAAACTGAAACACTTAAAAAACAACTGATATCATATTTTCAGAAATTATCATTCATAGGCGTCCATGCTCCCTATTCTTTGCGTGGCCCTATATATCATTTTATCTATATCGTGAAAACATTTCTTAATAAATTGAATGCAGTTCAGCGTAAAAATGCATAACTTATTTAAGAACCACCTTGAAGCAATTTATGTTCATATTCAGTAACATTCGCGAACTCTTTTGGGTAGTCCTGTATATCAACTATATCATTTATACACACCATGTAATGCGCATAGATTTAGCGAAACTTAAATGCACATATCATAATTAAAAGGCATTTCATTCATCCATCAGCTGTCATCGGATACATATACAGTACTTCGGAAAGAATATACTATTTGAAATATTTTGAGTGTCCCTGTAAATGCTATGCACTTCATATTATGCAAGACAGTATCGTATAATTTATATTAAACCTCAGTAACAAATATCAATTTTATTATACATGAGGCAGTTTAATATATTTAAAATATGTGGCACACAATTCCCCCTCTTTACCATTATCTAATGGAATTCTTTTGTGTGTCCCTGTAAATGAATAATAGCTATATTTTCGCTGCATACTTTATAGAATGCATGTTTTAGCCCACCTTGTGAATACATATAAATTTTAATATGTTTGACAGGGTGTAACATCTTTAAAATTCCTTTGAAACGATTTTCCCCATAGACCGTAATATAATGGAAAACTTTTGACTCTCCCTGTAAATAAACTAATCATGGTAGATACTTCATTTTCAATAGGGTTGGTTGGTTGATTTTTGTCGTCCGATTATCTACGCTTATGGGATATAGAACCAGGGGGAGTGCCCTCCGTGGGGCTCTTTCTAAGTGAACCTAACCCGTATTTACGCAAGGTTCGAACAAAACCACGGAAAACTCCGAACGGTTAGGCCGACAGCCGCGATTGGGTTCGAACCCAGCACCTGCCGTCTACCAGTTGAGAGGTCCGAACCTCCCACTGGTCGGGCCATTTTCAATAGGGTTCCTGCTAGGGTAAATGTCAATACTGTCGAAAAAATGAAGAAGTTAGAGTGCGGACAGACGGCCAGTCAAACCGAATGCATAAGCACTTTTCAACTTTGTTGGAAAGTGCTAATTAAAAAAATGCTGAATATTTAAAAAAAAAAAATCAAAAAATCACTTTTTTGTCTATATTAGGTTATTCACCTGGCGGCATTGAACTGCGGATGGTAATAATTTTAAACGCTTCACTTGCCTTTTTTTAACTGCAAAAAATTATAACTTTTTATCATAATTATAATTTTATTTAAATCTATAATTTATAAAACGGAGCTTTTTACTGGTCGTTTGCGTTTCTCTCAAAGTTGCTTTATTATGGCTTATCGATGAAAGGGGATATGTATTGAAGTTATTACCGGGGCATGCGTGCAATTTGTACCACCCTCTTTGCATGATTTTATATCATTATCTGATTTTGCCTATACGTGTCAACTGACATTGAGAAGAAATTAATAAACAAACAAACAAATTAACGGCGAAAAGGCTATAAGTAGCCTGGGATGGAGGAGAGGGAGAATGTTACCATTGACTGCTTAATATTCGTGCTAAAATATTTTGGCACGAATTTAGCTTTTTACCCAATAATTTAATATTTTGTTTCACATAAAACATAAAGTGATCTGCGTATCAATTTTTTTTAACCGGTTCAAATATATTTTTAAATAAGCCGGCTATACTATTGGTGTGCACACACAAAATTGCTTGTACAAGATTGCAATACTTAATTTTTTTTAACTTAAAAAAATAATTAAATATGCAGTTATATATAGATAATTTTTTCCAAAATGTATATGATTTTTTTTTAAACATCTAAATATTTTTAGTTAAAAATTTGAAATATATTTTAAAAATAT
Organism: Maratus speculifer; assembly: GCA_964019185.1. Lineage (NCBI taxonomy): Eukaryota > Metazoa > Arthropoda > Arachnida > Araneae > Salticidae > Maratus > Maratus speculifer. Next base: position 214,855,160 of record OZ025297.1, on the reverse strand, counting down.
AGAAAAAATTGATGAAATCAAAGCTGCTTCCTTTATTGGAGAAAACTTTTGATAGCAGCATTTAAATGTATAAAAAGTATTTTCAAAGACGTATTTTGCGAACATAGAAACATCAGTATAATTTAGAATTCTCAAAATTATAGCTACAAGATTAAAGCCGTCGAGTTTCGACGAAAAAAAAATAATAAGGAGGAACTGTTTCATTGATTTATAATAAACCTACAAAATTAGTTACCAAAAGAAATGCACGTTATATTGGTAAGTCTAACTGTTAAACAAACAATATTTAACCTAAAGATAAAATACTATTTCTATAAAACTCAGTTGCCGAAATTTTAGCCGTTGAGTTTGGAGCATCTATAGTGGTTGTGTGTTGCATACGCCTATCTGTCGGATACGCCTTGGATATAACAACGCAAAAAACTACTCGACCGAATGGTTTACTATTTAATAAGTAGAATCATTGATGAATTTTTTCGGGTCATTTCAAATTTATGAAAACGATTAAAAACTTCAAAATATTTCAATAAAGGTTTTCGTCATTCTATTAAATTTTATTATTACGTAAACTGTTAAAAAAAATCCTGAAATTCAGGAACATTTTCTTCCTGACTTTCACAGAAAAGTTCCCTTTTCACAAAAAAGGGCATTTTCCGTTACAAATCACAAAATTCCACTATATTTCCTGAAAATAAAGAAACGGATGGAAAAAAAAAAACGGAGACACTCAATTGTGTTTGGGCTCCGTGGCCGAGTGGTCAAGGCACCACACCGCTAATCGTCTGCGAGTGCAGATAATAGGTTCAGGTCTCACTGTTGCCATGGAATAATAAAGACATAAAAAAATCCTTTTAAATTACATTTTTTTCTGTTTATTTTTCTCTTATTTCTTATTTAAAAATCTTTTAATTATTAGCAAAAATAAATAAATAAATAGTATACGACAATTTCAAAAAATTGTCTATATTTTTTTTTTATAAAAAAATTTTTTATAAAAAATTTTTCATTTAAAAAAAGTAGTTTTAAACAGTGATTTTTTTTTTATTTAAACTATTTAAAAAATTAAAATTGATTAAAAAAAATAATTATTATGCATCAGTCTAAAATAAAATAAAATAAACCATTTACAAATATTCTAAGGAATATATTTGAAAGGAAATCTTTAAAAAGCACAACAGATTTTCCCACTAACTCATAAAAGACATACTTTGTGGTATTCAGCACCAGTAGCTTTGGCTCAGTTCGTAAGGGGACCCCACCAGTGGCCGAGAGGTTCGGACCTCTCAACTGGTAGACGGCAGGTGCTGGGTTCGAACCCAATCGCGGCTGTCGGCCTAACCGTTCGGAGTTTTCCGTGGTTTTCTTCGAACCTTGCATAAATACGGGTTAGGTTCCCTTAGAAAGACCCCCACGAAGGGCATTCCCCCCTGGTCCTATATCCCATTAGCGTAGATAATCGGACGACAAAAATCAACCAACCAGTTCGTAAGGATCTCACGGTCCTGAGTTCGATCCTCAGGACGGCGTGAGCTAAAATATGCAAAACAATAATTAAGTAAAATAACATAGCAACTTAAAATCACTCAGTAATTTCGAATTCTTTGACGATTAACGATTCATTAATTTTAAAAATTACATTAAATTATTATTAATAAAAATCAAACTTTGTAACGGAAAGTTACTGATTCTTCAAACGGAGTCTTCCCTTCTTGTATTTCCCGCCCTACCAGTGGCCGAGAGGTACGGACCTCTCAACTGGTAGACGGCAGGTGCTGGGTTCAAACCCAATCGCGGCTGTCGGCCTAACCGTTCGGAGTTTTTGTGGTTTTCTTCGAACCTTGCGTAAATACGGGTTAGGTTCCCTTAGAAAGACCCCCACGAAGGGCATTCCCCCCTGGTCCTATATCCCTAGCGTAGATAATCGGACGGCAAAAATAAACCAACCAAACCAATCTTGTATTTCCCACAAATCAAAATCTATCAACGGAACGGTAAAAGTTTGCCTACTTTGCTGCCGGTAGTTTCACCGTGAATTCACAGATTTATTTTTAACAGTGCAGTACAGTCCCGCTAGTCCGAGCTAATTGAAGATGTGCACCGTTCGGTCTAGTGGTAATTCGTAATAGGCGGATATGATTAACAATAATTTACGTACTGACTTGTAAAGGTGTAAACTATATGCAAGGACCTCTTCTTAGTGTCAGATAGGCCGTCGTTGATTAGCTCGTGGTGTACAGGTTCTCTTATTTCTAATAACATAATTTAAAACTGCTGTTAATCTATAATACACAATTGAAATAAAAGTTACAATTATAGTATCACAGAATTATGGACGTTTTTTCTCCGCATATAAATCTAAGTCAACAATGACAAAAACAAGTTAATTATTTTCAACATTTTAATAAAAACTAAACATTATCATTCCATCATACAGGTACTGGAAACATTAGCATGATAGGCGTTACGCGCGGTGTCAAACTAGAGAATTAATACATAAAGGCAATAAATCACACTTATTGTTTTAGGAAAATATTGCAATATCAATGCATATTATTTTGGAAAATGATTTTCACGAAAGTTTCATCACGAACATCCTTTTAATTTTTCCAGTTTTTAAATTTAAAAAAATGGTATTTTTTCCGAACTCTGTTCTTAATAAGTAGATTTTCGGAATAGCGCGTCTCTACTGCATTTGTTAAATTAGTTATATATACGAACGCACAACAATTTCTTATTTATTGTACTTCGCCAATAAAGTCCTTTCCTCCAATCGAAGTTCTTGAAAAATCTGTAATTTCATTAAAATCTAACTTTATAACTTCACTAATAAATAATATAATCAAAATTTTTATCGATTTTTGTTGTTCCGACCGCAAGTACGACGGCAAGATAACAATACGCATTCAATATTATTAAAGAAGATACGCATCTACTATTGCCTTCTAGTATTGTTTACATTTTGTAAGTCTTTTCTACTTTGAATTATAAAAAAAGATTAATAGCTTGTTCGGGGTTCACATAGAAAAAGAAACACGAAAATAAATAATAAGAAAACAACATTTTTTATGTTACAAAATTTGCAAAACGCCAGTTAATGAAACATTCTTGTATATTTTTATTATTTTCATTCATTAATCATGCATGAGCTGATAATATTTTTTTAGTTAATTGAATAGAAAATATTAAAAAAACTCTATTCTTTGTATCTCAGTTGATATATTACATGCTAAAACCACACAAAAAGAGTTATTGTACTTTTTTGCTATTTCTGCAAGAGCAGAAAGAAAATCATTGAATAAATAAATGAAATTTATTTGTGGTTTATAATTCAACTCGAAATGAAAAATGCCAGTTGTTCAACATCTGTTTAGTTCACATTTTCAATTCGTTTGTTAATAATAAAAATGTGTTACTTCTTTCTATGAAAATCCATTTCACATATATATAATTCTATATCACAGCATTTCTATTTAAGTGTCTAACTTCTTTCTTTTATCTCTTGTTTGATTGAATAATTTATTTTAATGGGTTTAACAATTAACGATTCCTCAGGATATCATTAAAAATGGCATGATATATACATAAATTGAAATAAAAAACATTTTTATATTGTAATGTAAAATATTTGTACTTATGCAAAATAAATGAACCGTAGAATTGGAATCCAATTCTCATTGCTGGCAGAGATTTGCAATTTAATCATCGGTAACATTTATTGGAAAAATATCATTTCGTTAAAAGTAAATTTTGTAAAATTTAAAAATCGATTAAAATTATTTATTACTAAATTCATTATTACGTAATTATACAATGTTTAAGTAGGAATGATCAATTTAATGTTTATATAATAGAAAACTGACCATTTTAAAATATTTTAAACAAAGTAACATCATATTTAATATTGATGAAACATGTATGCATTAAAATAGTGTAAACACACACACACACATGTTAATTTATGATAACAAACTTTAAATAATCTTTTACTGCTTTACATTGCATCAAGTTATTAACCCTACCTTAATCATAAATAGTTTTGTAGGAACTTCAAAATTCAGAGAATTTATGAAAGAAAGAAAAAAATTAGCAAATTTCAATTTCTTGACTTCTGGGAAACTCATTTGTGTGACTGATTTAAATTAAGATTCCCAGCAAGAAATATTTTTGTGAAAACATAACTCAAATTTCAGTTTTAATCTTTTTTTTTTTTTTTTTTTTTTTTTTTTTTTTTGAGAATATAATTTTATAATCTCTAACCAGTTTCTTTTTTCAAAACTTAACAGAATACTTATAAAACGTACATAAGTAATATTATATATATAAGTTATAGTATATAACCTGTATCCCCCCCCTCACACACACACACTCACGCCTCCATCAAATTATAAGAGTTTAATATTAATAGTTAATTTATCTATCGTATTTGAAATATAGAATTATTATTTGCATTATCCCTCTTCTCTCCAAGTTAAAGAATTTAATTTATTGTACTTTTTATCATTCAGTGCAACGCAGTTAATATCTGTATGCTATCATTTTATCAAAATCGCCTTCACGTGTTCTTCTCATCTTCCGCAATACTTCTTTCTAGTAATAAATAAATAAATAAATAAAAAGAATCATTTAACGGCTACCCATTTGAGCATTTCTCTGTTATATAAGCGACATCCTATTTTCTCATATAATCACAGTAGTGGGCTCAATTTAACTTTTAACTTTTTTTTTGTATTTTATTTCGGTTTGTTTCCTATGCACATCAAACAGTAAAACCGTTGAGATGCTTTTTTGTTTTCTGACATTCGTTCTCGTTCTCACTAGATTCAAGTGAAAATAATTTTCTTGTATATATCCGTAAAATTGCTCCGCACCGTAGCATAACACACTTGAAAACCTTCTAATTTAAAAAAAAGACGAATGTTTTGTCTACTATCGCATTGTTGTCAAAATTTTGTGTATGTATATTCTGGCCTGAAAAAATTTAAAATACAACTGCACATGCCCATTATGACACTCGCTCTCTCTTCATATCACCTCTTCCTATCGCCGACACGGCCATTATGGTGTTTCAAAAATTTTTATGTCCACATAATTATAGTTGGATTTTTTTTTTTTAAACCTCGGTCTAAAAATTCACCAAAAACATTTGCTGTCATTTTCAACATTCCTCCAACTTAATATATTTTTAAAAATAGCTCAAAAGGCGAGAAAGCCATTGTCTTCAATCATATTCTGAAACTTCAGGGCTACTTGCGAATGATACTTTGGAACTATTCCACCATTCTGTTTCATTATGCCTGCACAGCAGAGGATTTTCTTGTTTTTCATTGATCTGCGATTCATTTCGATACCAACACACATTTCGATGATGTTTCGCTTACACTGTCGCCCGGCAGGGTAGATTTCATGGCTGTTTGGAAACAACTTCCTGCTCCTGTGTGCTTGTGTGTCCTTATTCCTCTGTTGTCAGTTTCCTTTTCTCCATCGATAGTGCTGATCCCAGGCGATCATTTCCGTGCTTTTTTTTCCAAAGTTAAAAATGTAAATTCTTCTATACAATGTGTCTGGGGATTCTGTGGTGTGTCAGTGACTCTTCATCACTCGCTTTTTGCTTTTTTGTCCCCTCCCCTGCCCGCTCTGACCGGCGTACAACCTGTGATCTACGATCCTGTTGTAAAATGTGCTTCAGAGTACCAAAACACACTCTACTTTTTCTTACGACATCTTCAAAACTGTCTGCCCCCCCAAAAAATATATATATATCATAATTATACTATTACTAAAATATAAAAAACATTGTTACAGGAGTATTGAAAGCTGTTCTTTGTTTTTAAACTACGTCAAGAATAGGTGATTACGTGAAACGAGCGGAAATCACTTTTTTCTGACAACGTTTAGTGCAGAGTATGTTGGGTTAACTTTCCTAATGTTAATTGAAAATCGACAATAAGTCAAATTACACTCATGTCCATAAATTAAGGATAATGTCAGTTTTAGCAAATAAAGGCACGGAAAGAAAACAAATGGGACTTCTTCGTCAAGCCCATACATTAAACAAAAGAAAAAGAACAAAAACGATGCTATGTGTATGATAACATTCATAAAATCTACAATTGTTGCTCTTTCGATTATCTAAAAAATTACCCCCCTTAAAAAAGTTTAACATTATATGGTTGGTATAATGGTTAATAAATTGTATGCCTCCCAGAGAATAAAACACAGTCCCAGCAATGCCCAATCATGCTGAGTATCAAATTATCAAGCTGATTTTGGGGAAGATTACTCAAATCAGCAAGCAATGCTCTCCGATGTTCCGACACACATGTAGGAGTTGGTTGGTGGACTGCAACCCGTCGGCCAAGCATATTCCATACATGCTCTATCGGATTCAAGTCAGGCAAAAATTCTGGCCAGTCCATACGGGCGTTATCCTCAGATTTAAGGCATTCATTTACGATGCTTGTTCGGTGAGGACGGCCATTATCATCCATAAACACAAATTATGAGCTCATAGCACCTCTAAGCAAACGTACATGTTGTTCCAGAATGATGTCCCGATAAATTTGGCCTGATATGTTTCCGGCATGAACATGTAGATCTGTTCTGCAGCCCAGTAAAATTCCACCCCAAACGAGAAATCCTGCACCACTGTAGCAATGTCGTTTAATGATGTTGTCTTGGTAGTAATGGGTGCCTGGCGTTCTCCATATAATTATCAGACGTGAATGAGACAGCAAGCTAAACTTGGACTCATCGGAAAACTTTACACAAGACTTTTGTGACGATGTCCACATTGCATGTTCTCTACTCCAGGCTAACCGCAGGTGACAGTGAGCTGCCGTGAGCGAAACACATCTTACAAGTCTGCGAGCATATAGACCAATACTTCCCTAACATATGTACACGGAATGCCTTGAAACAGTCGTACCTGTGGCAAAAGATAACTGACAAAACACGTCTGATGTTATGTTCCGTCTTTTTCTTTTGGCAGTTACTGCCAAATAACAGCCTTCATTCGTGGTTGTAACTCGGGGACGACCTGTATAGTAACGTCTACTGACATTTCCATCATCATGCCAGAGTCTAGATATGCCTTTTTGGAAAATTCCATGTTCCTCGGATACTTCCATCTGAGTACTCCCACATTCCAGACAGCCGATAATTCTACCACTAAAAATATCATCTACATGCGTGCTCTGTGTAGTAACTGTTCGGTTTTGGCTTTGAGAGGCTTAGAAAATGATTGTTAACTGTTTTACTTCTTTGCCACCGTTCCTTATATACGACCCTCTCACACTTATGTTATTGTGACGTACTATCGGCGCCATCTGGTGGTTTTATGAAATTTGCATATTAGTCTTGAAGATGTGTGATAATTCTACAAGTGAAATTTTTACTTTAGAGTTTGATTTCTATGTGATTCTGAATTATCCTTAATTTATGGACATGAGTGTATATATACTATAACTGATATTTAGAAGATCTAAAATGTAAATCTTTTTACCTTCTTCTATCTTCAATAGAAGAAAGTATTGTAATCGAAATTTTTTCGACTTCCGGTTTTCGACAGATTTACACGTTTTAGAGGTCAGAGATTCCAAAAAACAGGTTTTTACAAAATGTGGGTATATCCGTGTGTCTATGTTTGTGTACGTGTATGTGTTTGTGTGTGTGTCCGTATGCCGCCATTCTACCATCAAAAAATGTATGAAGTTATGCATAGAATTGAACGAAATTGTTTGTGAATGTTTTTGGCTGTGGCAAGCAGGTCCTTCTTCAGTTTTGAAATGTTCCGCCGGAAGGGGCGCTGTAATCGCGATGTTTGTGGCATTTTCAATATTGTAACGACCAAAAGTATATGAAGTTATGCATCCAATTGAACCAAATTTTTTTTGTAAGTGTATGGCTATGACTAGTTGATCCACCTTCATTTTGAAAAAAATCTGCCGGAAGGGGGCGCTACAATCGCGAGTTTTGTGCCATTTTCAATATTGTAACGACCGAAAGTATATGAAGTTATGCATCGATTTGAACCAAATTTTTTGTGTAAGTGTATGGCTATGGTTAGTTGGTCTTCCCTGAATTTGAAAAAATCTGCCGGAAGATGGCGCTGCAATAGCGAATTTTATGCCATTTTCTATATTGCACCACCTAAAAGTGTATGAAGTTAGCTCTGGAACTGAACTAAATTTTTCGTATATGATTATTTTTTGCTAAGGCAAGTAGGTCCTCCCTGAATTTGAAAAAAATATCAGCCTATCATTCTATTGTCCATCGTCTGGTGTAGAGACGAAAATTCGTTTTTAACCCGTTTAATTGATTGAAGCAGAAATTTAAGATGAAAATAAAAAGTTGGTATGGTATTGAATTAAAATTAGTAAAGCATTAAAATGAGTAACTATTTTTTTAATATTAAAATGTACGTATGAGATAAGAAAGTTTTGGGATTGGCACATCCAACTAATTTTTATATAATACCTACTTGTTATGCTTCTTAAATTAATAATTGTTAAAGATTTAAGAGACATTTCGAATTTACATAAATGTTTAAAAAATCAGTAAAAATAGTAACATGTTTATTTTTACGAGTACTTAATATTAAATTTTATTCTATAAAAGGTATAATATTAATAGTTATAAAATATCAGTTTAATTTATACATTATTTTAAATATAAATAAATAATGTAAATCATAATAATCCTTACAGAGATACAACATTCTTAGCAGTGCCCCTAATGATAAAACTATGGATTACTGTGGTGATATCGAAAACTATAATGTATACGGAGAAATAGTAAATTGTTAATTATTAAAAAAGAATTGAACATTTCAGAGAATATTTATTTTATTTTAAAGATTCTTTACTAATATGCTGAATTGAGACAGCTTTTTTAACAAACGTCATTATTAGCCACGTAAATATATTAAGAGCTGTGAAAACATTTTAGTATTTTATATTGCTTTATTGAGAACTTTAGGGAAAATAAAACGCAACAAAAATATATCAGTCAAAAAACATTAAGAATTTTTTTCTGAGTTAAACTATCTTTTTCATTCCAATCATGTTCTAGAGCATGTAATACAATCAAATTAACCAACGTGCAATTAACTTAAACAAAGTTCAACAAATACAGTAATTGATGTTAGACCAAAGATTGCGAGCCTATCTATTTGTATTACATCTAAATAAGATATGTTAATTATAGGTGTCTTTTTTTTTCACTATTGGTTTTCACAAAGAATTGCACGGGACTTTTGTTATTGTATTGGAAAGAATTCATTTTTATCATGAAATTAGTATTCGTTATCCAAAGTATTTTAAATAAATGATGTAAAAAAAACTATACAAATATGTCAATAGAATTGATCAACAAATCCTTAAAACTCTGTTTGAATCTAAGACCATAAATGAAACAAATATAAATAAATTTTTCCAATAGTTAAACATTGTAAGGATGTTTTAAAATGTAAATAGAAAATTGGATGAAGATTTTTTGTTATCCTTCTTTTGTTAAATTTTAAATGCGGCTTATTTTGCTAAATTAAGTATAGTGTTTTCAAATGTTACATAAAAAACAAAATAGCAAATAAATAAAGATACTCTCTTATATTTTAATCACTGACATTACACGCATAAAAAGAGAAGTAAACATTTTACAACTTAGTATATATACATATATATATTTTTCTTAAAATTTATCTTAAAATAGATACTTGAATGAGGAAATCCGTCTTTAAAATATTCATTACAAAAAAACTAAAAATAATATTCGAGATAATATTTCAGATAATATTCGAATTCTTAAAACATTTTATCCAAGGTTACTAAAGGGTAAGTCCAAAATTTGTGCAGAATTTCAGACATTATATACATTTAGATATTTAGACTACTAAAGTTTAATTTATTATTAATTGTTTCAAAACAAACTAAATTGACTTACGTTAATCTTTTATAGATTAAAATCAATATGTTTTTCTTGTTAATTGTTTATTAGCTGTTTTAGTTTCAAATTGTGAAAGTGGGGTTCTAAAACCAAATAGGCAAAAAAGTTAATGAAAATAATTTTTGAAAATTTTTAACGCTCGAATCTAAGACATAAACTAATGTGGTCAAGTATTTTTTAAGTTATTATTAAATAACTACAGTGTAGATTATTTTGCAACTATTGATATTGAATTAAATACTACACTTTGAAACTTTAAATGTGCTCAGTGCTTAAGAATTTTGTGCCTTGACGGTACATTTAAGTGTAATTAAAATAACTTGTTATAAAATTCATTTAATACGTCTGTTAATAGTAATACATATGAGAATGAGTTATAAGTACTTTGTTTTATCTTTTCCTGAAAAGCACTATTGATTGAATAAATCAGAAATTGATATAAAAGAATCATTTATTTTTATTTGTAACTTTTTAGCTTTCTTGACATTGAAGAAATGTCAAAGAAAAGTTTTAGCTCGGTACTATACTTATATTTCTACTGTAAGGGGATTAATTATATTTGTACATTTCCTAATTCTATAAAATATTGAGAAAATATTTTCTTTATACGATTTGTTACAAATTTATTAGAAAACGTAAAAATAAAAATAACAAGTTTACTAATCAGTGTACAAATTGTTGCAAAGTATAAAAACTAAACAAACATCAAAGTAAAATTATGATAAGCGACATTTCGATTTTCATTTGAGATCTTATCAGGAAAATTCTGTTATACACCTTCCAGATAGAGTAAAGCCGTTTTGAAATTTAAAAGTTCATTATATTACCATATCATAAATATATACCATAATTATTGTTTTAAACATTCATAAAAATATCAGATGACGATCAAAACGCTGCTTATCTTCAGTTTACTTTAACATTTTCGGGCCTGGTGTACTATTAAAAGTGCATGTCTTTTAATGGAGTATTACTTTGTTTTAAGAAATACTTTTGATGTTATTTAGATGTGGCAATGTTTATGTATTGCTATGCATTTACTATATGATTTCATTTATGTGTAGGAATTTCGTAATAATAATAACTATTATTATTTGCTTTATTCTCCTTGTGCCATTTGGGATTCTTTTATTTTAAGCATACATTTCAATTTTTAAATTTAAAATTAAAGTTACTTTCCTTAAAAAATCAGGTGTAATAAAAAGGGAAAAATGTTAGAAATTTATAATATAAATTAAATATTGTTGTACTACAATATTTTCTAAACATAATACCATAATTTTTCCTCAGCCTATTTTCATATGAATATGAATTAAATAGTACGCAAAATACCACCATTCTTTATCTTTAAGACAATAAAATATTCGTTAAGTACTTGTTAATCCATTGGGATAGTTAGTGTTAATATTCTTAACGTAAAAGTATTTTTTCCTAAAATTTAAAAAAAGATTCGGTCCCGAAAGTGTTAATGTTTGTATATTTTTCAAAATTTGCATATCATTTAGTAAACTTGTTATTTTTATTTTCATGCTTATTTGCAACATCTCATGGTGTAAATGTGAAGTTATATTTATTGCACAAAATTTCTATCAATATAAATTTTATTAATTTTAATTGGTACAATCTTTTTAAAATTTATTCTCTTAAAACCGCAGCCACAAAATAACTCAAGTTAAGCCAAAATTCTCTCATCTCGCGATTTGAAAGGCTGCTTCTCAAAAAGATTTGAGACAATGCGAGTAGCGAGTTGTTTGTAAGCAATTTAAATCAAGATGAGTAGTTTAAAAAAAGTAATTTAAATCAAGAAGAGTAAAACGTTTGAAAAGTAACTCATTCACGATCCAATAAATTACAGCTCATTCCTGAGAAGCCAAATCCACTTTTTTATTTTAAGAGTGTATTAAATGACCGCGTAAATCTTTCATTTAGTTTTAAAAATTCACGAAAAATTACTTAACGAGGAAAATTTTATTACTTCCTAATTTGGAACATAATTGGTTAAACATTTTTTTTTGATGAATGACTTACTTGTCGTATCTGTTACGTTAATTTATTGAATACACTAAATCTGATGTTAAATCTAGGTGTTAATTGTGAAATATTCAGTTTTTGAGAAAGCATAAGATTTTTTTTTAAACATCACTTGAAAGAAAAGTTAAATGTCACTGTAAAAAAATCCGTTAAATTAATGGCAAAAACTGCGGCCAGCAATGTTGCCACAGTTTTTGCCGTAAAAATTTCAATAAAATTAGATATTATACAGTGGGAAAATTTAACTTGTTTTTTGCAGTGTATTTATTCTACAACTTTGGGATAATAATAAATGTCTTTCTGTCTCTTATATTATTTTTAAATAATACTTAAAAACGTCATATACTTATTATACATATTAACAGGATCAATAATGATATGTACGAATTAATTTTAATGTATCTTATAAGCATTAAACGTGAAAACCCTATGTATTGGATCTTGCTTTTGTGAATGACTTTTTGTAAATAAAGAATGAGAAAAAGAAAAAAAAAAAAAAGGAAATTTTTTTTCTGTAATTAGACATATTTGTCTACATAAAATTCCTCTTAAAAATGACATACAATTAAATAGTTTAACATTCAATTAACGGGGAAAAAATAATTTAATTAAATAAAGATCAAAGAATAGATGTCTCCATTAGTTTTCATTATATATGAATTGCAGATGTTAATGGCACCGTTTATTGCTATTGATTTCTAGAAAAAATGGCACCGTGCACTTTTCTGAACGTTAAGTGGAGAAAAATAATAATAACATGAAGCACTTTTCTTGAAATATTAATTCACTATACAAACTCTTGCAAAGTAATACTCGCTCGTGCTTAAACAAGCGAGTATAACTTTGCAAGAGTTTGAGCGAAGAAACCAAAAGATAAATTAAAAAAAAAGTTTTAATGAAGAACATTGATGATAATACTTGTAAATAGAAAAAAAATCATGCATTTCAATGATTTTAAAAAAATCTTTTTTCTTCTTATCTTTCTTTTTTGAACTGAGTATTATCTTTTATTTTTATAGCATGTTTATAAATTATAACAAGCAAGTTAAAAAATTTTCATTTCATTTATTTGAAAATATATAAAAAACATTATAATATAGCTTAGAGCAGGCCTGTCCAACCTTTTACTAAGCAGGGGCGCATCTCAGCTTTTGGCAAGCAATGAAGGGCGCCATTATTAACATGGCTCAAAACATGCAAGAAAATCATGTTTTAATAATAGAAGCAATATATGAGAGCAAATGAGACATAATACCTCTATAGATTTAAAACTCCGTGTATATTTAAAAAAATCAAAATATCAATAAATTGTAATAAATTTCGAATAATAAGTTTTTCTGCGAGGGTTTACCTAAAACAGTTTTGAACTGGAAGGAGTCAGAAAATGAAATATCGTCCAGTATTAAAATAAAATAGTAATAAGAAATATCGTTAGGTTTTTGGGTGATGCAAATACTCTGCAATACCTGCAATTTTTTTAGAGGTGTAAATTTGCCATCATAAAAAGTATAGAACGGAAGTCGTGGGTGGTTACACAGAAAGAGGCCGAAAGAGCTTGCATTGATGAAGATCCTTTCACACGATTTTATAGATTTAAACACACACACACACACAATTACCTATATTGTCAAATGCTTAGGGGAGAAAAAGACAACATTTATCCCGTTTTATGGAATAGCTGAATGGCCAGTGAAATAACGTTAATAACAATAACAAAAATTCTGAAATTTCTGCACGAAAGAGAAGAGGGATCGCTGATATTTTTCTACATTTTACTTCTTAACGTATTAAAAAAGTTATTGCCTACATTTATTAATTCCTATCGTCATAATATCCACAAAAGATTTATAAATCATTATAAATTAGTAAAGAAATTCAACAGCGCATAATTATTATTATTATTATTATTTAAACTAATCATGTGGTGTGTTGCCTTTCTTTTAATACGTTGCGTACGTTATAATTGTTGATACGGAAAATACACTTGCAGAGATTTGTAAAACATCAAGGATTTCAAATAAAGTAAGCTTTACAAGGAAATTGTATTAAAGAGACTAGTAACGGGAAATTTTCAAAGGGCGCCAAGGAAACCGGCAAAGGGCGCCATGGCGCCCGCGAGCGCCGCGTTGGACAGCCCTGGCTTAGAGTGTATTATACGTCTGTTTAAAAATAAAGTAACCATCGTTCTTTTATATGTAAGTACAGATACATCTATTTTAATAGGTTTTAAACATCATTTTTGTATTCCTCTTCATTATGTGTATTTTGCCAAAAACTTTCGTTGTACAACTCGAATGGTTGGAAGCTGCATGAACGCATTATAAAAAAAATAATTGAGCCTCAAAAGTTATTATTTTAGGGTTTTATAAACTGTATTACAACAGTTTTTGCTTTAAAATGACAGAAAATAAATAATATAAAACAAAAATAAATAAATTACGAAAAAATCTGTAAAGTTACTAAACTTTTTCTAGAAACTGGGATTCTTACACCTTTTTTATGTAACGGCAGCAATAAAAAATTACGTAAGAGATAAACCTTTATTCGGCAAATGAAAAAAATCTGTAAGGTTACTAAGAATTTTTAAGGAAACATGGAATGCATTGAACTTTTTCTGTTACTGAAGCCTTAGTTACAGACAAAATTTTAGTAAGATTTCTGTAATTTTAGTAGATTTCGTCGGTAAAGCTAGAGATTTTTGCAGCTTTAACAAAACATTTTGTAGATTTTTATCTTTTTTGTACAGTGTGCAGATAAAGTTTTAATAAGCATAAAGATTTCTGTAAATTTGCATCTGTAGTATAACAAAATTTTTCAGTGTAAATTAAATTAAAATAAAATAAGTCAGTAAAATTGAATCTATTAGGTAAGAAAATCCCTTCCAGAGAAATCAGACTCTGAAACTGAGTTTTAAATCGATAACCTTTGATTAGCTGGCAATTTCACCGACCGAGCGATTTAAGCTGCGACAAAAATAGTTTATAAAATCTAAATTGCAAAAATGGTCTGATGTCATTTTTATTTAATTAAAATATCGTAAGACTAATTCAAAACCTTATGATTTGTCGTCTAATTGGAAGTATTGCAATAAAAAATTAAAACTTTAAATTCTAAGCTTGTTTGTATGTGAGCCAATTACCTACGCTATGGGATATAGGCCCTATGGGGTGGGATGCCCTCCGTGGGGGTCTTTCTAAGGGAACCTAACCCGTATTTACGCAAGGTTCGAAGAAAACCACGGAAAACTTCGAACGGTTAGGCCGACGGTCGCGATTGGTTTAGGTGCTGGGTTCGAGCACCTACCGTCCACCAGTTTGAGGTCAGAACCTCTCGGCCACTGGTGGGGCCTTTAAATTCTAAGAACGGGAAATATTGCGGACAGACAAAGGACCGAGACGAACGGGTTCCATCTGATGAACGAAACGAGTAAAAAGATCATTATTATGGGATTTTATTTTATATCTGTCTTAATTATCGAGATATATAAAATGTGACACTTAAACGCCTAGTACCTAGATTGGACGATTTTCATATATATTTTTTATCCGCCTTTCCGCTGTAGATTTTGTAAATTATCAAAGAAAGGCAATTACAAATGCGGACCATCGCATCGGACGCACACAAAATGCGGACCTTCTGTTATTACCGTAGATTATCAATTAACTTATAAATATTAAAATGAGTGCAAAAGTCATGAATATATTCAAAACATTGTTTTTAGTTTATAACGCAAAAGAGCATTTGAAGTGGATAAAGTGGCTGCAAAAAGAAGTATCCTGAAGTTGGAGGAATTCGTTAAAAAGTGAGTAATGTGATATTTTGATACTTTGATATTTGGAATTTCATGACCTGCCGAAGAAAGGATTAAACCGAACGACAAGAATAAAAAAAAGGATATAGCGAATTGCCGAGAAACTGAGAACGAATTTCTTGAAATACTTGCTGAAATCTACTGAAATGTTAATAAATTGATTTGAATGTAATTTAATAAGATAATTTATTTTATTTAATAATTGATTAACATATTAATGAATTGAAGAAAATTCACAATTTTCTTCTTTGCATACGCTTAATTTTAGCCAAAATCATTTAGTGCGAATTTTCATGACTTTAAGATTTTTTAAATCATTTATATTTATTTTATCACACCTATTTAGTAACGTGTTTTGTCGAAGAATCTTGAATTTACATGTTTTTATATTTTTCCTACTACTTTTTTTCTAAAAAGTTTGTTAACGGAAGAAAAAAATGAGTCTAAACTAGCGCTCGTACACTTCTGGTAATTTTTCAGAAAAATATAGAAGTATATTTTTGTAGAAAAATATATTTAGATTTAACTAGCGAAATTTCACCACATTTTAAGAGGGTATTTTTTATAAGAAAACAGTGGCATCGAAAAATTTCCAGGTCTTAAAATTTCAAGACAAGTACGATCTTTGGTCTAAACTTCACAGAAAATTGTCTACTGCTTAGAAACAGTAAATCGATGGGATAACCAGAAATTTTCGAACATAAAATGCCAATTAAAAATTTTAATTGTACCTCAATAATAAGCTTAAAGTAAAATTAGGAATTACCCGTTGTCTCAAATGAAAAATATAAAGCCACTTTTGTGAAATTAATATGTAAAATTCTCATCAAAATATGGGAAAACCATTTCAACCAATAATTAGTAATGATGTTGTTAGGGCGAAAATTTAGGAAAGTGCGCAGTAGCAAATACATTCTATTAAGAAAAAAAAAGAGAGAGAGAGAAATAACAATTACACATCAAATTTGTCATTTTCAATCACTTTCTTATTGAATAGACTGTGTATAACAAAAACATTTTTTGTTATATGTGATTAAAAACGCAAAATATGCACATTTTACAAGGCATTAAGATAAATCAGTTTTAGGTTAGATTAATAATATTACAATAAATAAATATGTAACAGCATCTTATTTTATCGTAAAATTTCTTACAATAGTATCAGTTAGCAAAAAAAAAAAAAAAAAAAAAAAAAAAAAAATAGCGTAATTAAATGCAAGTAAATTACAATTTCTTCAAAATATTGTTTTTAATAACATTTTCAAGTTTGATAAAAAAAAAATAATGTAGCAAATTATTACTTTACTTTTCAAAAATGCAGAAACTTGTAAGTATTATTTTTTCACCTGTGCACTTCCCTATTTAAAAAAAAAAAATAAACTGTGTTGATAATTTTATATATTATTTTTTATGCTGATGCATTTAGAAAAAAAATATAATTATTTAAATTAGAAGATTTATTATAATGTGAGATTATATGTACATAAATACATAATAGTAAAATAAATAAATAAATAAAGTATTGCATGAGTTAAAATTTTATAATATTTTCCGTTAGATCCTTCTTGTTTTGATTGGCTAAATAATTTTTTTTCTGGATTACAATAGGATCTCATATTCTGAGAAATTTACGTCTGTTTATTTTAGGAAATTACAGACATCAATTCTAAATATGGAGCATTACAATACATAGCAACACAAAGTTGTATAATGAGGTTGAAATCTATACTAATTAAAGAACAAATTGTTCTGTCTGTCTCTGTGTGTGAATGTGTCTGAAATAACTACCAAAATCTACGGCACATATAAAATTTGAATTTCTTGTGGAATTACTCCAAGGCCTCTCCTTATGGACCTGATGCTCAGAATTTTAATTTTTCGATTAGTTTCCGAGATATTTATAACGAAGCAGAAGTCACTCTTATCAAAAAGTTAATTATATGATGCTCGGGAATGAAAAAGTTTGCACATCTGCACAAACACATTTACGCAATGAGGGGAGGAAGATTTTTCCGAGTTCATTTCTATTTTTGGATCATTTTGTTTAAATCCAAATCAACAAAACCGCTTGGCGCAGTTAAACTTGAAAGCCATATTTCGAATGATCGAACTTTTAGATCCCAAACCAATTACAAAAATCCCAAAACTATTGCAGTTAAACATATTGTTACGAATTTTGTAAATAGTTAGTGTTTGTACTGTAAAATAATGTAAATAATCTTATTAAGCTCCATTCCTTTACTAATATTAATTTTTGTTACATTGTCTCTGTTATCAAGCAAACTTGTCTAATATTTTTCATTGTATGTCTACGGCAGATTGGCGAAATATTTAAGATATCGCCAAGTTGGCGTCACTTTTGACGACTAATTTTAGTCGCCTATTTGGCGATATATCGCCAAGTTGGCGACAAAACTTGGCGATTGTTGGCGATGGTAACCCTTCCCTCTCTATGGTAACCCCCCTTAGGTATGCTGATACATTGAATGTTATTCCGTGGTTTTCTGGAAGATTCGAGAAACCTGTGGAAATTTCCCGTGCATGCTGTGAGCCTATATAAGGAGAAAAATACGAGCTGTTGTGTTTTATTATTCATCAGTCAGTCATTGAGTGAGCTGCGATTGTAAGCAAGTTTGCTTGAGTTTTCTCGACATTGTTTTGAATGTGATTTAGCGTTAAGACATTGTATAAAGAGGCTCTGGGACCTATATCTGTACTTGTACGATCGATTTGAACAGTTATTTTTGAATATCTAGTAATATTTGTGATTTTCGAAGACTCTGTTGTTCTGAAGATCTGTAAATAAATTATTTTCTACTTTTCTAAGAGACAAGAGTTTGAAGTCGTCTAACCATAGGATCAAAAGAACCCTATATACTCAACAATTTTTGGTGTCAGAATTTGGAATCTTATGGCGAAAAAGAGAGCAACGGAAGAGCAACTGAGTGAGTTGTTGAAAGGTATTAATGGATTATCAAATAAAATGGATATAGGCCAAGAAGAGTTGGCGGATAAAATGAATAAAGGCCAAGAGGAGTTGGCGGAAAAGATGATTAAAGGCCAAGAAAAGTTGGCGGAAAAGATGAATAAAGGCCAAGAAGAGTTGGCGGAAAAAATGAATAAAGGCCAAGAAGAGTTGGCGGATAAAATGAATAAAAACGAAGAAAGAATGGAACAGTTGACAAATAAAATTGACAAATGCCAAGAAGATGTTACTGAAAAGATTAATAAAGGCCAAGAAGAAATGAAGAAAACTTTAGAAGAAAAGTTCTCGTCGGTAGAGAAGAATACGCTCGGTAGAAGAGAAAATAGATGAAGTAGAAGAGAAAATTCAGAATGAAGTTTGTAACGTTGAAGAGAAAATCAGTAACGTTGAAGAGAAAATAGGGGAAGTAGATGAAAAGCTAAATAAAAAAGTACAAGATCTTGAGAAGAAACTTTCAGCGTCCAGTGGTAATTATGAAGAATTTAGGAATCCGCCTGCTTCTCCTGTGCAAGTTAAGCTGTCGACATACGATGGAAAGAGTTCCTGGCAAGTTTACAAAACCCAATTCACCACTGTAGCCGAAGCGAACAAATGGAGTGACGAGGTGAAAGCTTGTCAACTGGCAGCATCTTTGAGAGGAGAAGCCGCCGACGTGCTGCAAACATTGCCCGATATGACGCAACTCAATTTTGAGACTCTAAGTTGTGCACTTGAAATGAGATTCGGAGAAAAATTCTTGAAGGATTATACGAGAATACAAATGAAGAGCCGCCATCAAAAATCGAGTGAAACCCGTCAAGAGTTTGCCTCAGAAATAGAACGGCTGGCAAATTTAGCATTCATCGTCTGTCCAACAAATGTACGGGAAATGCTCTCACTGCAGTACTTTGTAGACGGAATAAAAGATCCCGAAGTGCAGAGAGCGGTACGAATGGCAGATGTACAGGATTTAGAGGCTGCATTACTATATGCCTTAAAGTTGGAAGCACCTACACAAGCCAGCCGAAGAGATCGTCATTCAGTCGGAGGGGCAACGGTGAACAAATGCTCAGACACTGAGATCGACTTCTTGAAAGAAATTAGAAAAATAAATCAAGAACTTGAAGCTTTAAAATACGGAAGAACAAGCTCAAGAAGACAGAATCTCACGTGCTGGGGATGCTGTGATACAGGACTTCTCCGAAGAAATTACCCAAAATCCACGAACGTGAGATAAATTCAATCAGTCAGCAGGGAAACTAAATTTTGGCCATCTCGCGGGGCGGAGGTTGCCAGAGAATAAAAGCCCCACCTGAAGATCCTCCAGATATCAAAAATGAGTGGCGGTGATAATGAATTATATGTGATAGGCTTTATTAGCGGAATTCAGTGCCGTATGATTGTCGATACAGGAACCAATGTGACAATAATAAGAGAATATTTGGCTCGGAAATTGAAATCTAAACTCATCTGGACTCCACCATGCGTTACCCTGCAAACTGTGACGGGCGACAAGATAGGCATATATGGAAAGGCCAATTTAACCATCAGCTTTGGAGGAACGGACTATAACCATACGGCATATGTGGCTGACATAACAGATCCTTGCTTAATCGGACTAGATTTTCTGAAGAAGTTTGGCTTCAGACTTGATTTCAAAAATAACCAAATGTTCTCAAAATTTGAAGAAATAAGTCTTTTTGGATTAAACAACGAAATCGAATGTAAACAAATAGTAATAGCCAAAGAAGACATTAATCTAGATGCAAGAACAGAATTTTTAGTTCCTGCTGTAATTAAAAATGAAACTAATTATCGATTTCGCTATATAGATTATCCCGAAGACAATAGTACACAAGCAGGAGTATTGGTGGCTTCTTCTGTAGTGGACCTTTCGAAAAGGACCATTCCAGTCAGAATTGCTAACATCAGTGATAAGACGAGGACTATCAAGAAAGAGAGGTGATAGCATCATGTGCTCCTGTGACGTGCATAAGTCAAAATTCCAGTCACTCTGAGAAATCTTCAGATAATTTAGTCAAAGATTTGTTACAAAATACAGACTTAGATCCAAAACAGATGGACGCTGCGGAAAATTTAAATAGGGAATTCAAAAGATTATTCTCCCAAACATCAGAAGACTTTGGACGAACCAAAATAGCACAACACCGAATTGATACTGGAGATCACTCACCTATTAAACAACACCCTAGACGATTACCTTTTGCCAAGCAAGAAGAGGTGCAAAATTTAATTAAGGATATGAAAGAAAATGACGTCATCGAACCATCGACAAGTCCATGGGCATCTCCTATTGTATTTGTAAGAAAGAAGGAAGGTTCTACAAGATTTTGTGTAGACTACCGCTGACTGAATGACGTCACTAAAAAGGATAATTACCCTCTACCAAGGATTGACGACACTCTTGACACACTTGCGGGCAACACCTGTTTCTGGACTCTGGATCTGAAGAGTGGTTACTGGCAGGTAGAGATCCATCCCGACGACCGCGAGAAGACTGCCTTTACAACGGGACAAGGATTATGGCAATTCAAAGTAATGCCTTTTGGTCTATGTAATGCACCTGCAACTTTCGAACGGCTTATGGAAACGGTTCTCCGGGGACTGTCATATAAAGCATGTCTTGTTTATTTAGATGATATCATAATCATAGGAAAATCTTTTGATGAACATCTGAACAACCTCAGGCGGGTGCTACAAAAATTGAAGGAAGGTAATTTGAAGTTAAGCCCTTCGAAGTGCAGCTTATTTCGCAATGAAGTCGCATACCTTGGACACATCATTTCGGCGGAAGGTGTCAGGACTGATCCGGAGAAGATATCAGCCGTGAAAAACTGGAGTCGTCAAGCAGATGTTCACCAGCTTCGAAGTTTTCTAGGATTATGCACCTATTACAGAAAATTTGTCAAAGGCTTCTCGATGATTGCAAGACCACTTCATAAATTAACAGAAGCCAATCAAAAATTCATGTGGACACAGGAATGTGACGCTGCTTTCGAAAAGCTTAAGGAGGCCTTAACATCCACTCCAATTCTGTCATATCCTCAAATCGATAAACAGTTTATACTTGATACGGATGCAAGTAACGAAAGCAGTGGCGCTGTACTGTCCCAGGAAATCGACGGCCAGGAGCGTGTTATCGCCTATTTCAGCAAGTGCTTATCAAAGGCAGAGCGAAACTACAGTGTAACAAGAAAAGAGCTACTTGCTGTAGTGAAAGCCATAGACCATTTTCGGAACTATCTTTACGGTCGAAAATTCCTGATCCGAACTGATCATGCTTCTCTAACTTGGCTATTGAATTTTAAGAACCCTGAAGGCCAGATAGCCAGGTGGATACAAAAGCTTCAAGAGTACTATATGGAGATACGCAATCGAAAAGGCTCATCACATGGAAATGCAGATGCTCTCTCAAGAAGACCTTCCTCAGAGAATTGTAGATACTGCGACCGGGTTGAGAAGAAAGTTAATATCAAAGGTCCTATAGTAAGACAAGTTACAACTGGGTCTACATCATCGCACGATCCGTGGAGTGACGAGAGCCTGCGTAAAGATCAACTTGCTGATCCTGAAATTAAGCCAATTCTAGAACTGAAAGAGGAGTCCAACAGGAAGTCCAGCTGGCAAGACATGGCCCATTACCATCCTACGACTAAACGTTATTGGGCACTCTGGGATTACCTACATTTGAAGAACGGTTTTTGTACCGAAAATGGGAGTCTGACGATGGAAAGACATGTAGATGGCAACTACTACTCCCTAAGTCGAGAATTTCTATGGTCCTTCAAGAACTTCATGGTAGTCCCACAAGAGGTCATTTTGGTGTAATGAAGACCCTTCAAAAGGTTCGAGAGCGTTTCTACTGGAATAATGTTCGCAGTGATGAGGAGAAATGGTGTCGAACCTGTGACACCTGTGTAGCACGTAAAGGTCCAAAGAGGCGCACCCGTGGACGATTGTAGCGTTATAATGTAGGAGCTCCTTTCGAACGAATTGTTCTAGACATCCTGGGTCCTCTTCCTAGAACATCTGATGGGAACAAGTACATCCTCGTTGTCATGGATTACTTCACCAAGTGTCCTGAAGCTTACGCCATTCCTAATCAAGAGGCAGTAACCGTAGCAGACATACTGGTTCATTACTGAGTTTCCAGATACGGAGTTCCTCTTCAAATCCATTCTGATCAAGGAAGAAACTTACATTCGGCTGTGTTTAAGGAAATGTGTGGACTACTCGGCATGGACAAAACTCGAACTACACCTCTACATCCTCAATCGGACGGCATGGTGGAGCGTTTCAATCGTACCATCCTAAATAGCCTCTCTCTCCTGGTGTCTAGAGACCAACAGGACTGGGACAAAAAATTGCCTCTTTTCCTGCTTGCCTACAGGAGTGCCACTCATGAGGCCACTGGTTACTCCCCTTCTCAAATGCTCTTTGTTCGTGACCTTCGTCTGCCTGCGGATCTTTTTTTGGCCGTCCTCCTGACGCTCCTTTGTCGCCTGAAGAATACGAGGATGGACTCCAGGCACGGATTGAGGAGGTTCATTGTCTAGCGAGGAACCGAATCGGACTGGCATCAGAAAAGATGAAGACACGGTACGACATAAAGGCAACTGGACATGAGTTCAACGAAGGTGACAAAGTTTGGTTGTGGAATCCCATACGTCGAAAGGGACTGTCGCCTAAATTAAAAAGAAACTGGGACGGTCCTTACACAGTCGTCAACAGACTGAATGACGTCGTCGTACGTGTTCAAAAATCGCTACACACCAAGCCCAAGGTCATACATTATAACCGGCTAGCCCCTTATTTTGGCCAAAGTGATTAAAAATTCAAAACTGGAATTTCAGACCATGGTCACGAAAGTCACTTTTTTTGTAAATATGTAAATAGTAATTAGTTCTTATTTATTTAAATCTTATTATTTATTTATTTATTTATTTATTTATTTATTTATTTATTTTAAGTGTTTTCCTCTAACTCAAGGATTGCACTGACCGGGACGTGCAGTCTTTGAGGAGGGGGTAGTGTTACGAATTTTGTAAATAGTTAGTGTTTGTACTGTAAAATAATGTAAATAATCTTATTAAGCTCCATTCCTTTACTAATATTAATTTTTGTTGCATTGTCTCTGTTATCAAGCAAACTTGTCTAATATTTTTCAGTGTATGTCTACGGCAGATTGGCGAAATATTTAAGATATCGCCAAGTTGGCGTCACTTTTGACGACTAATTTTAGTCGCCAATTTGGCGATATATCGCCAAGTTGGCGACAAAACTTGGCGATTGTTGGCGATGGTAACCCTTCCCTCTCTATGGTAACCCCCCTTAGGTATGCGTATATATTGAATGTTATTCCGTGGTTTTCTGGAATATTCGAGAAACCTGTGGAAATTTCCCGTGCATGCTGCGAGCCTATATAAGGAGAGCAATACGAGCTGTTGTGTTTTATTACTCATCAGTCAGTCATTGAATGAGCTGCGATTGTAAGCAAGTTTTCTTCTCAAAGTTGTTTGTTGTATGTATGTCGGCCAATTATCTACACTATGGGATATGGGCCCTAAGGGGTGGGATGCCCTCCGTGGGGGTCTTTCTAATTGAACCTAACCCGTATTTACGCAAGGTTCGAAGAAAACCACGGAAAACTCCGAACGGTTAGGCCGACGGTCGCGATTGGGTTCGAATCCAGCACTTACCGTCTACCAGTTTGAGATCAGAACCTCTCGGCCTCTGGTGGGGCCGCTTCTCAAAGACTGCACGTCCCGGGCAGTGCAATATGAAAAAAAAAATCAATAAGGTTTGTTTTTCCGAAAATATTTTTCTCCTAAAATCAACGGCCCTCCAGGGCGAAATTTTAAAGATACGAACAAACTAGACATATACTCTTAAGGGGAAAACTTTGTATTAATCGATGATGTAGTTGGTTTAAAAATTTTTAGCCCTTTCGAATGCACTGGAAAAGAAGTCACTTTGTGACTGACGACAGGATATATTTCTATGCTAAAAGTATCTACATTTGTATCTACATATGCTAAAAGTAAAACATATTTCAACACAAAATTTTACAAGCATCAAAAGAAACCAAATTTACACACCCTACAAAAATTTCGAAATGTTCGGATGGATAGAAATATTTTTTGCAAAATAAAATATTAAAAAAAAAAAAAAAAAAAAAAAAAAATAGAAATTACTAAAAATCAGATTGTTTCATTGCGGCTTTGACATTCCAGGATGCAACTTTATAGGTACCGACAAACCAAAAATATATTCTTAAAGCTAAAACCTTATTTTAATCAATGATGCAATCGGCTAAAAAAATACAAGCTTTAACTAATTCAAATATACTGGCAAACGCAAATCACTTCATGTAGTCTATACTTTTTCTGCAGTAAAAGTGTTGCGCTTAATGTCCGTATGCCAACGCAATTTTTTAGAGCATTTCATTAAACCAAATCACTTTAAAAAACGCTATTTAATTTTTTTAATGTTCTGATGGAGATAACTATTTTTTACAAAATAAAATGAATAAAAATTTCTGCGAAATCAGTATTCCGGGGTCCCGGTGTCTAACGCTTTCGGCACGCATAGACTCCAAAAATTATTTTTGGTTATATAGAAATATTTCAACGGTGTTTGACTCCTGCAACTTCGCTTTCCATTGTCTTACAATTTTTAGTTACCTCTATTTCCCTAAGGGGCGAATATTTCGATCGATTTTTCCGATCGGCATATTTTGAGTTCTATAGCTTGGATTTTAATTGAATTGTTTCTTTAACTGAAAAAAAAAATCTATTTACGGCAGAAACTGCTAGCAGCAATGTTGCCAGTAGTTTTTGTCACAAAAATTGCAGTAAAATTAGATGTAATAAAAAAGTTTACATCTAGTTTTACTTCATTTTTTACGGAAAAAACTGCTGGTAACATTGCTGCCAGCAGTTTTTGTCGTAATTTTTTTTTATACAGTTTTTACATCCATTTTAGATTTCCCAGCATTTTTACAGCACATTTGCTTCACTGATAGCAGGTAGGGGTACTTTTTGGAAAAGAATTTTTTTTTTTTTTTTTTTTTTACACTGCGCGCACTGTGTAGCATGACCTATGTGTAATGACATGGGTAGTGGGAATCAATCAAAAAGATTTACTTTAAGAGTTTCATTGTTCGAAAATTTTAATATTAATTAAGGTTTTAATCATTCACTATTCGTTTATAAATATTTATTTTTCTGTGTCCGAACAATGCCGGGTGTGTGATTTAGTCATGAATAAATGTCAAATTTGCAATGGAACGTATAGAAAAATTCATATATATTCCATAATAAGAACATTTTTTTTTAATTTTAAATATAATAAAACGAAATGAAATAAAACAACATGACTGTCTTGACAGTATCTTTTACGAAGAATTTTAGAAGGATACCTTTTATCTCACACATTTGGATTCAAAACACGATCGAGTGATTACCTTTTGTTCTCTTTGACCAATGTATATTGCCGTGGGAGTGGGAATCAATCTGAAAGATTTACTTTAAGAATTTCATTGTCCGAAAATGTTAATATTAATCTAGGTTTTAATTATTCACGATTTCTTTGGAAATATTGACTTAGTCATGAATAAATATCAAACTTGCAATGGGAACGTATAGAATAATTCATATATATTCCATAATAAAACCGATTTTTTAAATTTTTAAATATAATGAAATGAAATAAAACAAAGCAATACGAATCTATTGACAATATCATTTTAGAAAAATTTTAGAAGACTACCTTATATCTCACACCTTCGTATTCAAGATTTGATCCAGTGATTAACTTTTATTGTCTTTTTTTTTAATTTACACTGAAATTTATATGTAAATTGTTTTATTCATTTTCTATAAAGAAATCGTTCTCTTTTTTAGAACACTTGAATTGCGCAGTTATGCACTTTACCATAGAATAACTGCAATATAACCTTATGTAAAAACTCTTAAAAATATTAATTTAACTTTTTTTTTACAATATCCAAAATTAAAAACTTTTTATTTTATTATATACAAATGCTTTGTAAAATTGTCTTAGCACATCCGCTTAAAACTGTTTTGAATTTCGAAGATGCAATACGTCTTTGATATGACATAATATAATCAGATATAAAAGTAAAACAAAATTTGTAGAACTTTAATTTCATATGTATCATATATTTGAAAATTTTGGAAATAACATCCGTAAAATTTGTGTTAATTTAAAAAAGGTTAACCAGATTCCTAACCGGAATTTATTTAAAGAAATAATATAAAATTTCTATGTGAAAACTCGGAATCAAATAGATAATGATGCATCGAAAGCATTTTCTGGTTAGAAACCTGCTTAACCCTTTCCGGCACACTGTGCCCGGTCTGGGATACCTATTTTTTATTCCAAACTTGCAAACGGCACCAATAATATTTTAGTAAAATTTTCCCTTTACAATAAAAGCTTAAATTACGGGTTTCAAAATACCTAAAAAATTCCTTTGTGAATTACGGTGTCAGTCGATTATTTCATATTTTACAGCATATTTTGTCCGTGCCGGAAAGGGTTAACTTGGTTTAGTCTGACTCACATTTTTTAAGTTATATTGGAAGTGGACAAGTATGATATCACCATTTTTCGAATTACTTTCTGATATATTTATAAGATTTTCAGTACTGATACATCCAAATGATTATTTTATATACAGCCATAAAAAATAAATATGATATCCATTTCATGATTATTTCCAAATTTATGAACTGCTCTAGGAGTTTTATAATTAATAATTGCATACTGTAATGGCAAATTCTCCTAAAAGAAAAGCTTTAAAAGCATTAATACATTTCAGGCTTTGTTATTGAAAACAACATATTAAACAGTTTTAATTGTTCCAAAATATGTATTTTTTAAACGCAATGATGGCATGTATTAAAAAAAAATTTCGTAAAAAAAGTATAAATAAAATAAAACAACAGTAATTACACGTAAATTTTTATTCTGGTATATTTATATTTATAGGCCGTTAAAACGTTTAAGATTAATATTTATAAATATGTCTCATCAATTAAAAATATATTTTTAAATCAAAAATAGAACATTTTAATTTTAGATTTCTATGTTATTGTTTTTTAGTAAAAACATAAAATATGATTTGAGATAAGTAATCTACTATTTCAATCTTTTTCAGAAATGTTGAATTAGTTATTTTGAAATGCTCAATAAAAAATATTTTGAATAAAAGTATAATTCTGTAAAAGACATGTTTATTTGTGTTTTTGATATTATAAAGGAAATGGGTGTAGTATTAGAAACATCTATCATGTCAGAAACAAATTCCATTCTTTGGATGTCATAAATAATATTATTGTTGCATGCATCGTATGTTATTTCAGCATTCCTTTATTTATTATTTTTCAAAAATAAGACATAAAGCTCGACAGCATATTTTTAAGTATTTGGAGACGGTTACAAAATATTGAAATAAATTGTGAGTAAATATTTTTTTTCGATTCTAAGAAAAAACGACTTAAGTATATTTTAATAAATTAAATATTTTTAATAAGTGAATAATTTTGCTTGACAGTAATTATTTTTTCAGTTTCTTTCCTTTCTTTTTTTTCATTTTTGTTATCAACCATTTTTAAATGAATAATCAGATATTATTTTTTTAAAAAGGAATATTAATTAGTTTGAAATATATATAAGCACACATTTTATATTTTTATCTTTCAAATTGAAATTATGTATTTCGTAACTAATTTTAGATATTGAATTTGTGCTCTATCCCATTATTGATAGCTTGCCTCATGCGTAAAATAGTATATATAGATCTAATAATGCGAGATTTTAAATTCCCCACGTTTTAAAAGTTTTTTATAAATACTTCCCATCTAATTTTCTAACCTTATTTAATTAATTCTCACCTGTCTTTATAAATCTACCAAATGAGTTTAATGCGCACTGTAATATTATTTGTCCTTTAAAAAAAAATAAAAACAAACCAAAGCCCACTTGTATTATTCAAGGCCTTTTCATTCTTTAAAATCTTAAACAACCACGGTTTTATTTCTCTTCTACGATATTTATTCAGCGTATTTTAATATAATTTTTCTCTAAAAAAAATAAAGTGCGTGGCTGAATTATCTGAAACTGCCCGTGAGTGTCGTAAATAATGAAGAAAAAGTATTAATAAACTAATCACCATGCATTTTTTTAAAAATAAAATAAAAATATTTTCTCTTTTATGCTTTCTCGTGTTCTGCTGAACTATTCAGCACAATATAGATTCCAATAGAATATTTCGCGTCTTGTAGACTTGCGTATTTTGTTGTTAATGCAATATGTTCATGCAATATGTGCATTTTGGAGACATGTTTTCTGTGTTTTAAATTGGTTAACACCTTCGTGCGACTCCAGAAATAGTTTTTTCTTTTAATAATATGAAATTTTTATTCATCACCATTTAAATACATGCAGTTTGAATAATAAGAATTATTGAATTCGAAAACAGTGAAATAACGTAGTTTTTAATACTGCAACACAATAACTTTGAGCATTCGTTTATGGAAAATGCTTTTTTTAGCTTTTATTGGAGTAAACAACATCCTTCCTACATGGAGATGCTCTTTGAATTCACTTGTCTAAAAACACCTTTGTATATTCGATCCATTGTTATATCTAAACAAAAGCAAGTGCAACTCTGTTAATCCTTTTAGGAAAATAGTTGCAAACGATATTTTATTTTAGGAATGTCTATTGCATTTCCGTATCTGAATATGGGGATGTTACTGCAAAGTGCTACTTATAGAATGTATAATTGAGCGTGAGTGGAGTCCATGTAGGGGAACAACGGTAAAACAATTATGTTGTCAACTGTAGGGTAGTAAGATCATGCCTATGACAAATTGAACTGAAAATATGTCACATATTCATACACACAGGTACATAAATTACATGCATATGTATGAAGACGTGAGTTTTAAATTTCGCCTCATGAAGAACAAGCAATTTTGGGAAATCGAAAAAAAAAAAACTTAAACCACTTTTATGATTTTCATTGTAAACTATCATTTTAAAATCCCAGAAATGTGTGACGAAACTATTTTTTTAATCAAATTGCGGCATTTTTGTTTCACGTTTTTAAATAGAATAAATTCCTTTTTTTTCTTTTTTTTAATAAGGTTTTGAAATTTACGTGCTCATATAATTCTTAGTTATTTTCGCTAAATTTAAAAGAAAAAACAGGGCAATATAAAGAAAAATATAATAAAATATAATAAAATAATGATATAATAAATACGTAAAACAGGCTACAAATTTACTTTGAAAACTTTTTATGGAATTTTGTATATTCATATTATTTAACATTTAGATAATATATACATATACATACATACATTTCTATATCTTAAGTAAAGCATATAGAACCTCTATACATTTTCAGAGATGCAATGTGACAGATGTATATTTCTTTATCTACGGTAATCATTTAAAAAACTACAGATACATATATTTCCTTCTGAATTTTAAAATATTTATAAACTTTTCAAATTTCAGATTCAAAAGTTTTTTAAAAGAGGAGTTTTGAAACAAATGTGCTTAAATTGTAACACATAAATTATCTCCATTTTTAACTAATTAAAATTATTTTTAGCTTTCTCAAACAAGTTTCATTAATGTTATTTAATTTCCTTTTGTCGGTAATTGTTGCACCTATTTTGAATACCGTACAATTCCAAATGAAAAGGGTTCGAATGTGCTTCGCTATTATTGCACACTACTCAAAAAGAAAAAAAAAATCTTAAATAGATCAGCATACTAAGTTATTAACATTAGAGTAATTAATTAAGTCGTGTAAGCATCGCTTTGTAATCACACAAGCATCATAATATGTATGAAGTTGTGTTAAAATGAGAAAAGAAATAATTATTAAATTATACTTTAATTTTACTTATGCTACAAATTTAATAGTTTGAATATTCAAAGCTTCTCGTTATCTAATTTATATTACCTCTGTGTATTAAAATTATTTGAGCAGCTATAATTTTCTAACTTATACACAAACACTAACGATTTGTCCCCCTTTATGACATAACAGAATCATTATTCTAACTTCTTATTATTACATATTTCTAAAAATAACTGAAATAACATTGTCAAACATCAATTAACCAACAATTATCTAACGTTGTTTCATAACAATTTATACTACTTGGATGAGATATATCCAGTTTTATACATAACATTTAAATGTTCCAAAATGAAAAGTAATTTATCATATTATAATTTTAGTTAAAGCATTTATAAATAATTGTTGCAGATTAAAACATAAACTAAATTTTATAAATCGGTTTATTTGGAATGTACATGTTCCTTTTCAGTAAGTTCAGTAAGGTCCTTTTCTAAAGTGTGCAAAAATATAGGTGCTAAGCAATGAAAAATGTCCTCTGAACAGAGGTAATTGTAATTCCAACGTGCCTGTGATCGAAGTTTGTCCTAAAAAATATTTTTTAAATCTATTCCTAATGGATGAAATTTTATCAGATTGGAAAATAAATCATTTTTATATTTAGGTAAAAATGTTTAGGAAAAACACATTCAAGAACTTACTTTTTCATCCTTGAATAATATGTAACTTTTGAGGAATTTTCGCAGAATTTAAAAACAAATTAACAAAAATCTAAAAATATTTTTGCAAAGATGGATTTTTTTGTTAAAATATTTTCAAATTAATTTCAAACGTAATTTCATTTATTAATTAATTTAAGCGTGGTCTTATTTTTCTTCTTTAGGAAAGATTTATTTATCCACTATTTGCATGTTTTCTACAAACCTAATGTGACATTTAAAAGTAATTACTAATCTCGTTGAAAATATTCTGACATTTACTTCAGTTATTATTTAAATGTGTTCATATAAGATTGAAGATAGTAGATTAGTATATCTTTTTGTTACCATTTTGTTATAAAACTAAAAAAATGTACTTAAAATGCGTGCGATTTTGAAAAAATATGAATGGATGATTTCTGATGAAACATGATGTATTAAAAATTATGTTTCATTTTAAATATGTATATTAATATTACAAAAATGAAGGCATACGGATGATTAGGTAACCATATATATACATATTCTTTTTTATTTTGTAGATAATTTTTTAGAATGACGGCATATTTTTTGCTATATTTCTGTATTGTTCTCCAATAGTGACACCATATGTTACGCATTTTCCTGTGTTTATTGTTTGCGACTGCATCGTAAATGCAGAATTCTTAAGCAAATGCAAATAATCTCATCTTATATAAAATAACATCTTATATTTTAAATTTAAAAATGAAATATATTTTGTGCCATCTATATTTATATATTTATGTATGCAAAATTTAAGGACGGAGTCCCAAAAGGCCAATTTCCAAGGGATTTTCAAGCGATAATTTTCACGCGAATATTCAAAAGGAAGTAATATAATTTGAATAACTACTATCCCTGTACAACAGCTAGTCCATATAATCCCTCATTCAGGTCAGACATGGTCACAAGAGTCACAGTCACTACGGTGAAACAAAAAATAGGAAATTTCATGCTTCTCTTTTATGAGTCTCAAATGACTATTATAAGTGACTCTATTGTGAGTTCATTGCGACTGCTGCTTTGTGACATCAGGTGACGTGTGAGTGTCATATGGAGGCTCAATTTCGAAGTCATTGTGAATGTTGCATTATAATAAATCCCATTAAAGTCACATGGTGATTTAATGTCCCATTAAAGTCACATGGTGAGTATTCACCACTTCTCACAGTAGTTACTTTTCAGTAGGGTCTCTGTTACCATTTGACAAAGTCTTGTGATAGAAAGTCACCATGTGACTTCAATGTGTCATTATTTGGTTATTTAAAATAATGAAACATTCACAATGACTTTGAAATTGAGCCTCCAAACGACAGTCACATGAGATTCTCAATAAAACGACACTGTAGAGTCACCTTGTGACTCGTCAGAAAGCAGCAGTCGTAATGACCTGACAGTGGAGTCACATATAGTAGTCATTTGAGACTCATAAAAGAGACGCATGGAATTTAATATTTTTTGTTTCGCCGTAGTGACTGTGACTCTCGTGGCAATGTGCGATCTTAATGAGATGTTATATGGACTCGCTGCTATGCAGGGATAGTTATTATTCGAATTATATTACTTCCTGTTGAATATTCACGTGAAAATTATCGCTTCAAAATCCCTTTGTCCTTAAATTTTGCACACCAGTATATTTATACGATACATATCAGCAGTGTCGATGTAAAGATTTCGTTGCTTTTCTGAAGTGTACTGCAGTACACTAGGCTTTTTGTAGTAAGCATGTTACAAAGCAACTATTATATATTTAGATGGTGTAGAAAAAACCATAAAATAATTACCTACAGAAGAAAAATTATTGTAGTGCATTTTAATTACGTTACTTTGTTTCACACATAATGACAATTTATGGATTACTGAATGTATTACTTATGACCCCTATTAAAAAATAAGATGTGCATTCAATTTATTGCCATTTACATCTATCACACATAAAATAATTCCATTAATCTATTATTCATAAGCTCGAATTATTGTAAGTGCATTTTCAAGTTATTTTTGCATAGTGCTAGGTTTTTATACATTTTATAGATTAAATATGGTATAATACGTACAAAAGACTTCAGGTATAATTAAGTTTATTGACGGAAGTTTCTGACGGACAAATGGAAAATCTTGGCAAATAAACTGAAGCAGATTTTGCAAAGTATGTAACAGCATTTATTTTACTTAAAAGTAATGATAGAAAGGATTTTTCCTTACAGTAGATATACGCATTACAGTCCATAAAAATTTAAAAAAATAATTTAATTCATAAATTAGTTCTCAGGAATTAATCAACATTTTGTTTATTCTTTGAACAATATGTCTGTTCGTTAACACTTTTCTAAATCACTGTTGAATGTATCATGTTAAAATTCATTGTAGTATCATAAAAAAATACTACTTGAGAATAATAAGAAGCAATTATCCTTTTGGCTTAGAATAGATAAAATAAAGAAATATTTTACAAAAAAAGCTTTGAAAATACTAAAAAAAATAACAACACATTTTTTTATCATTATTTAAAAGAATTTTTCACTCAGATCTAAAATGTTGGGTAATTTTTAAGGAAAGAGTTAGTTATATAATTTTGAAAGTTTCACCAGCTCATGTAAAATATATTTTTAGCAAAGTGTACCAGCGCAAAAAAAAACACATTTCAAAATATAGAAAATATATATATATACATACTGACGGTGCTTAATATATGTTATTTTAATACTTGTCAGCACCATTATCTTTTGCGTACGTAAGCATTTAGTATCATAATCTTCTTCCTCCATTTTTTAGGCCTATAATTTTAGGCGAATAATTTAAACCACTTTACGTTCTATGTGACTTGAAGGTGAAATTTTAATTGTGCGATGTGTTTGTTAACTGAACTAATCTTTTTCATATGCTGTAGTATATATGCAAAGATATATAGAAGGAATCAAAAAAATTCCATTTTTCCGACTACAGATGATGTTTTAAAATGTATTATGCGTTTTGCGAATATTATCTATAATTGTTTTAAATGTCGGAGTTGAGTAACAGTAATCTAAAAAGATATTCTAACCTATGCTTGACGCATGATTTTTTTTCCTAATTTCTATTATAGTACATTCAAATGAAATTCACAGAAAGTTTTTATTGATAAATTATACTAATAGCTGTATTATTATTTTAAAAAGTATATATAATAATAAGATATAGTGAAAATTTTTAAAATTTTATTCTTTGGTACACAATTTTGAATGTATAAAAGTTCATTTACAAGGATGTTTATATTTTGTTTAAGAAAATAATAACAAGTTTTATGGGCAAACTATAAGTTATCCTAATTGCACATCAGTAAGGAATACTCCTACTACCTAATATTAATAAATAAATATCTTCGAGATTAGCAGAGTATTTTCAGAAGACTGAATGTAGTAAGCTTTAACGAATGCCTTTTTATAGTCATTCCGAGAAAATAATTAACCAAGAAAACTAATTCTTCTACATTTCTGAAGACGACAGAACTACATGTAATAATTCTGTGTCATTACAAAAATTTTTTTTTCATAACTCATACCACATTTATAAGAAAGATTATTAATATTATTTCTAAATATAATATCATAAAATAAATATTTATATTTTTAAATATGCAAATAATATATTATATTATATATAATATTATATTTTGACCTTATATCCCTAAAATAAATTTAAATAGTTGTCGACAAAATTAATTTTAGCAGATTTTTATTTTAAGACACACATCGAATAAAGAGTTATGAAGTGTGTATTAGAAGAAACAGGGAAATAAAATTTAAATTCGCATTAATTTTATAAGAATTTCTATGAAAATGTAGGAAAGTCCTCAAAACGCTGAAAATGTGAGTTAATAACAATATAAAAGTTATAAAATGCAAGAGATGTACTTTTTCGACAATATGTGTTAAAACATTTGTTTACAATTTCATTTTCGGAAATTTAAAATGCAATACTCCATTTTTTAAACATATTTGTTGCGCACAGAATAATTGAAAATAAATTGTTGTTAAAGTTTTTAAATATTAAAAAAATTCCATATGAATATGTGAGAGACCCCAATTGAAGTCACTTGCATAACTATGGTATGGGACTAAGTAAAATGATATGAGAAATAAAATATCTTGTTATACATTATTTCAAATTCATTTTTTGCTACCTGCGTGTATTTTAAAACAAACTTATTAACATTGGATCTTATAAACCCAATTTAGTTTTTCACAACTGCAACAAGGGCTTTAAACACGTTAAAAGAAGTACACATATGTCTATAAAGTAAATATAAAGTTGTTTACAGACTATGTGTCAAGCATTAGAACTTATATTACCATTTCAGAGGTATATATAGTTAGGCTAACTTTAAGTGACTTTATAAAACTGAATTGGATGTGAATAGTAAATATAGATATCCTTATGGGTTTTTAAATCACCCGATTTTAAGACTGATGAATAAGACTATGAGAAATACATTAATTTGCTTATCATGAACAAAACGGTCATATCACAAACTTGTTTTAGCTTATCTATTTAAACATAAATAAACGTTGACTGTTTCAAAAACATTTTTATTGACGTAATTTTTTTTAGTTCCAATGAACAAATTGAAATTTCATTTAAATTTCATTATATTCGCAATCTCGGTCCGATTCATTACATGCTTCAGTTTTATCTTCTATTTTTCAATCATTTGATCTATAAGTTTTTTTTAAGGATTATTTATCATTTTCCTTAAAATGCTTTATCTATATGCAAAGATCTTGAAAACGTCCAACATAGCGATGATATATTTTCATATTCATCAAAATAAATTCGAAAACTTCAACTATGTGAACAAGAAATACGAATAAAATGGGCAATATTAGCACATAAGCAACATTAATTATCAACGAATCGAAACACATCAAATTCGATGAATTAATATAAATAAAATAATCGGTTGTCTGATCTTATAAAACAATAATAACTATAATCAGTGAAACAAATATATTTTCAAAACATGTGTTTTAAGTTGCAATTTTGTATGCACACATTCGCGTTCTATACTTGCAGCTCTAATCTGAGTGTTTTGCGAAGTCCACAAAGACGCTATCACAGTAAAACATTTAATTATATATATATATATATATATTAAAAAAATCATTTCATTTTCTATATGCTATATTATATTCACTAAATGAAGCCGTCTGAGATTAACGTCACAATCTCAGTGTTAGCAGAATGAAAAATAAAATATTGAAATATGAAACTGTTATGAACTAAAGTTAGTTTCATATCTTTTTTCTTAGAAAGTTTCTAGGAAGTTATTTTTAATTGCAGTACGAAAACAACATCATTAATGATTTGGTTATTCTAATTCTTTCTTCTCTTTTTTTCAGTACTGAAACTAAAGTGTTTGCCAATGTACAGAAAATTCATAAAAAATTTCGAAATTGAGATTGAAATATAAAAATGGGATGGATTTTAAAAACAGCAAATGCGGGCACATCTAAAGATAAATGTTTTGTTATTTTAAAAAATAAGTATAAAAATCGGTCCAATAGAAGACTCAAGATAGATGAGTAAGGACATAACATTGTCCCAAACATATAGATTACTAAATACATGGCGTTACACGGAATTCTAAGGCGGTTTCTAAGGTGGTAATCGAAAATATTTTTTCCCACACTCAAGAATTCGAAAAATTTTTAAACATTTTCAGACTCGTTTTCTTTTTTAAAAAAGCACGAAACTTGCTGATGTATTTTTTAAAAAGATGCATAAATAGTCTTTTTTTCGCTTATTCCTCAAAATTTGACAGCATTTCCAATTTCTTTCTAATTTGTCTTTTTGCTTTAACAGCATTTCTGCAATGCCTTTCAGAACAAAAATAAACTTTAGATTCAGTCATAAAATAAGTAATTTGGATTTGAGTACATCCTTATAAATGTTTGTTTCGAAAAATCATTTTTTTTTTAAATATAAAATTCCAATAACATGACATACTCACCTTTTATAAAAAAAATCATCAAGCTATTTACTTCATTTTAATTTTTACCTGGAAATTTTGCGATAGAAAAGTTTTATAGCATAAAATATACTTCTTTTAAGAATTCCACAGACTACTCACTTCTTTTTCATTTTACACGTGAAAATTCTACTATAAAAAAATATTTGTTTCGATAAGATTGGTTGATTTTTGACGTCCGATTATCTACGCTAGGGATATAGGACCAGGGGGGAGTGCCCTTCGTGGGGGTCTTTCTAAGGGAACCTAACCCGTATTCACGCAAGGTTCGAAGAAAACCACGAAAACTCCGAACGGTTAGGCCGACAGCCGCGATTGGGTTCGAACCCAGCACCTGCCGTCTACCAGTTGAGAGGTTCAAACCTCTCGGCTACTGGTGGGGGAGTGTTTCGATAAGAATTTTACTGGATTTTAAACTGTTTGCAACTGCTATAATGAAAACTATTTAAATTTGATAAGAATTTGCACTTAAATCGATGTGATTTTATTAATTAAAAATTATCGATAAATTATTTCGATTCCGGATTACTTTATTTGTTTTGGTCTTGCACATGAACATAACTTTCATTTTTATATATTAAGTTATTGAATGAAAATGGTGCAATTTTCAGAAATATTTTCATTTGTGCATATCAAGTATCATTAGAAAAATAGCAGTAGTTCAGTCTAATTAGTTTCAGGAATAAATGTCAGTGAATTACATATCATCAATGATACAGTTTTAACAATACATATTATATTTATGCAGCAAATTTATTGTTTCTGAATGAGGTTGTTTATTTCTCGTTGGAAGTATTTCACTATATACATTAATTTTCATTGCAAATTATTTTCCGTTATTTTATTTACATAGATTTACTTATTAATGTTTCTCAATAAATAATTTGTTATTCCGTGGTTAATTCATAACTTCACACAGTCATTTTATTAAAGTTACATTTTATGAAAACCATTATTATTATTTTTAAATAAGATTCATGTTTACTGATGAAATTCTGCTTCTGATAGGTTCAATTTGTTATAAACTATTAATTTTTATTACAGAAAAAAAGTTTAACATGTTGCCCAACATTTTGTAGGAATACCAGGAACAGATAAATTAAAAATAAGATATAAAAATGGAAATAAACTAAAAAATGCATAGTATGGGTACATCTATAAATAAATAGCCCTTTAACTGAACCCTTTAAACCAAAGTTGGCACGTATATTTCCGTTACTAGAAATCATATTAAAATGGTTATACACAAACATATTTTAGACAGGGTTCTTATTTGAACCAAGTATATAAATGAGTGATATTATAGTATTATATCATAAAACCGCTATTAAAAATATGCATACATCCTGGGATATACAAGTATTATCATAAAATTAAAGGAAAACTCCCGGACGCTGAAAGTGTTAAATGCAGCATGCATTGTTAAGGAGCTGTTTATAAAGTTACATGTTAGCAATTGATGATGAGTAATTTTGTAGCAATTTGTATTAGCTATATATACCGGGTGTCGCAAAAATGACTGATGGATTTTAAAATTCAATAACTTGCAAACGGTGACAGCGATTTAAAAAAAAATTTGCAGGAGGGTTATGATAATGTCAGTAGTTTTTTTACCGTAATTTTTTATTTTAGTTCGCATCTCAAACAATAGGTGGCACTGACGGCGATTGAAGGCCAGGTGATCAGTGCTGAGTGAAGCGTCGACCTGGCCTTCAATCGCCGTCAGCGCCAACTATTGTTTGAGATGTGAACTAAAATAAATAAATTACGGTAAAAAAAAAAAAAAAAAAAAAAACTTCTGACATTATACATAACCCTCCTGCAAATTTTTTTTTAATAGCCGTCACCGTTTGCAAGTTATTGAATTTTAAAATCCATCAGTCATTTTTGGGACACCCGGTATATACATGTACGTTTGATATACGCATAAAAAACTGAAAATATTTCTAAAAGTACAATGAG
This sequence comes from Maratus speculifer, assembly GCA_964019185.1. Taxonomy (NCBI): domain Eukaryota; kingdom Metazoa; phylum Arthropoda; class Arachnida; order Araneae; family Salticidae; genus Maratus; species Maratus speculifer. The sequence continues at coordinate 214,815,797 of OZ025297.1, read as the reverse complement.
TATATCTATACTCCTAAAAATGACGAATGAATTTAGCTTCTCAAGAAAGATGCCTAACTTATTGGATCAGGAATGGGTTGTTTTTTAAATTATTTTGATATAAATTGATTTAAATCACTTAAAAACACCTCGTTGACTGGAATTGTTTAAACTCTTTACGAGAAACTGGTATTTAAATCATGAGATGAGGGGATTTCGACTCAATTTAGTTATTTTGTGTCTGAGATTTTAAGAAAGTAAGGACTAGTGTTGCAGTATTTAAAACTCGATCAAAATGAATAGTTTATCTTTTAATTTATTTTTTCATTTGTGCACAGTTATGCATATTCTATTACGTCTTTTTAAATATAAGTAAATACAATATCGATGTAGCAATTAAAAACTTAAAGCCTATCAGACAAATTATGTTTTATTTTTTAAAAAATATTGGGTTAATTGGGTGAAGATACCGTAGTTTTTGATTTAATTGTTTTAAAAATCGTTTGTTGATTTTATTTGTTTTTCATTGAGTTCTTGTTAAAGTTTACAGTCTTGTGTATAATTTAAATATTCTTTGATTTTACAGATATTACAGAAAACATCGAAAAGTTGCTTTTGTAAAGCAATGCATTTCGGCATATTACTCCAAGGTATGGGTAAGATAGCCAACGGGAAAGTCCTAGTCCCCATATTGATGTGAAAAAGTTAGATTCAGCGGCCATTCATGCTTAGCAGAATGGGATGGTACTAGCACTCTCTAAAAACATCAGATTTATTTCTCGGGTATTTAACTAATAATGATAAATATAATAGAGAAGTCATGTAAAAGTTTTTGCACACATATCTAAAGCGTTAAAACAAAACAGCAATAAAAAAATAAGCACTTAAAATTCATAAAAAGAACACAAAACTAAAACACCAATAGAGAATACTCTTACATACAACTAAGAGGAGCGTCTTTTACCTACAGCCCCAGCTCAAATGAAAGCTACGTGATGCATGATTTTGTACAACACAACATCACATATCATATTACCTCGATAGGATATCGAATGTTTAATTGTCAAATTATCGAATGTTATTCTTTATATAAGTAATCTTCTCCAACTTATCTTAATATTGGTAGTAGTGAAGCTATTTATAATCGTAAAGCTAAATAAACTGCAGTTAGTTAAAGAAAAAAATCGTTTAATCAACTTAAATGCAGAGAATTTCATTAAATTTAAATATGTTCATTAAAGTTAGAAGAACCCGAGAAGATTTAATAATAATTAACCTTAAATGCATATTTTTTACGCTTTAAATTTAAAGTTTTATTTAATTTAAATAACGCAAATGTATAACAGTAACATTTTCTAAAGTGATGAGTTTAATTAATACAAATAACATTTCCCAAACATTTTGGAAGGAAATTCTTCGAAATTAAAACACAGCTTATTTAGGACAGTGTTTTATTCCTACATTTAAAGCTTTAGTTTCGAAAACGATAATCAAAATTAAATATTTTAAAAGCTCTTGGAGAGAAATAAAAAGAAATTTGGTGTAAAGTAATTGGGAAAAATAATCGAAGTAAAGTAAAATGTCTAATTTAGCAAGAATTATTATTATTTTTTATTTTATTTTATTTTATTTTATTTTGAGTTAGGTGAGAGTCAAAACAAACAATGCGACTACTGTAAAAACGAAAATTCCATTGCTTTTTTAATTCAAATAAAATGTTTAAAATATATTACATACTTTGAATATTCAATAATACAAAGAGGATATTCAAGAATGATTGTTACTGAAGAGAAAAAAAGAATTGTTTTTTTCTATATCTTTTACCATTATACACTAATAACAGTTTCATAATAGTTCATAAAATTTCTAAATGTGGTAAAATTTACTTATGTACATGCTTAGCATGATTTTTTAAATCGAATATATTTCACTACGTGTGTTCTAGAAAATAGATATTGCTCGTGTTGTCTTTTTTTTTTTCTTAACTCATTAGCGAAGAAAACCGTAAGCTTTATCTCCTTTTTTGCCGAAAGTCAATCGCCGCCAGGCATTCCGAAAAGTATTTTTTTTATTTTAATAAACTTTTCTATTACTTTATAAAGATACTACAAAATATATTAAAAACAAATAGTTTTTTACATGCTTTGGCTCAAATTCAGATATAAACAACAATCAATACAAATACAAATCGTCCCACGGTGAATACAAATTACACGTAACTATGAGATGTACACAGAACCACTTGCTCCAAATATAAAAAATTAAATTAAAAATTGAATATGGTCTAAATTTATTTTTTAATGTGGCTCTTACTATCCAAGCTATTCAGGAAGAATTTATGCAATGACTCAAGACATAAATTAATAAAAATAAAATGAACAGCATCATTCCAAACAAACCCTTTACGCGTATAAATTTCAATGGAGTCTTTTATAATGTATTAACGTTACTTGTTTTCATCAAACTGAATTTTTAATTATCCTTCCAAATATGTTCTAGATAAAGCAGTTTTGTAGAACCAAATTTAATATCCGATTCATGTTGATCTTTTTTAAAACAAAACTTCTCCCAGTTATCCCTATATAATAATTAAAGTGACTTTTTAAAGCAATATAATGCATTTCATTAACCCCTGCAAGATCCTCCTGTCCTACAGGATGTAATTGCTTTTTAAGTAAATTCTTCAATTTTGGTGGTGGCGCCGCAATCAATTCAATATTAAACTTTTTTAATTTATATTTCGCATTATTTCGAGAGGTTTTTGAGTATCTTCTGATTTTCATCCGTAAATGAAAGTGAAAACAAAACTATCCCACATTTCTTGAAAGAAATCGATACATGTATAATTATACATAATTAATAATTAATCATAAATATTTTTTAATTATACATATCTATTAATTATACTACATAATTATTAGTTAATTATCTGTGTGGTCCAAGTTCACGCTCTATGCCTTTGCCCCATAACTTTTATTTTCATGCAAAATAAAACGTAATAATTCCATCAACGATACAGAAAAGTCTCCTGAATTATAACAATATCATTTACTTTTAGGTATACACTATACGCACTTCGATTTAGCTTTTATGTCGATTTTTTTAAATGGTCATATTTCATTCTAGGACATTTTTAAAGCGCATTCAAAATACTTCTGTCGTTCAAGCTGAAATTTTTCTATTACCTTTAAGTCTACAGCTTTTAATAATCACTTGAAAAAGTTTAACCATTTATGTGCATCCCTTGCTCTTTAGTTTGCACTCACGTCTTGAGCTAATCAAGATTGATAAATATGAACAATGAAATTCATGACAAAATAAACTTTTCTACCAAAAATTAAACCGACTTCAAAAGCGACTGCAAGATGAAAAATATTATTTTTTTTACAGAATAGTATTAAGAAATTAAATTAAGAGCGTAGTATTTATCATGCGTATTATTATATTTATGTAGATTAATTTGATTTTTTGAAGTCGGTGCCAGCCAAGCCAAGTTATATGTAACTTTCCATTAGACACGCATCCAAGTATCTACGAGTTTTTTTACGATTTAATATTTAGTTAAAAATTTAGCTTTATTCTTTTACGATTTGCATTGGATAATTAATTTTAATTTTGAACTTGGCTTGGCTGGCACCGACTTCAAAAAATCAAATTAATCTACATAAATATAATAATACGCATGATAAATACTACGCTCTTAATTTAAATTCTTAATACTATTCTGTAAAAAAAATATTTTTCACTTTGCAGTCGCTTTTGATGTCGGTTCAATTTTTGGTAGAAAAATTTATTTTTCTCTTTTTAGTTAAAATTTAACGATTTTTTGAAGTCAGTTAATAAAAATTGTAATACGGAAAAAAATCACTGTAAACCATACACGTATGTCAGGAGTGAGGTTCGAACCCACGATCCCTTTCAAGAAACAGAAAACAAATCTGCTGTCTTACACCGCTCAGCCATCTGGCAGCACTCCATTCGGCGAGCTTAGTCATCATCCATGTTACTTTTAGTTGGCGAGAAACCACTAATTTTATTAGTTTTTACTTAATTACTAAAAAAGTACTGAACCAATTTCAATGAAATGGAAGAAGTACGAATGGAAGTGTACCGTCTTCCATTTAACACAAAAAACAAATTAATCGGTTGGATAGTTTCGGAGTAATCGGTGAACATACATAGAAAAAAAAATACATTCGCGTCGAACTGATAACATCCTCTCTTTTTTGAAGTCACTTAAAAATATATATAACACGGAAAATTTTTTTGTATACCATACACATTAGGGTGGATCGATTGTCTATGGCGAAAAAAAAATTACCATTCATCAAAATCTACCTATGCGGAAAAGATGTTCCATTGTATGGAGATTAAGGGAAAAATAATAAAAAAAATTAATTTTTAAATTTAATGCTGCCACAAAAGGGTTGAATTTTCGAAAAAATTTGAAAAAAGACCGAATTTCGGTTAGGTTATTTTTGTCAAAAACTAATTATTTTAATAATATTTTTAATCCAACAATGCGGAAAAGATGTTATATCGTATTGAGGTTAAGTAAAAAACAATAATAAGTAATAAATTCGAAATTTAATACTGCCACAAAAAAGTTGAAAATTCGATAAAATATTGAAAAAATGGAAAAAGATCTAATTTTGGTTAGATTTATTTTTGACGCAAAATAATCATTTTAATATCAATCAAAACCTACCTTTGAGTAAGAAATATTATATTGCATGGATATTAAGTAATAAAAAAAAACTAATTTCGAAATTTAATACTGCTGCAAGTGATTTAAAGTTTCGAAAAACTGGCAGTTCCAGTTTTTTCAGTTAGGATTTGTCTGCTTGTGTATTGTGTAGCTTAGTGTACCTTGAATATTACTGTACCATGCCGTTGTTAAAAATAAATAAATAATTAAATAAATAAAGAGAGAGAGATATGAATTATACCCTCTTTGGGTTTTACCCTATTACAAAAAGTTGTAAAATTTATATATTGGTATTTAAAAAATAACCGAAGAAAGGAATCGGTCAACATCTATTTATTTCCTGCCAGTGAGAAGGAGTTGCTAATAAGTTACAAGTGACCTGTAAATGAGATTCAATCTCAATAATTTACCACAGTAGCATTTTAAGAAAAATTAAACTGTTTAACGACTTATATTGCGCTCTTAATTCTTGTAAAACAAAAGATATCGAAAGCTACTACAGTCTTTTGGATCATTTCCGAAAATACTGCCTATTTTATTCAGTTCAATAGATTTGAATATGAATATGGAGTGTAAACTAAACCGACGTATTCAGAGCAAACTAACTTTTCTGCATCATCAGCTATAATTGAAAAGCCAAAATGCTGTCGGGCTAGGTGTCACATCATCTGTAATGACGAAGATTGGCATCAGCCAGAATATTGGACAGTTTGGGCACTTCCGACCAAGCAGGTCTTGCCATCGTGTCTGGTGCACTTCAAAATGTGGGAATTATCTCACAAAACTATGAATCGAATGCTATTGACAGAAAAAAAATCGGCATGACAAAACAAACCAAAGACCACTCCATTGTTTTAGTCATTCTCTTTAGTCATTTGTAAAAGATTATGATCATGGCCATTTTCTTTAAACTTTGATGGGTGTAAAGACAGACTACATCACTAGAAAACAACAGCAGAAAAATCATAATAGAAGCAGACTTGAGCTTGAAAAAAGAACTTGGTTCCGAATACATCGGCCACATATATATAAATTCTGGGAGAGTACCAAACAATTTGAAAACACGACGTACATTTTTTTGTCATGTGTTAACAATAATATACATGTAACAAAGTTGGTTGCGATTGGTTGTGACGGAATATCTGTTAGCATAGATGTTAAAGGATGTGCTATTTGAAATATGGAACTGATCTTCAAGCATCCACTACAATGGTTTTTGTGCTAGTTACACATCAATGAGGTTCCACTATGTCATCTTTTTGCAGCGTGGATAAAACCGCAGCTGGGCACAAATGTTTCACTGGCGAAATAGAAAGATTATTCGCAGCATGTTAGAAGCTTTTTGTATTTTCATTTATGTCATTATATGAATTCTAAAAGCGCGAGAGTAAAATCAAACGGTCTGCTGTAATCCTAATCATTACATTAAAAAATATCTATATTTTCCATTTATCAGCTTTTTGACCTTTTGCGACGGATTACATAGATTTAATTAAATAGTAAAATGTGTCGAAACTCCACTAACTGACGGATTTAGTAACAACATGATTTCAGAAGCAATAGGTAAATCCAGCAATCATTCCAGTGGCAATAACATCTACTATCAATAATATCTATTCACGCAACGCTCATTCTACAAAACTAATGATCAAAAGAGTCACGGAAGTATTTCTGCTGTGTATGGACCATACATAAGAGACGGTTTTATAAAAATCGAATTGAATTACAAAATCTCATGTCGATTTTCAATACTGAACGTCATTATCACCAATTGCAATGTTGACGATTTTAATTGATTTAATACTAATGAAGCTGTTAAATAGGAAACTAAAGTTTTTATCTTGTAATCAATTAAATATCCCCTCATTGCAATAAACGTTAAAAAACCTAAAATTCATATTTTATTTTACAAAAAAAATATATATATATATATACATATTTATATATATATAAATTTACCGTAAAAACGTTTAAATATATAAATTTGAGCCACATTGCGGCAGATTTAAATTTTGAAATTAATTTTTTTAATTATTTTTCTCATACTCAGCATATAATATAACATCTTTTACGCATAGGTAGTTTTTTGATTATATTTTAAACTATTATTTTGAATCCAAAATCATCTAGCCAAAATTAGGTCTTTTTTCACTTTTTTTCGAAATTCAACCTCATTGTGGCAGCATTAAAATTTAAAATTATTTTTTTTAATTATTTTTCCCTTAATCTCCATCCAAGAGAACATCTTTTCCGCATAGGTAGGTTTTGACACTGTGAAAAAAAAATTTCGATCCACCCTAATACACATATGTCAAGAGTGGGGTTCGAACCGACACTCACTTTCAAAACCAGAGATTAAATCTGGTGCCTTAGACTGCTCGGCTATTCGGACTTCATTCTCTACAGAGAACTTATTCAATGTCATGTTACTTTTCGCAAGTCTAATCTCTTTTTGAGTACCCTTTCACTGATAAAGTATTGAGTTAATAAAAAATCTCTGATACTCTGTGGTAACGGTTAAATACAAAATATTCCTAATAGCATAATTAGTATTTAACTTGTTAAATATATATTTAAAAAATTATAATACGTAAAAAATTATTGTACACCCGTGCGTCATGGAATGGGGTTCGAACCCACGCTGCCTTTCGAAAACCCAAACCATAAATCAAGCGCCTTAGGCCGCTCGGCCATCCTGGCACCAGCAAATTTATTCGACATCCATATTGCTACTGATTTGCGAGAAATCACTAATTTTATTAGTTTTTGCCTAGTTACTAAAAAAGTACTGAACCAATTTCTATGAAACGGTAGTGGTACCAATTCGAGAGCAAGCTCTCTCATTTAACACCAAAATCAAGTTGATTGGTTGGATAGTTTCGGAGTAATCGGTGTACATACATAAAAAAAAAATACATACGCGTTGAATTGATAACCTCCTCTCCTTTTTAAAAGTCGGTTAAAAAAAAATCTCATTTGATCTCATACAGCTCAAATCGAAGAGTAATATTAAAAATTTCGTTGAAGAAACAAGGTTTTTGGAATAGAGATAGTTTCAGTGGGGTTTCAGTCCAGTTGAGTTTTCAGCAGCATTTGCGTCGAAAACGAGTTTTTGAGAAAAAATGAAACGGAATTTTTGTTTGATCTGTCTAAACTAATTAACTGATTTTTTTATATAAATGACCTAGAGGAAGGGGAAAAAAAAAATAAAAATAAAAAGAAAGAAATACGGTCGGCTACGCTCTAAGTACACTTCCTAAAAAATTATCATAAATTTTATATTCTTTATTTCTTTGCAAGGACAAGTAACTATTGTAAAATTTGTACAAGCAAAACAAATCACACTTTTTTTTTTACAATTTTATAGCTATACTACAATACCATGCAAAAAAGTGCATCTGAATCATTTTTCATCCTGAACCGAGTCAAAACAAAATTATTTTTTCCCTATATGGTGTTATTTTACAGAATTTTCATCACATAGATACTTTCTAATGAGCTTAAAGAATATCTTATCAGAAAAGTGTGTATTCTAAAAGAAGAAAATATTCAAGGAGTTGGACTTGTTTTCAATTAGAACTTTACAAAAGAAACTTTTCTTCTGCTAATAAGCCCCACCAATGGCCGAGAGGTTCTGACCTCTAAACTGGTAGACAATAGGTGCTGGGTTTGGTCTCAATCTCGAGCGTCGGTCTAACCGTTCGGAGTTTATCGTGGTTTTCTTTGAACCTTGGATTTCCTTGAGTAAATACAGGTTAGATTCAATTGGAAAGACTCCCAAGGAGAGCACTCCTCCGTTTAAGGGCCTATATCCCTTCGTACAGATAATCGGCCGTCATAAAGTAAAATAAACCAAACTTTTGCTAAAAGTTTGCTCACAAATTTTTCATATTTGTTTTTTTCCGCCAAACAAAAACTTAAATACACGCAGTATATGAATACAATAAAAATAGATGGTATGTACAATAGCATGACAGTCCAGAGAAGATTAAAATATCCTATTATAAGCCACAAAGAGAAAAAAAACCATTTCTGCACTTGACTGATGTTTCATAACATATGTCTTTGGATAAATAAATAAATAAAATGAAATTAACTTTATAAACAATAATTCGAAAAAAAATTTCGCTTATGAATAAAAATAAATTTTGAAAATTTAACTTCGATAGTATTTACTGAAAACTAATTAATCATAAAGGTTTGAAAAAATATGTATATGGGTAAAAATTTGCCTTTAAACATTATTTAAAAGAAAGAATCTTTTTTAAAATATTGAAATATGGTACATATAAATTTATATTATTTTCATTAAGTTAAATGAGAAGAATAGCTCTAAAAATAAATCAATCATCATAAAATTACGCAAAGTTCATATAATTACTCTAATATTTACTATGCTCTTGAAAGGAATTTGAAATTAATAATGCTTCATATTTAAGAATATAAAGGCATTAATTTAAAAGATTCATTTAAATTTATACTTTTAAAAATTGAGAATTATAATACAAAACATACAAATATCTATGTATGTATATATATATGTATCAAATTGAAAATAAGCAGCGTTTTACATTTTTTAATATGAATAAAATATAAGCCAATTTTTTTAATTAATTTTACTATAAGCAATTTATACTTTTTAAATGAGTAATCTATGAAGTAATTTATATTTTATAGAATTAATGTTTTTTCCTTATAAAAAGAACAAAAATCTTTCCATATATGAGATATGCACAAAAAAAATTCTTATATGTTAATTTAGCTAATATAATAATTAATTATTCATCCGCTATAATAAGACAAGTATGAAATAATTTTAATTATTTCAGTCTAAATTGAAAGGTTCAGATTTTTACTTTTTTACAATGCCACACACATAATAAATTTTATTTTAAAATTGAAACAAAAGTCCCATTTAAAGTATATTTTTGGGATATGGAATAAAGGTCGAAGTCACTATATAAATATTATAAAAGAAATAATAAAATTTATTCTTCATCTAATAAGAAATATTTATTACACACTATTATAAAAAAGAATTGTGTAAATTAATGCATGGATTTGAATGAAAATACAATTTTATTTTTATTTCTTTTTTAGGGAAAGCACTGTACTTAATTTAAATTCATGACATCTGAATGCGATAAAATATTTAGAAACAAGAAAAATTGGAAAGCTGATGTATATTCTTTACTGAAATTAATTCATTGCAAAAAAGCACAAATACTTTTTCTATTTGACATTTGTCACTATCACATATTTAATTTTTTTAAGTATCAATTAAAGAAAAAGGGGGAATATGTTACAATAAAACAAAATAGTCATTATTTCAGAATTATAATTTTTTTACTAAGTTTTATTTATGAAATGAAAACAGCATCTCGTGTTTTGAATAATCGAGGCAAATCAAATCTTGACAGTTATACAGAATTTTATATTCCCTCAAGTTGAAATTCTAAAAGCGCATAAAGCATTTATCTTTTTTATGGTGAGTGAAATTCTCACACATAAGAAAGGAAAAAAAACTTTACTTTCACGTATTTTTAAAAATATACACTTTAAAATATTTTTTTATAACATTAAAAAAAGAGAAAAAAAATACGCATTTTAAAAGATTTTTCCTCTTAATTTATAAAAACTATTTAGAAACAAAATGTCAGTTCATTATTTATTTTCCTTTTACACATGTATGAATCAGTAAACATGAAATAAAACTACTCACTTTGATTTCGCTTCAAGTATTTAGAAAAATAATAATTTTCATTTTGAAATAGAATGTCAAAATTCTACATTTTCAGAAAAAATGTGTTGATAGATAAAATTTCTCAATTGAAAAATTTATCCCAAAGGCCATTTCTTCTTTAAATGTACTAATATTTTTTTTAGTTTGTAATGTGTATTTCTTTGTAATATGTATGTGTAATATTACTCACCCCTCATGTGAGTAACAACAAAGTAAAGAGAAAGAACAAAACTGAAGTATTTCGTAAAAACTGCTTACCATACAAAATTAGTTATCATGCAAATTTGAATATCCAAGAATCGTAACTTATTCGGCCCTCCTCCCTCGAAACAGGGACCGATTTTTTTATGTTACACGTGCATTCAAATAGAAAATTGGTTTTCTTAACTTTAAGCATTTTAGACTATAACAATTTCAAACGGCAAAAATAAAAGTATAGAAATACAGATTGGAATTGAGTGGCGTGTCCAAATACGCAACTGTATTGGGCCAAAAGTAACAGATTTTATGGTTATATTTCTGGTGTCATTTCTAGTATCATACTTCATTTGTGTTCTTTCTCTTTATTCTATAATGTATGACAAACTTCTTTTAGTTTATTTTTTTGATATTTCAAACATTACGATTGATATTAATTTTGGAAATAATCTAAATAAATATAATTTAATTAATTATATGAATTAAAGTAATAAATATTAAAGTAATAGCATTTTTTCTAATAAAATTATTCTTTAAACGAAAACTTTCCCATCCGAAACAACTTGATTTAAAAGAAGTGAACAAAGACATTTTCTGGCAAATTACACATATTCCAGTAAATTTAAGTATCTAATAGCTAAATTTAGTAAATTTGCATTTGCGGTAATTTAATTCTTTTGCAAACATTAACTGAAAATGGTTAGCTCTTCAAAAAATACATCTTGAAAGTTTTCTACCCTGCAGAAAAGAGTTTTTTCTCTGTATAAATATTTGAATTCCTAACTGAAATACTTCTTACAATGAATGTTTTTTCCTCTCATTTCTATGAATAGACTTTCGCCAATTACTGAAGCATCATAAAATAAATAAATGGACTGTGTATAAATAGTACAGTTTTATTCGTTTATATTCTATATAAAAAAAAGATTTTTAACCAGAGTATAGCATTTTATTTTATTTTCCTCTCATTTTACTTTAGTTCTTTGATCAATTTCAATATATATTACATTGATAGTTTGCATTTTCATACTAAATTTTTGAAATTACTGTTTATTTAACTTATGTAAATTCTCTTAACATCTTCAAATTCTAAAAAAGAAAAAATGAATTTCAGCAAAACGTCAGAAAAGTGGCTTTAAAAATTATTTGAATTGGTATATCATATTTTTAACGCACAATAGATATTTGGTAATATTAAATTTTGAAAAGAAGTTTAAACAGTGGCTATTTATAGATACTCAATGGTTTTTAGCTCACAGGCTATCATAGCCTGAGAGCTTATGTGCCCGTCCGTTCTGTATGTACGTTCGTATGTTCGTGCGTAACGCGATAACTCATGATAAAAATATCGGATCCACTTGAAATTTTGTATATAGGTATATCCTGATAAGGCGCTTCCCTGATTAGTTTTTGGAGTTCATTCGATATGTATAAGAGGGGGAACGCAGGGCTCATGCCCCTCCCCTTAATGGATATAAATGGGTTTTTCATGCAGAATTAAGTTTTTGTCCAAAATTTAGATATAGGATCATTCTGATGAGGTGATTCCGTGACTGTTATTATGTGTTCATTGAATAAGTATAAACAGGGGGAACGGGGGGCTCATGCCCCCCCCCCCTTAATTGATATAAACGGGATTTTCATGCAGAATTAACAGTTTTCGTTCAAAATTTAGATATAGGATCATTCGGATGAGGCGATACCGTGGCTGTTATTAGGTGTTCATTGAATAAGTATAAACAGGGGGAACGGGGGGCTCATGCCCCTCCCCTTAATGGATATAAATGGGTTTTTCATGCAGAATTAACAGTTTTCGTTCAAAATTTAGATATAGGATCATTCGGATGAGACGATACCGTGGCTGTTATTAGGTGTTCATTGAATAAGTATAAACGGGGGGAACGGGGGGCTCATGACCCTCCTCTTAATAGATATAAACTGGTTTTTCATGCAAAATTAATAGTTTTTGTCCAAAATTTAGATATAGGATCATTCTAATGAGGCGATTCCATGACTGTTATTATGTGTTCATTGAATACGTATAAACAGAGGGAACGGGGGGCTCATGCCCCTCCTTAATTGATATAAACGGGATTTTCATGCAGAATTAACAGTTTTCGTTCAAAATTTAGATATAGAATCATTCGGATGAGGCGATACCCTGGCTGTTATTAGGTGTTCATTAAATAAGTATAAACAGGGGGAACGGGGGGCTCATGCCCCTCCCCTTAATTGATATAAACGGGATTTTCATGCAGAATTAACAGTTTTCGTTCAAAATTTAGACATAGGATCATTCTGATGAGGCGAGTCCGTGGCTGTTATTAGGTGTTCATTGAATAAGTATAAACAGGGGGAACGGGGGTTCTAATGCCCTTCCCCTTAACTTGCATAAATGGATTTTTCAAACAGAATTGTCAGATTTCGTTCAAATCTCTGAATAGTTTTGGAAGTTTAATGGTTAAGTATAAAAGAGGGAAATAACTCCTCTTAAATTATATAACTGCTAAATGGGTTTTTATTATGAATTATCCGATTTGCTCTGAATTTTGGATATAGGTTTTTTAATATGATAAAGCATGTACTTGATAGTTTAGGAAGTTCAATGATTAAGTATAAAAAAGGAGAAAGGGGAGAGCTGTTTCCAATTCTTAATTTTTTTTTTTTCGAACGGAATTAACGAAAATACAAGGCTGTAATGTACAATTAGTATGCGTAGCCTGTGAGCTCAATGCCATCAATTTAACTGGGCAATATTTTTTTTTATTTATAACTGTTTTAAGTAGATTAAAGTTTGCTTTATGAAATAATATTTTGAAAACATTTTTATATGTAGAAATTCTGCACAACTATAAATATCTTCTTGAAATATATAACAATTATGTAATACTACAATTGAACATATAAAATAAATATAGAATATCCCAATGTATATCAAACATGACAAGAGAAGTTAGCAATATTGGAAAAATAATGAATAATAATGTCTCAAGGGCAATATCACGTAGGCACAACAATTACGATTAGTTTCTGATTAGAAATCAGGATAAATTTTATATATATATATATATATATATATATATATATATATATATATATATATATGTACACTGGTGTGCAAAATTTAAGGACGAGTCCCAAAATGCCAATTTTCAAGGGATTTTCAAGCGATAATTTTCACGTGAATATTCAAAAAATCCCTGTCGGCTGGGCCTATAGGCGAAAGTAGATTTCGAAGAGTGCCCATTTTAAGAAAAAAAATATGACTAGAGATAAACCCAGTTTAATAACTTCATTTGGCCGTTGAAAAATTTTTAATTTCATTTTTCTGCAAAAACTGTTTGTTATCAGAATCATCTTAAGAAAAATTCAGCTCAAATGCCCATTTTGATAACATATTTTGAAATAAATTCTGAATTTATTAAAAAATCGACCAAAACAGTACATTATACAGCTAGTAAATAACAAAAAAATGTTAGTTGAATGCATTTGAGAAAAAAAATTGAATTTAAAAATAAGTCATAAAATAACAGATTTGTTGTCTGAATACATCCTTAATTCTTTAATCATGATTGTTTTGGAAAATTTTGTGCGAAATACTCACTTTGACAGTTTTTTTAAAATATATTCTATCTTTATCAAAAAACTGGCCAATGTGTCACAGTATATAGTTCCTAAATAAGAGGATCTGTAAATTGGATGCGTTTGAGAGCGAAAATGGATTTTAAAACGAGTCATAAAAAACGCAATTTGCTATGTGAAAACTTCCTTAAATTTTTTAAATCACGAAGACTTCGGGAAATTCTGTTCAAAATACCCTTTTTGGTAGCCTTTTTCGAAATATATTCTGTCTTTATCAAAAAATCGATCAATGCATCACATTATATAGTTCCTAAATAAGAGGATCTGTAAATTGGATGCGTTTGAGAGCAAAAATGGATTTGAAAACGAGTCAGAAAAAAACGCTATTTCTTATTTGAATACTTCCTTAAATTTTCAGTCCCGATGACTTTCGGAAATTCTGTTCAAAATACCCTTTTTGGTAGCCTTTTTTGAAATATATTCTGTCTTTATCAGAAAATTGACCAATGCGTCACTTTATACAGTTTCTAAATAAGAGGATCTACCATTTGGATGCGTTTAAAATCAAAAATGAATTTAAAAATGAGTCAGAATATAAGCAGTTTGGATTTGAGGTTTTTTCTCCAATTCCCTCTTTGTTTAATTTCTTTTTTCTATACGAATTGGTCCTATGAAAAACTTGTCAATGTAAAAGTTGTAGATATTTTTAAGAAGATGTAAAATAAATTCAATCAGATTTGATATCTTAAAAATTGACGGAGTTATGGATTTTTCTCTTTTTCACCGCCCTTTTTCTTTTCGTTTTTAATTATTTTCATCGGTAAAAGTTGGTCCTATCAAAAACTTGTAAATACAAAAGTTTTAGATAAGTTTAAGGACATTTATAAAAAAAATTAGTTGGACTTGATATTTTGAAAATTGACGAAGTTATGGATTTTTTTCTCACAAAACCCCTGTTTTTTCGCCCCTTGAGCCCACTTCGAAATTTATCAAAAATCTGTCACGCATAAACTTTTGGACCATTTTTAAGAAGTAATATAAACTTTAAACCGATTCGATATCTACTTTAATTAAGACGCTATGGCATTTTTTCGGTTTTCACAAAAACGCCCCCTATTCCGACCCCCTTGGTCCAGTTTTGCCCATTAACGAACTTAGCCGAGATTTTATCCCCTTTGATTTTATGTACCAGTTTGGTGGATATTGGTGAAGAATTATAGAAGTTATCGTGTCCATAAAAAAGTGAGATATATAGAGAGATAGATAGATAGATAGATAGATAGATAGATAAACTGGTGCGATTGCAATAGGTAGTATTTCATACGAAATCTACCTAAAAGAAGTAATGTAATTCGAATAATTACTATCTCTGCATAATAGGTAGTCCATATAACATCTCATTCAGGTCACACATGGTCACAAGATTCACAGTTACTACGGCGAAAAAAAAAATAGGAAATTCCATACGTCTCATTTATCTCAAATGATTAATATATATGATTCCATTGACAGGTCATTGTGACTGCTGCTTTGTGGGAAGTCCTCAGATGACTTTACAATGTCGTTTCATTAAGACTCTCGTGTGACCTATCATCTGGAGACTCAATTTTAAAGCCATTGTGAACGTTTCATTATGATAAATTACTAAATAATGTCCCATTAAAATCACATGGTGACTTTTCACCACTTTTCAGAGTGGTTACTTCACAGTAGGGTCTCTGTCACCATTTGATAAAGTATTGTGACAGGAAGTAACCATTTGACTTTAATGTGACATTATTTGGTGATTTATCTTAATGCAACATTCACAATGACTTTGAAACTGAATCTTCAAATGACAGTAACATGAGAGTTTGAATAAAACGACACTGTAATGTCACCTGGTGAATCGACACAAAGCAGCATTTGCAGTGACCTGTCAGTGAAGTCACATATAGTAGTCGTTTGAGACTCATAAAAGAGACGTATGGAATTTCCTATTTTTTTGATTCGCTGTAGTGACTGTGACTATTGTGACCATGTGTGATCTGAATGAGATGTTATATGGACTAGCTGTTATGCAGGGATAGTAATTATTCGAATTACATTACTTGCTGTTGAATATTCGCGTGAAAATTATCGCTTGAAAATCTCTTGAAAATTTGCATTTTGGGAGTCGTTCTTTAATTTTGCACATCAGTGTATATATATCTATAGGTATGCCAGTTTTAAAAAACACTGTTATGACTAATGTAATAACTTAAATTAATATATATTTAAAAAAATACCTGTAATATGCAAATTTAAACCAAAAATGTGCAATTTTTATGAATATGTGTCTCCATATATCTGAAGTTAAAAATAATTTGTGACAGAAGTTTTGAGGCCTAGATATAAAATGTAAAACTTTCATCTAAACTATCATTATAAATAACTTTTTTAAAGGATGCGGGTATTCTTGTTTTTAATTAAATTCCTATTCTGGCACGATTCCGAAATCACAATTTTTTCTAAGGTATACAATTTACTTCGATGACAAATTTTATATTATGTGAAATTTTCAACCAGACGAACAGCGTTAAACATTAGCTTGCTTACATTCTTTATAATAGTCTGTGTACATTTGATAAATTTTATTAGTCATGTATGATTAAAAATAATTTGATATTACTACAATTATTTAGTTTTTAAGCTTAATAGGTTACAAACCTCTTCATTTGTATTCGTAGTAGAAATGAACTGAGAAATTTAATTTAATGTATTATCGTTGTGAATGTAAATTGTAGTTTCTGATAATTATATTTGGGAATGATATAAGGAATATCTATAAGGAAAAAATACATATACGTTAATGAATTAATATTTTAAGGCCAGGCGGAATCCCTATACTTGCCATGTTAAATTAGCGTAATATTTTCTCATAAACTACTTAAGATATGGACTTGAAATTTTTTATGCATAAAATAAACAATAGTCTTAACAATCTGAAGCTAAAATTATAATTAAAGAAAACTTAGATTATTAAAAAAAATCTGAAGTAGAAACCACATTCAAATTTCAAAAAATCATGCAGTTTTTTTTAAATACTGGTAATAATAAAAAAAAAAGTTCTTTTTATGAGTTTAAACAATTCACATCAGATTAAACAAGGATATGTATAGAATGTTCAAGCAAAATTTAAAAACATAATAGGTTTTTTCAAAAAGGTACATCGTAGTTATAAAAACAATATTTCGAGAAAATAAAGTTTAAAGGAAATAAATGCATTTACTAAAAACATTCCGCCTTCATAGTATATATATTTTTTGGATTTTTTGTTTAAATTCCTCTTGGTGTTTCCTTTTCAGTCTTTTAAATATTCTTTTTTTCTTTAGTTTTCTCCAAATGATCATATTTTGGTCTTAGCATTCTCTCACAATCAAAAGCTTTTAAGGTGTTTCGGCAATATAGCCTTGGTCCAGTGTCTAATTTATGATACACGTTAATTTTCTTAGAATGTCCATTATTGAAGCACGCTATCGCATCGTATAAAACTAACTGAAGGCATTCTAAACGCACTTAAGGTTTTACCGGTACACAACTAACGTTTGGATTATTTGTGTTTTGTGTTTATCATAGAGACATATATTAAGTGAATTTTAATGAAAACGATCTAAAAAAATTGGCCTCATGACATCAACAACTGGCAAAGGAAGGGGGTTACTGTATTTAAATGATTCTGATTTACCTTTAGCATTGACTTATTTATATTTGAACTAGAAGTTTTCTCCTGTCGGACACAATCCATGTTTTTGATTTTCATTTGTTGATCATTTGTAAAAAAAAAAAAAAAAATATGGCCCACGCAGCTTGGCGCATACTGCTTACAGCACTGACATTTCACCTTATGGCTAGTTCTAGTTCATAATACGTTTGAATTTGGTCGATCAAATAATCTGTAAGCTGTCCTTTCTCCGATAATTTTTTCTCATCCGCTAATGTTTCGTTCTTCATAGAATTTTTCAGTCGAAGAAAAAGAGTTCCCATTTTCTTCATGGCATTGCCAATGAATTCAAATTTGGATACAGGATACTCATCACCATAAATTTGAGATTTGTGAAGTGATTAAAACCTTCCGAATCACCACCATCCAAATATTTTACATATTGAACGCTATATCTTTGGAGAGATCAT
Organism: Maratus speculifer; assembly: GCA_964019185.1. Classification (NCBI taxonomy): domain Eukaryota; kingdom Metazoa; phylum Arthropoda; class Arachnida; order Araneae; family Salticidae; genus Maratus; species Maratus speculifer. The sequence goes on along the minus strand of OZ025297.1, from coordinate 214,797,435 downwards.
TTAAAAATTGAAGTAGCACCCTCCAGGTTTATTAAAATTTTTCCAACTTTATGTTGCCGTAGAAATAAAAGTACTATATCAGTAGAAAGAGGGAAAATAGTAGATTCAATATATTAAAAAAAAACGATATATTTTAGGTTTTGACTTTCCAACTGCCTTTAATGAATTACTCATTGAAAAATTATATTTTATATATTTCATTTACATATATGAATTCAGATAAATAAATGTTACATAAAAAATCAATGGTAGTTAATTAAATAGCAATTGTCAAACTACTTTGCATTTAATTTATATCTAGGCTGCAAATAATTAATCATATTTTGATATAAATGTATTCATATATAATATGTACAGGTAATTTAGATATTAGAATATACATGTTTAGTTCGAGACCATTTGTATTCTCCAACCAAGAATAGTTCTCTCATCTTAAAAATGACCGTAGTTTCCTATGGGTAAATAATTTTTAAGACTTCCCAACAAAGTTGAAAAGTGTTTATGCATTCGGTTTCACTGTTCATATGTTTATCAGTAGATGCTCTAATTGCCGCAAACATACTCGGATTTCATGTATTGATAAACATTTTTGGGGTGAACAAATCATGTTTAATATTTTATATGAAGTATGTTCAACTAACTGTTCATTTACAGGGGCACTCAAATTAATTCAATTACATGAGGATAAATGAGGAAAAATCGTTTGCAGGCTATTTTGATATTATTACGCTATGTCAAATACATTAAAACTGATATAAATCACTGAATTTCACTACAAAATGTTTCGATATTATGGGGCATTCATAATATTTGTTGATCATTTAAAGGGTAAAACAAAAGGAATCGGCTACATTACTGTATTTAAGTAATAATTACTGTAGGGCGTTTTAAAATTCAGTATGCATTTTTAAATTAAAGAAATTGTTTGCATATCATTCGTTGTATAAAAATTTCTGTACTTCATGTACAGAGCAGTACAACATAATTTACGAATTATTTAACTTATCAACAGAAATTCCTGAACTGAAATTTTCCATTGAGATATTTCTAAATAAAGTCTATTTAGCGAATTTGGATATTTTTCTAACTGTAGATGATAACAATATTTCAAATGGTTGAATCAGACATAATATTTTAACGTATTAAATTGTGCAGCTTTGTTATATTTTCTGAGTGGGTTGGAGAGTTCCATAATCTCTACTGAACGCATGTTTTTTTTATTTATTTTTTTTATATTTGTTATGTTAATTGCGGACATATTTTATTCGAATACTTTATCATGTTGCATATCCATCTTGTTTACATAATACTTTTTTCCCACGAAAAAAAAAAAAAAACTAGATAAATTTGTTTATGTACCTCATGTCGAATACAATCTGCACATGACATAAATGATGCATTTTTATTTTTAAAGAGCTAGAGAATAATTGATTTATTTTCCATTTGTTACTCAAAATTTGAAATAATTAGGATGAATCAACATAATTAACCGATATATTTTTAAATATCAAGGAACTACACAGAGAACGTCATTTTTTTAAAAATAAATTAATTAAAGATATTCTTAATCTTTAATTTAACCCTTCTCACTATGTTGCACTCTTTCCTCTTCTACACAACTTCGAAGAATGTTTTTTTATTTTGATATGATGGCGCCACCGACATATCTACTTGATATCAGGCAAGATGTGTGAATGATTATCAAAAAGAATGTTAAACTTATTCAATTAAAATTAGCGAACAATTTATTTATAAATTATTTGCATGTAACAAAACACTATTTACAATAAAACTTCTTCACGATGGGAGCCTTTTACGAAATTTTTAATGCTGTGCCACCGGTTTTTTAAAACAGAAATTTGTGTCTTATTAAATCGAGACTATGCTCTGATTAAATAAGGGAAATTTTACAGTATAATTTTACCGGTGGGAATAAAGAAGGATTCTTAACAGGGTTGGCAAAGTGGGCCCAGCCCAGAAAAACCCACCCTGGTTTTTCTGGGTGGGCCCACCAAAAAAAACCGCCTGGGGTTTTGTTAAAAGTGGTTTTTTGCTAAAAATCATTTCTGAATCTGCAAATCCCTTTAATAGTATGATACAAATTTTCCTTTTAAGCCTTGGTGGGGGGCCTAATCCTTTTAACCTAGGTAGTTTCTTTTACAAAAAAAGTCACATTTGTGATAGTTTATTTCAGAATATTTGTTTTTTCAATTTATTTATTTATTTTATAAAATTATATTTCAAATAAGTAACGCAATGTAATGCAAAATACTTACAATTGATTTTTTTATAGTTTACCAATCAAAATCGCATTCACTTTAATTTTTATGGTAATATTTATAATTTTTCAACCTGCTCTGAGTTTCGACTGTTCAGTAATTTAGACTATATGAATCCAAATGTAGAGAAAATCCTCTTGACGGAAGCAGAATTAGATGGAACAGAATGCAGAGATTGGAAAAAACTACAAAAATCAGAATCTAAGTTGGTTTTTTTTTCTGTATTTTTCCTATAAGAATTTCCCACCATTTTGAAGTTGAGAATTGTGACATAATACTATCTGAGAAATGTGGTTAAGGAAAATAGTCTAGTTTAATTTTAAATGCCAATATCGACAGGTAACCATTCTGAATGATACTGCATTATCCATTCATCAGTTTCTTCCCCTTTTGTTAAATTTTTCCTTTCGCATTTAAACTTTGCATCCATTATATATGCTAAAAAATGCTCGGTCCCGATGATCTGTTTGTAGCATTTCACCATAATTTCCTTGTGTTCTTTCAATTCTTCTTATTCCATCAAATTTCTCCAAATCTTAACAGAACATGACAGCGTGGTTGTATCTTTTTGGAGCTCATCAAGAGCTGAAGATATAATTGTTAGCTGCTTTGTTTACTCCTTCACAAAACACTCCTTCGCTCAAATACTGCTATTTTTTATTATTAATTTTTGTAAAAATCTTAAATTCTTGTTTGATCTGTTTCAAATTTTAAGATAGCTTAATTTATAACATACAATAAAAATTTATAAAAAAAAATGCTGTGTCAAATACTGCTATTTTCTTTGATAATTTCTTGCCTTAACCCTTTCCGGCACGGGCAAAATCTGTACTAAAATGAGAAATTATCGACTGACACCGGAATTCACAAACGAACTTTTTACATATTTTGAATTCCTTGATTTAAGCTTTTATTGTAAAAGCAAAATTTTACTAAAATATTACTGGTGCCGTTCGCAAGTTTGGAATTAAAATTATGTATCCCAGACCGGGCACAGTGTGCCGGAAAGGGTTAAAATGCCACTCCCTCGACTTATATGTCAACAGAAAGGTTGTTTAACACAGTTTTGTTCAAATATATTTTTGTTAAGAATACAGCACACTACCTGCTAGTGTGCAGTGTACCTTCTATACAGTGCTGTATGCAGCTGGAACCTAGTTTGAGATATGTTCGGCACGAAATTTGCATATCAATTACAGATTTATTTAAAAGGAAGAATCCTTCTGTGTATGCGCAGCATCCTCTACATGGTGTTGTAGGCAGCGGAGATACGGTTTGAGATGTGCATCTAAATTAGAGATTCGGTTAAAAAGAGCGGCCCAGTAGTGCATGTTTTCGACCTGTTATGTCGGTGCATAGGCAGTGGGGATCCAGTTGGAATTGCATTGGAAGCGTTTTGATTGGGGAGTCTTGTGATTGGGTAGCCTCGGATCGGGGTCTAAATCCAGTCAGCGTGTGGTTTTGAGGGGAAAAACGCTCAGTTTAATAGGGTTTAAATAATTGTTGTATAAAAAATAAGTTAAGTAATTGTTTAAACATTTGTTGCACAAAATGCTTGGGAAAATACTTCATCTAAAAAATCGTATGTTTAGAATTAAGCTCATTCGCGTATTAAACGTAGGTTTTTCTTTCTGGGGACTGATATAATTTCGCGTCTTAAAAGGGTTCGCGTATTAACAATTTGCGTATTAAAGAGGTTTTTTTTTATATGCGTAAGATAGGAGTATTTCAAATGATCAAAGAAAATTCGTGTATTAAGCGGTTTCGCGTATTATGCGGGGCGCGTATTAACGGGGTTTGATTATATTTTACATTACCGCTTCGAATATACTATCTAGATTCGTCATCAATGCAAGACTCGGCGTGCTAGAAAAAGCGAAGCTCAGCTGAGCACATTGAGCTTTTTCTAGAACGCTGAGACTTGCAGTGATGAAGAAACACAATAGTATATTCGAAGCGGCTGTTTGCTATACTTTCATGCATTATTTGTGCATTTCTAATCGTTGGTTTTCTGTACTTATACATTTTTGCAGGAAGCCTTTATTTGCTATTTTTGTATTATATATGTTACCTTTAAAGTTTTACTATATTTAACTATAGGGATTGGGTTACAACTTGATTAATTGAACTTTTTATAAAAAGTTCAATTTCGTAATTTTTATAAAATTGATTTTTCAATTTAAACAATGCCACACCATGAATATTTACCTCATTTGAAAATTTTCTTGTAAGTTTAACTATATGTGTAAGAACAACGATTGAGAAATTAAAGGTCTGCGCCAGATAATATAATGCTCCCTGTATAAAGAACAAAATGTAATTGGAATTTATTTTTTAAAAAAGGAAAAGTCTTCTCAGTACATAAATATTATTTTAATTTGTGCAATATAAACAAAATTTAAAAGAATATTTATTTAAAAGAAAAAAATCTTTAAGTATAAATAACAACAACAACAATTATAATAATAATTAAAATAAAGTTGAAAGCAATTCTCTTTAGCAGTTCAGATGCAAATGTAAGTGAAAAGTCTTAAAACTATCCTTATTCATTTATTCATAAAAATTATAAGAATTTTTTAGAAGAAAATGATTAAGGAAAAGAAAATTTATCTTTTATTTATACACTGTGAAAAAAAAAATTCAAGAGGTTACTAAAAATTTCTTAGTAAATTTGTATTCCACAGAATTTTTTAGTAACCATTACAAACTTTTTTTTTTTTTTTTTTGCAAGTGAAACAAACATTTCTTTTGTAAACTGAACAAAAGAATTTTTTGTATAACTAACTTAAAACTTTTTAGTATGAGCGACCAAGCAAATTTTAGTAATAGCTTTAAAATTATTTTTAGTAACCATTACGTGTGCCCGAAGGGCAGGGGCTTCCTTTGAGCTGCATCCAGTGAGTAAAAAGACAGACTTCTGAAACGGAAGATTTGCGGTAAAGCCGCAATAGATGGCAGCACCAAACATTGCTCCCTATTCTATTTTGATATCTTTTTAAAGGGGAGGGAAAGTTTAGAGATCATTACCCATTGTAACTGATACGACAGGATTTTCATAATCCCTTTATTTACGTTCGGTGCATATTTGTCGGCGGACAGCATCGCACTCAGGTACTTCCAGCCAGGAGTTTGGTGCTATGACAACTAGGCTATTACGGCCACACCAAGTGAGTTTTAGTAATAGCTATTAAAAATGAAAAAAATTAACTCTATTCGTTGCTAGCTTTTTTTCTAGTAATTCTTACAGATTCCTTGTAACCGAGTAAGATTACTAAACATTTTTTAGTAATTACAAAGGAATACTAAAATTTTTTAGTAAATCGACCTTTTTTTATAGTGTAATATGAAATTTAAGTACGCTACTCCATCTGGCACATACTCTTAAATTCGTTCTCCACAGTTAAGAATACATTACATAATAAATCATAGCTCTTCGCAACCGCGTAAATAACAATATAGACAGACCACCTAAATCATTTTTATAAAGAAATCAGATATTTTCTTTTATTTCCCCTATTGAAAATTAAATTAAGACAAAATATTTTTAATTCACATTATATTTAAACACGTGATTCCTCAAAAATTTTAATAAAAAAAGATATTACACCTCTTTTTTTAAATAAAAATTAAAGTAAATATTAATTATTTTCATGGAATGTATTAATATATGCAAATGCATGATTTACATCTTTTTTCAGTAATCCTTTCTTTGATGAAACACATTTTACAAAATATTTTGCTTCATACGAATATATTTTGACAAATAAGTCATATATTCGACAAAACTGCAAAGGAAATAAAATGGCCTAGTTATTCTGAAAATTTTCAAGTTTCTGTTGCAAGTGAAATGCCATTATAATTTTGAAGATTGACTTAGATATTTGTTGTTCTTGTTAATGTATTTTTTTTTATAAATATTGATTTGTTATAGTATAACGCATAGTACCATCGTAATTACTTATTATCTCTTAATAAATCAATAAAAAATTATTTGAGAATTGACGTTTAACCTTTATTTATATTTGTGTTTTCTTGACATTATGCTTCTTTCTTCATGTGTATTATCTCCGCTTAAAATTTTCTCGCTCTTTTGTGAAACATCCTTTATATATATACACAAAAGTCTATATGTAATTTTTTAATTATTTTTCTTGAAATAAATGTTTAGTCACAGCTTAATCACATTTTGTACGGTATGTTGTTGAGTGTATATTTTGTATTAATGTAACAATTTCACTAAAATATTTTTTTCAAGAACTTTCAAACATAGAAAAATATCCTAAATGCTTTTTAAAACATCCAGTTCTTTAAAAAAAACTTCTAAATGTAACTTTTACGCGTTCATTTATTTTTACTTACAGATGCTTGATAAAGCAGATAAATTTGTTTTAAGCATGATTTATTTTTAACGTATATTTTTTCTCCTAAAAGATATATTTAAAAAAGAAACTACTTTTATATAGATGGTGCTGTAAAAGATTCATATTTCTTTTATATAAAAGCAATATCCAAACCATCCCTCAACTTTTATTAGATGAGGAAATGTTATGGAAATTTTAATAAAAATAAAATAAAAATAAAAATGCGGAAAATCTTTTAAAAATTTAAATAACATTTAGTGGATTTTAAAATTCTCAAAATATTTTAAAAATGAACAAAGGTTAACGTGTTTTTGTTTCAAATACTCGCTTATGAAACTCTTTGTTATGTTTTGGAATTTTTTCTTTTAATATCTCAAATTACTGCCGTTAAAATCATTGTCCTTTCAGATAAGAAGAAGTTTGAAGCACACATTAGTTTGCTATTGGAAATGAAAAATAAGCAAACTATTTAGTTAAAATTTTCTTTCATCTGTTTTTATGTAAAGACAGCATTTGTAATAATTTTAGGCACATTTTAAATGTCAAAATTTTCAATATAACTTATCCTATTGATCAAGTGATACTTTCATTTTGAGTTACAGAAAAAGAAAAAAAGGTGTTCTTTATTTGCTGAAATTAAAAAATAAGACTTATTGAATCTACTGAAACCGAAATATTATATATTTGTTTAATTTCGCAATGGGTTGTATTAGGTAGCTTTTATTTGAAAAAGTAAAAAGCTACCTGCTGCAGCCGTCCGAAGGAAAGCACTTCCAGAAATTTTTTCGTATATTTTCACCGATTATAGTCCCAGAGATTCCAAAACCACCCTCCGTTCAAATGTTAATATATACGTATATATATCATATACATTCTATACGTATATGATCTTAGTCATAGATATATGATTAGGCAATCTGTAACTTTCGTATGTATGAACCAATCTGGATGTAATTTAGCGTGTACCTTATGCATACCAATGTCTCGACCAAGTTTGTACGCCAGTTTCATCTGCCATCTTGCATCAAAACTGCGGAAATTTAAAATTTCTATGTTCTTTTAAAGATTTTTAAATTTAAAGAGTGGTACAAAGATTTAGAAATCGAAAAAGAATTTTTTGTGTCTATCACTTGATAAAAAGATTTCGGAGTATTTTTGGTATTATCTAAATCTTTTTAAAAAAATCGGAGGTATTGCAGTTTGTAATTCTAGTGTGGCTGACATTTTGAAACGATCTGATTTTTGTAAAAAAGTAATATACATATTTATGAATCGATTTACTACTAAGTTCGTTGGCCAAGTTTATCCTCCATCTTTTTTTAAAAATGGTGGCCACTTATTTTTTATAATTAAAATTCATAATGAGGTACATTAAAAAGAAATTGAAAATTATAATTTGCATTCGTTTGACGTTGCGACAAAAGTTTTGGAGAACAATTTGTTTCGTTTATATCTGAAAAAAAATAGTTGATTTATGGCACTTTGAATTTACAATCTAGCTGACATTTTGAAATGATCTATATTTGTCATGCTTGTCTATGGCTTATAAAATAACACGCTTATTTTATAATCCATTTGGATGGACAAGGCATGTGAACAATATATAGCAATTTCATAACCAAGTTAGTGAGTCAGCATCATCCACCATCTTGTTTCAAAATGGTGGAAATTTGAAATTTAAAAAATAAATTTAAAATGAGGTGCAAAAAATTTAGAAATTTAAAAAGGATTCTTTCTTAAATGTTTGATACAAAGATTTTAGATTTTTTATTTATTTATTTTTTATTTTTTTAGCTGCACGAGCTTCAAATTTGGATGACATTTTGAAAAATCTAACATTTAACTGCGACATCACTCGTTTATATCTGATTTAGATATAAGTGAGCATATTCACAAACATTAAAATGGTCTTGACTTTGTTATTAAGATTTTCTGTATCATATTAAGGGGTTAATTAAAAAGGCAACAGATTTTTAAAAAAAATTTATATTGCTTAGATTTTTTTCTCTTTACTGTATAAACAAAATTTAAAGCTTTTCTTTGTTTTTTTTCCTTTTTCTTTCTTTTTTTAATTTTTTTGAAAACTTCCGTCTTGTAAATAAAAATCAGCTTTGAAATCTCTGTAATTACTCTCGCATGATAAACAAACCAACATTTTTCTAAATAAAATAAATATATTTCTTTATCGGATTAGAATATATATCGTAATACATAATATACTTGTAATTACAACAGGCATCGCAAGCCTCGCGAAATTTTGCGACTAGGAAAATATTCGGCTTCACAATTTTTTTACAGAAAATTCCTAATTAAATAAGGCGAAATTTCGCGCGTCTTGATTTATTTTATAACAAAAAATACTGATATTACTCCTGGAAAATTCTCTGAATCATAGAAAATCTGTTATGTTTTTTAATATTTTCTTTTTACATATAATTAAACGTTTTAATTTCTTTAATAAACAGAATTCGTGTAATCTATCATAGCTAAACAGAAAACAAAATCCTAGAAACTTTTCAAAATCTGATTAAAACAATATTTTATTCGGAACTGGTCTTTTGTTTACAGTTGTTTTACAGTTTTGGATAAGACATTAAAATCTTTGCTGTATAAAGCTGATTTAATATCTTTTCGTGTTTTAATTTAAAATATCGTTTTGAAAATAAGAAAATATAAATAAAGAATATGCTTTTAAAATTTTTCTTAAGGTAAACTGAATTGAAATTTCAAACTTTCCAAATTTATGTTTTATCGTAACGTTAAAGGAATTGCGTAATTTAAATTAGTTGGTACATAATAACAGAAACAATTTAAAACTTAGATAAATTAAAACGGAGAATTTCAAACGTTAATTCGATTTAGTAAGCTTAAATATTTCTGTATTTAGAAATTACAATTTTGAAAAATGCTTGTGAATTTCTAAAATATTTTAAATAAAACTTTGTAAGTATTAAATATTTGTTCATTGCAGAAAAATGATTAACTAATATCACTGCGTGCATAACTTTATTTCTATAATTACATAAATTTTTGTAAGACATTGATACCATTGATTTAGCGATTTTCTTCAGAAGAGAAATACAGTTTAACATTTTTCAAAACTTTACTTATCTGCAAAACTTTATTTAAAAAAAACACATTGTAAGTGTAATTGCCAGGAACAGACTGCGATCTTATTATCAACTGAGGTAAGTCTGCCCATTAAGGGTAAATTTCGGCTCAAAAAAAAGATAAATATTAAAGCTGCTATATGACTAGTGTTACCTAAAAATTTTTGGCCTGAACACAGATGTAGTATTACTAGCGTGAGACTGTTTGCACATTCTAAATAATTTGCCGCGGTTCCATCATGAAACTAAAGGCCAAAGTTACCCCGGTAGACAGTATTAGGAATAATTTAAAGATAATGTTTTTGTTACAACACTATGATTTTCGCTGGTCAGGATTCAGATAAAATTGTGTATTTTTATTTGATTTACAATATTTTTCTAATCATTATTTGAAAAAAAAACCACATTTATATATACATATATTTACCGTAAACTTCTTATTATACGCCGCTCAATCAACTGGAACCTCCTTCCGCATTTATAAAAATTTCAGAAATATATGGTAAAGCCTCAAATGCACAGTACATTGAAGTGCGATATTACTATTCGGAGGCAAATGCTTGTCAGAAATCAGCTAAAATCGTACGGTATGCCATATACAGATTGACTGATGTCTGGAATGATTTGTCTGAAAATGCTTTGTAGAGAAGCTAAGAAAGAAGTATTGTTTAACCTTGTTGATAGCACAAAATGTACTGAAGAATATAGCAATTATATAGGGATATCTTTGGGTCAAATATACATTGTTAAAAATTTATCTCTAAGTTTTAAATCCAGAGTAGCCTGGAATGGATTAATTGGAGAATGATGATCCAGAAATCAGTCTTGCGAAAGTGGAAATTGTACTCTCTAAATCTATTAATTGTTTTTGGATGCAAGAGGAGGCATATGTAACCCAAATACCTTTGTTATGTAGAATTTGTAATTTTGCTGCATCAAAGTTGGAAGCAAAAAGAAGAAAAAAAATATTGTAATGGATTATTTTAGATGAAACATGCGCTACGAAATATTTATATTGTAAATTTTTTTAATTTGTCTCATAAATCAACAGTTTATTACCAGTTATTCTTTTTATTAACGAAAATCAACAACAGATGAAAAAATCGTTTAAATAAATATTCTTATATATATATTTTTACAAATACAAATGTCATTTTATTAATTGTATGGTACTGTCTTTCGATTATTATTCTATTTTAATTATCCGCCTACCGTCGATCTCAAAATTGGCAACTAATTGAAAGTTTACTAGATATATATACACTGAACAATAAAACAACTATGACCACCTACTTCATAATACGTTTTTCCACATTTGTCCCGAAAAACAGCTGCAATCCGCCTTGGCATGGATGTCACAAGTCATTGGTACATGACAAGACATAAATTGTACGAGATGTTAAAGCAGCGATCATGCATATCCGGTATGTATCAAAATGGTTGTTTTCGAGCTGTGAACTGATGTTCCATGACCATCGAAATGTCTTTATCGGATTAAGATCTTTTCAGTTATGAAGAGAGTGCCTTAACGGGATACCAGTATCATATTCCTGGAAGTAATCGAGTGAAATTCGAGTCCTGTAACGTTGCCTTCCATTAAGACTCCATTGCCCTTTTTGAAGAGAGATGCCGTGTAAGGGTGCAAACAGTCCGGAGTAATGATAGGCCGTTCCCTCCTTGTTCTGTTCTACTACACCAAATAGTTCCAGATACTACAATCAGAATGTCCCCAAAAGCTTAATATATCCACTATCGACCTATAAATGACCTATTTCATAAGAGGGGGTGACACTTAGCATAGAAGACAGCGTATCCTAACTCGGTCATTGATGTGTTGAATGATGGATCCTGTTTCATCCGACTAAGTCAACTTTCTCCCAATTATTCATAATCAAGTCATGATGTTCCCAAGCCTAGTGTGAGGGTATTTGGTTCTGATGCTTGGTCAATAAAATCACATGAACCGGACGTTTGTTGCGCAGTATCTCTTCAACAGTGTAAGCTGAAATGAGTTCTCCGAAAGAATTAACTTGGAACGGTACTGTATTTGAATGTCAGTTTAATCAGTCGTGGTGCCGCTCTTGTTTTACCTATGGGGAGAGTCTACAATGCATTTTTAACTTGATAACACCTGGACGTCCAAAACGATAACTTCTAGTGGTGTTTCCACCGTCATTCATGCCTTTTGTATTAGGACTAATAACAAAATATTCATAAAACATCCAGTTAAAAAAATACTTATTCTGTGTGATCGGACGACTGAATCTGCCTTAATCAAAGTCGTTTAGGTCAGCAGACATTAACATCATAGGAAGAAGTAACCACAAAAATGATTTCTGAGATTCTCCAGCAGCATTTAAATGTCATTTTTACCTGATTGTGTGCCATCCACATCATCCAGGCAAGTCCATTAAATTATGCAGTGATGGTTTTAACGTTTTGTCTCTTTGATGTATATATATATATATATGTTTATATATAAAGAGAGAGTGTGTCCCAAAAATGACTCATGGATTTTAAAATTCAATAACTTGCAAACGGTGACAGCTATTTAAACATTTTTTGCAGGAGGGTTATGTATAATGTCAGGAGTTTTTTTTACCGTAACTTTTGAGTTTAGTTTGAATTTAAAACAATAGATAGCGCTGACAGCGATTGAAGGCCAGGTCGACTCCGAAACTGATATTTTTCAACACTGATCACCTGGCCTTCAATCGCCGTTAGCGTCATCTATTGTTTGAAATTTGAACTAAAATCAAAAGTTACGGTAAAAAAAACTCCTGACATTATACATAACCCTCCTACAATTTTTTTTAAATAGCTGTCACCGTTTGCAAGTTATTGAATTTTAAAATCCATCAGTCATTTTTGGGACACCCGACATATATATATATATATCATTTTTACATTAATGAAGTATGGAGGTCTCCCATGCCTTCCGAAACCTTTGAGGTTACATTTACAATGTTTTTTTTTTTTTTTTTATACCTGATGCTTCCCCTACCTTTCGAAGAGCAGGGAGATTGTTCTAGCTGTTTCTTGATGATGTTCTTGTTTTAATTCATTGTTCAAATTGTTATCGCACCCCATTTTTCATCTCTTTCATCCCTGTCATATTTTCTTATAAAATTGTATGGACTTTGTACATATAGAGCTGCTTGGCGCCAGTTGCATGAAAGCTTTTTAACTTACACACTTACACAAGGTAGATATATATATATGTATATATACATATAAACCATTATGTATACTGTGTAATATAACAACTATATTTTATTAAAAATAAATACTCAATATTATACAAGATTCAAAGATTCTATTCAGCTGAAATCTAACATGCAATTAGAAATTGCTTTACTTATATAAAAAAATATTATGATGAAACAAGCACTTTTTCATCAAAAATGGTAATTCACGAAAATATAAATCTAAGTGTTGGACACATGCTGGTGCTGCTTTGATTATTTTAGATTTCATATACTCAGTGATTTTGAAAAATAGTTTTAATTTTGCATAGTAAAAAACTAAGATACAGGATTTTTTTTAACAATATGTATCTTGAATTGAACCTTTTATAACAATTCCTGAAGTTCTTCAAATTGCATATTATTCATGCTATTCAAACAAAAAAGAAGGCTTAAAATCATTATTATTAGGAAATGAAATAATTGTTAATTTTAAATAAATGTTAATTTCTGTAAATTTAGATTTTATAAGCTTTATAGGTTTTCTAGACCGCATATCATTTATTCTTCTTACAAAATATTTCATCACTTATGTAAGTTGAACTAGGTGGAAAGGCCTACCATATGGCTTGAGCTCAACAAGCCCCGCCTGACATTTATTGAAATAATTATAATAATAATAATATAATTATTTCACAAATGTCAAGTTCTTTCTTCAGTCTTTTAAGTTCAGTTATATTAAATGGTATGTTTTAATTTGTAAATTTTTAAATCCAATATAAGCGACGTATTGAAGATTGTTTATAATTTTGTGAAATAATATGAATTAATATTCGTATTCGCATTAAAAATAAGAAATTAGCAATGCCATATTTTACTATTTTTACCTGTAACATGTAATTAAGTGCAATGCACATGTTTGTCACGAAACCCTTAAAAAATTCTAAATGTATTTAAGATTATATTAAGAAAGATAAAAGAGAATAGTCTCTAAATTTTCATACGTGTCATCCAAAATGAAAACAAATATTTAATAAAACTTCAAACTCTAAACAGAGACTAGTAATTTGAACAATTAAACTAGAATAGTTTTACTAAATTAAGTATTTCCTTATTTAAATGTAACGGCATGCAATCTTACGCTTAATTTTACAAAATAACTTATTCTCAATTGTTATTTTATTCCATCTTTTGTTTATAAAATTACATAACATTTATCCAACATTTTAACATTTTAATTTTAGAAATTAAATTTAATATTCAACACGAGTAACCGGATATCGTATGCGAGGTTTAATCTAAATAAACTCTCTAAATATTTAACTTTTTTAAAGATACATTAAAATAATTATAGTAATTTCAAATGGAGGTTAGAAAAGTTTCAAAAAGGGTTTTTTTTATTATATGCATAAACGCAAGAAAAAGAAAATTTATTATTACAATTTATTATTAATTTATAATATATATTTATGTGGGGATGTATAGAGTTGTATGAGTCTTCATAAAAATTGTGTAAGCTGTAATTAGATTCATTAATTTTACAGAACTCTGTGTGAAGTTAAAAGATTGTACCATTTTTGAAAGTCGACACATCCAGCTATATACATTCACTGATCACCGGGCAGAGAAAAGCTAACTCCAAAATAAAAAGCATAATTTTTATGTGGCAGTCACATCGTTATTTCAGTGATTAGAGCATTAATATAATAAGACAATGTTGAGTATGCCAGTAGTTTCCCTAGAAAAGAATTACTTGATTTGCAGTTCGAGGTATTTCATTTTTTAAACATGATTTGAAAGAAAATTCCTACTCAATGAGAAATTCGGCGAAGTTATCAAGAGGGAACTTTATTATTTTTATAGTGGGATACGATGTTAACATTATATTATTTTAGAATATTACGCTACTCAAACATCGGTTAACAGGTTTTAAAGTATTCAAATTGAATAACAAAAATTCTGTCCGAAACTGATGTTCGTAGGTTTTTACAAAAAAAAAAAAAAAAAAAAAAAAAAAAAAAAAAAAAAAACAGGATTTGAATGTAAAAGAACTAATCAATTTTAAGTTTGATTCTCACCGCTGTTAAACAAACAATGGGACGGTGCGAAGAAGCGAAAATCATAAAGCATTCCTTATGTAATAAAGGCAGAATTATTATGTAACACGACAGTGAAGACAGGCAGGAGCGCGATTAGCAATGTATTATGGGATATGAATAAAAAATATATATAAAAATGGTATTAAAAAACAAGGAATAAATGTCTCAAAATAAAAAGAATAAAAATTATTAGGCGGTTTTAGTAAAGAGTGTTGATATTAATACATTAGCATAGCAGCTAACTCTTCCGATTTTTTGACCCGAAAAAATTTAATAGAAATATTTAACTTTTTTAATCGGCATATTAAGACGATTTGAAATAGTAAAATTTTCTATAAAATTTTTCCGGTCCAAAAAATCAGAAGATGTTGGAACCTATGCATTAAGATTTGTAGAATAAGAAACAAAACAATGCAATGATAAATAATTATGAAGGTATTAAAACTTTGAATTGAGAATTTAAAAGAAAATAATGATAAATATACACGTTTTAAATTTAAGAAGTTAGGTGGAAATGAAAGGTAGATATTATTAAGAAATAAGGAAATAAGGAACATGCCGTAAATTTAATTATTTAAAAGAGTGTTTGCAAAGTAAAATCTCTTATGTAATAATATTGCCTCACATTAAAAATCGATGAACTTCTACAGGACTGTCCAACATTCCAACGCAGCGCCCTCGGCTGCCATGGAGTCTTTTGCAGGTTTCCTTGGCGCCATTTTGAAGATTTCCTGTTGTTAAACATTTTTGAATTAAAATTTCATTATAAAGAATGATTTCCTTAAAATCATTAATATTTTATGAGATACATTTTTAAAACTTGTTTTTGGCATGTTGTTTGCTTGCCGCTGCACAGCAAAAATCAGAAACATGCTTCGAAACTTTAATCATGCATATTTTTGCAAATTTTATTTATTGTTTATATAGTGTAATTATGATAGTTAAATTTCTTAATGGTTGAAAATAGCTCTTTTTAGTATTTAAGAAGTAAGAGAAAATAAACATTTTCACCTGCACCCCTCCCCTTTGAAGATACATGTGCATGAAAACTCGGATTTTTACTTTTTACTGTTGTCACACTGACCCATTGGCTGTTTTATATGAAAGAAAAAAGGGCTTCTTGACTTTTGAAATTTTAGAGGGTTTTTTTCTTTATTTTTTTCTACAATTTTGCATAGAAAAAATAATAAACGGTGGAGAATGATTTCCATCAATGAAACTACTTAAATACTAGCCCTCTGAAACCACCAACATGGATTTGTCACGATGATGCTGGTCTGTTTTTGTACTTTTCATAAAACTAATTCACGACTTCAAAAGAAATCAAACCGTATTTTCACATCCTAAAAGAACCCTAGCAATATCTCTGATTTTCGTAATTATTTATTTGTTATTATTGTTATAATAAAGTGTTTAAAGTTTCTGGCGCCTTGCCCTACAAACATTTTTGATATTGACTTCTGAAAAAAAGAAAAAAATATGTATAATTTGAAATTT
This sequence comes from Maratus speculifer, assembly GCA_964019185.1. Lineage (NCBI taxonomy): Eukaryota > Metazoa > Arthropoda > Arachnida > Araneae > Salticidae > Maratus > Maratus speculifer. The sequence goes on along the minus strand of OZ025297.1, from coordinate 214,780,904 downwards.
AATACTACTCCAGAACTGTACTCCAGAAACTAACTCCAGAACTGTAGGGGTCTTTTGTTTACCGCTGTACGATTCATTTGCAATATGTTAAGACGTCCGTCTATACTAATACTATGCCACGTGTTTTCAGTACGTAAATAATGGTGCCCTTCATTGAGTGCCAAGAGCTAAGACGCGCCCCAGGTTACTGATAGGTTGGACAGGCCTGAAACAGTAGATACATAACCTACAAGTACCTTAGGACAAGGCATGAGTTCGGATTAAGCACTATCAGATTAAAGAATTTTTCGAGCGACCAACTTTTCAGTTTATTTTTCCTCTTAAATGTTCAATTTAGAAAGTATAAAAGAAAATTCAATTGTGTTTTAAAATATGAAGGAAAAGCTATTCTGTTATTACCATTTGATGCTATTTATCGCTCTTTCTAGACAGGAAATGAATGACGTTGAAAACCCCCGAAATAACGAGCGAAAGTGTTCCTTTACGAACGAAGAAATAAACACCGCAGGAAGGGCTAAATTTCGTCCACGACCCCTTCCTACATCCCGAATAGCCGACTCTCTAGAGAAATGAGGAAAAAAATGAAAATAAAATTATACCAGACACATTTTAAAGCAAAATTAGACAGATTAAAGGCACTGAAAATCATATAGGGTGGATTCGTGGCAATGAAGCTACTGAACGACCCAACCAGCGTTTCGTTCTTCGACAAAGAAAGTGTCCCTTTATGTTTAGAAACCCCAAAAAACTATTTATTTTCCAAATTCAAAGATGAATTTATAAAAATAAAATTTTATTAGCTGTCTTTAATTTATCTGGAAAAGTTATCTGGTTGCTTTTTAAATGCTTTAGTCGGTTTTCTCTATCTAAAAAATACGTTTTCCGTTTTGATCAATTTTCAAATAAACCTTTTCAGATGCACAACTGAATACGTGCATTCAATTCCCATGTCGAACTTCATGGTAGTAAAAGCAACAAAAATAGGTTGATTATTGCTGTGAATGACATTGTCGGCTAAATTTTCTTGCTTCTATATGCTTTATAATGCTAGCCAGTATTAATATCTAGCTTACACTGCAATAGCATGAGAAGTTACATGCTACCATTTTACGCTTAAATGAATCAATACATGCCATGATTTGCTGGTAATTCTAATATAAACATCATGGGATGCAGAATTTAATGCTAATCTAAAAACATACACAGCATGAATTTCGACTTCCATATAACAAAATAATGTTGTTTTGATACAATTATTTATGCTGCTAATTATGTACGTTTGTCTGGTAAATATGCTTTGAGAATATAAAGAAATTTTCCCCATAATTGATATTTTCCGAAAAAATGATATTCCAATTTGAGAAAACTCATTATTGCACAGTAAAAGTAGCTCAGAAATCTTACTGAAAATGAGAGACAAATACTAAAAATTCAATTTTATACATTCATTTTTAAATTTTGCCTATAAATAGTTTCTGAAGTTTTTAAAGGTAAAGGAAAGCTTTTCGGAATTTTTGGTTATTGTATATTTTTGTTCTTGATTATAATACATTTTTGCCGATTAAAAACATCAGTCTTTTTTTCACAGTGCAGAGTTAATTGCTATAATTACATATTTCAATAAAATTATGCAAACTTACTTTGGTTCTCCTGTGAAAATTACTTTTCTCGAGATGTATCGTTTGTCTTGAGGGTGAGTAATAAGTTAATTTTTTTTTAATTTTTAAAAGACATATATGCCCACATATATAATATACAGTAAAACCCCAGCTATCCGAAAAGCGTGTGATCAAAGCATTTTCGGTTAACCAGGGTTCCATAGCAATTTTCGGATAATCAAAGTTGCACAGGAATTTTGGCCGAAGGCTTATGTTGAAAACTTGTTTGATGAAAAACTAGATTGTAATGTTGAACATCGTTGTAAAATAAATAAATAAATAAATAAAAATGTTCTGATAACATATTCAAAACACCCTGGTTGACAAACCAAGATTACAAGTCGATTCAACGGCAAAGCTATAACTTACTAGTTAAAACCGAAGGTCAACGTTGATAGTGACGTAACAGGAGTTCGCTTAACATATGAAAAGAAAATTTTCTGAGCCGATGAGAGAGATGCGCAATCAACATAGAGCCACAAAAAGCAAATACAAATGACAATTTTTATAAGTAGTTAATGAAATAGTATGAGCAACAGTTTAAAAAAATTGCTTATCGCAGACTGTGATGAAAGTACACCGATAATAAAGTCTATAAAAAAAGTAAGCTGACTCTGTTTATTTATTTTATAAAGAAATTTCTTTTATAGCAGTAATTCTACAAATATTTCACCTTCCAAAGTTTTGATTTTCACTTATTTTGCTACTAATCTTCAAAGCTAATAAGTATTAAAAATCACTTCAATGTATGAAAAATGGTTTGGATTTGTTTTGATCTAAGACATACAGATAAAATAGTATCATGAATCAAAATATGTTGAAAGCTGTCATTTGATTTCAGCAAAAATATTACTGGTAATTTTTCACATTTAAAAAAGACTGTAAGGAATTTTAAGGTCTTTCGGTTAAGCCAATTTTCGGATAAAATGGATTCGGATAACCGGGGTTCAGCTGCACTTTTTTTACCTTAACATTACACTGCAACGACAAATTCCATTGTTTCGAAATTCAGTCACAACACTGTTTTGGATCTTATTATATAATGCATTGATTGAATTCATAGAAATGCACTATTGATTGAATATGCAATATACACTGGTGTGCAAAATTTAAGAACGGAGTCCCAAAATGCCAATTTTCAAGGGATTTTCAAACGATAATTTTCACGCGAATACTCAAAAGGAAGTAATATAATTTGAATAACTATCTCCGCATAACAGCTAGTCCATATAACCTTTCATTCAGGTGACACATGGTCACAAGTGTCACAGTCACTACGGTGAAACAAAAAAAAAAAAATAGGAATTTTCATGCGTCTCTTTTATGAGTCTCAAATGACTACTTTATGTGACTCCACTGTCAGATCACTGCGACTGCTGCTTTGTGACGAGTCACCAGGTGACTTTACAGTGTCGTTTTATTAAGACTTTCGTGTGACTGTCATTTGAAGGCCCAATTTCAAAGTCATAGTGAATGTTGCATTATGATAAATCACCAAACAATGTCCCATTAAAGTCACATGGTGACTTTTCACCACTTTTCACAGTGGTTACTTCACAGTAGGGTCTCTGTTACCATTTGACAAAGTCTTGTGATAGAAAGTCACCATGTGACTTTAATGTGTCATTAATTGGTTGTTTATAATAATGCAACATTCACAATGACTTTGAAATTGAGGTTCCAAATGACCGTCACATGAGAGTCTCAATAAAACGACACTGTAAAGTCACCTGGTGACTCGTCAAAAAAGAAGCAGTCGCAGTGACCTGACAATGGAGTCACATATAGTAATCATTTGAGACTCATAAAAGACACCCATGTAATTTCCTATTTTTTGTTTGGCCGTAGTGACTGTGAATCTTGTGAACATGTGTGACCTGAATGAGATATTATATGGACTAGATGTTATGCAGGGATAGTAATTATTTGAATTATAATACTTCCTGTTGAATATTCGCGTGAAAATTATAGTTTTGTAAAAATTCTTCTTACAAATTTACAAGAAGAAAGAAGAGCATTATTTATCTTAATGTGGATATCTCGGGGCTACAGTCTTCTTTAAATACTTTTTATTTCTTTAAAGACTGCACTTACATTTAGAACACTAACACATACACAAATTATTTACAAATAAAGCTTTTTACATAATTCTCCTGGCGCACGCCACCAACACATGACATGATCTCACAGTTCACAACCAACTTTCGAATTTTCGAATATCACTTAGAATAGAATGTTTTTTAATAATAGAAAAAAAATGTTGCCAGATTTTTTATGACGAAAAATATTACAACTACATTTTTAATTTAGTAAAACTCAGGTCACGTGACGCGTGAAAGGTTTTTTATTTTTTTTATTTTTATTTATTATTATTATTATTATTAATTTTTTGAATGCACGTGTTACAGCTTGAAAATCCCTTCGTCCTTAAATTTTGCACACCGGTGTATATAAAACTAGAGAGAAAAAATAAAAGTTATTATTTTCTAAAATCCATACAAGTATACAAAAAATGTATGCAAAATATTTACAATAAACAGACTTATAAATGCAATAGCAAAAATTGCTACAGTGGAGTATATCTAGATTTTCATGAACGTTTAAGAAATCTAAATGTATACTATATGCATTTTTAAACACACATACACAAAAAAATCAATAAAACAAGAATATTTTCGCTAAAATAAAATAAAAGTTCGATTTTGTAGCACTTCGCTTTCAACAAAACAAAACTTTTCTCATGCTGTTTAAGATTATCCAAAATTTTCTGAAGCTTTATTCAGCATTGACGGAAAAGCTTTATCTTTTTCTTTCAGAAATTCTGCTCTCAAAGAGATATTTTTTTTTTTTTTTTTTTTTTTTTTTTTCTTTCGATAGGAGGCTTGTGGTTTAAAATTTTTAAAAAGACTGCTTTTCCAAACAATCTTACGAAAAACATGTCAGTGTTTGAATTTTCTGTACAGAATGTTGTCGAAATACTGTTTTAAAAGATGAAATATTTCCTAAAACACACACACAATGTTTGGATTATGGGTACTTTATAAATTATTATCTGATAAATAAAAAAAAAAACTCAAATTGTACTATCTAATGTTTACTCTCAAAAAATATGATTTTACGAAAAGAAATTTTCGGATTAGCGCGAAAATAAATTCATGCTTTTGAAATAAGACTGTAATTTATTCATTTATATAAAAAATACAATAGAATGCTATTTTAAGCATGCGTAAAATTTTGTATTTAAATTCTTCTAGGTTCTGTATATGTTTCATCTCACATTTTATTCCATCAATATTAGTTTTAACAATAGTTTTTAAAACATATACACTACTTTTATTGAACACATCTTTCAAATTTCAGTTTTTAATTGCATTAAGTTACATTAGACGCATATTTCTGGAAACAATTTTATATTTATCGACATTTCTCGCTTTAAAACATATTTTCGGTAATCATATTTATGTCATTTAAATTTCTAATACTATGTGTTCATGATCATATGTCATCAAAAAATAATAAAAAAACAAGTTTGGGTAAAATTTTGTAGGTGCACTTAGATTGCGAAAGTGGTGAATGCAAATTTAATGGCAACTGCTGAAGATAAATATACAACGGATAATTTGTACACTTTAAAAGATAAATAAGCAAATTTTCACGTTAAAATAGGTATATTTATGTTTAAAAAAAACTATGTATAAAATAACGTACAAATTATAAATAAACGAGTGGTATGTAAATTTTAAAATTCACATTGTACTGTTATTTTAATGATAAAAAATTCAGATACTTAAGTATGTAACATGCTATCGGATCATGTCAATTCAGAAACTTATATTTCAATTTGTAAAAGCATATATGTACAATTATATCGGTACAATACACAATAACGAAGGATCTTATGTACATGTGTTTAAAATTTGGAATGTAAGTTTTGAACTAAATCTTGTATGGTCGAAAAACAAATTTACATGATGAACGAACTCATCTGCATGGTAATTTTGTTTCCTTTATCGGACATCTGTTTGAGTACACGAATTAGTGGGAAAAAATATAACATTAAAATGACAGTTTTTTTTAACTTCCACCATATTAGGGTTGTTATAGGAAAAATTTCAAATTAAAAAAAAAGAAGAAGAAGAAGAAGAAGAAGCAACCAGTGCTCACTTGAATTGATTTGACTTATTAGATATATTTTTTGCGCAATTTTTAAATAGAAAAGAGATTCTTTTTTATTCCAATTCATCGTATAGACTGTATTGTAACTAAATCATGTTTTTTAAGAATATTTGGAGAAATAAAAACTTATTTTCTTACATTTGATCTTCAGGAATAACTTTATTTTAGGAATCCAAAAATAGTCTCTCAGTTTCCTCATTGACATAAACTGGATTGACTTAGATATAATAATAAAAATATTCGAATCTAGGAATACAAATTATTTTGAAAACATTAATTGTTAAGTATACGACTTGACTTTATTAAATTAGTAAATCATTTATCCTAATTTTTCTTTCGTTTTTAAAATAGTTTCATGCCATCTAATTTAAACTCATTGTTCTACTACTGTAATGCTTAATAAATAAGTTACTAATTTGTTCTTTTTGTTGTTAAAGCGCTATTAAGTGTTTCTTATTTGAAATAAAACCAGTGACAGAGTTGTCATACATTTTAAAGGTAAATACAAATTACAAAATACAAGTTGGTACGAACATTTTAAGAACTGAAGAATTCTTGACATCACAAAACATTTGTTATACGGAAACATCACAAGACGCAAATAACACGATTACAAGATGAGGTTTGAAGACATAAGCTGCACATATATAAGCAAAATACACCTTGGTTATATCGGTCAACATTTTAACTGTCAGCGGTGTGACATTTCTTATGCCGGGCTAATTCACGACTCCACTGGGGGGCGGGGGGGTAAGAAAGGGTGTTCCATAAAAGGATCCAAATGGCAAACAGTGCCCTCTGGATTCTGAAAAGCATAGCGGAGAGGAAGGTGCGTTACAAAGAATTTTTTAAATTAGTCAGCTCAGAATCATCTAAAAAAACGTTTTACAATTTCAAAAAGTTAAAATTGGTTTAGTAGAAGACCAGAGCAGATAGTAAATAAAATGATTGGATTGTCGATGATAAACATGATATATTTGTTGTATAATATCAATATCTTTAACTTGCTATTAAGGTCGACTATCACTGTAAACTTTAGCTAAGTGACTTATCTTTTGTTCCCCCATCTCTCCAACCCCCCCAAAAAAATCTTGCCATTAAAGCATTTTAGTACAAGATATTTTTAATAATAATAATATATATATATATATATATATACAGTCGAGTCTCTATGTAACAAAATCCATTGTGCCAGTAAAAAATTCGTTTTATAGAGAAATTCGTTGATTAGAGAAAAACGTTAAAATTTTTGTTTAAAGTGCAAATTTTGAACAAGTATTATTTTTTATACGTTTAATTAAAAGTTTGAAGTGTTTAACTATAAATATTAACGTAATATCCTATTTCTTAATAATTTAAACAGTTTAAAAAAAGAGAATAGACATTTATTTAAAATCTTAATAAAAATCGCACAAGAAAAACGTACGTTATTTTTTTTTTGCCATTGAAAACATATCTCAAATTTTCGGGGAGATCTCATTGCTTCGGGAGTGAATGTCCGCCAAGTCATCCTCTGAAATCAACACTGACTTCAATTACCACATTGATCCAGCTTTTGTGTAACAATTAAATTGACACTGTTTCTCGAAGGGTGTTAAAAGAAGTGTGGGAGGGAGGCTGGTGGAATGAATTCGTTGTACTTAAAGAACAAGTAGATTCAAGGTAAAGAAGCAATATAAAAAACTCAGCTTTGAATGATAAATCAAAAATAAGTGATGGAAATTTGATTGCATGTGATTTTAAAGCTTTTTTAAAACTGAATAAATAAAGAGCATTTTATGAAAAAATTCGTTATATGGAGATAGATATTTCGCTATATAGAGACTGTTTTTAATGTAATCATGAAAAAAGGGGACCGTTCCTGCTAAAAATTCGTTACATAGAGAATTTCGATGTATGGAGTTTCGTTATAGAGAGACTCGACTGTGTATATATATATATACAGGGTGTCCGAAAAGTCTGGAAACGGCCGAATAACTCGAGAAATACATATGAGATTGAAAAACGTAAATATACGTGTTAAATATTTTTAAATAAGCTACTCTGTGATACCAAATTTGACCTTCGTAACCGACCCCCTGGGGGTCAGAGGGGGTCCAACTTTGAAATCTTAAATTATAACCCCCATTTTTTATTGCAGATTCGGATTCTACGGACAAAAATACGCAACATTTGTATTTGATGTTTATTTCAAATCTTCGTTTATCACGGTGTAATCGAGCATATTAAATCGATACATATTCCCGCTTTTCCAACGGGATTTTCCCTAATCGAAACTGATTGGGCAGAATTTTTGACGTCAAATTCCTCGTCTTTTGTAGGAATAGCGTTTCCTGAAAATCACCCGTGGCGATTATTTCAATAGTGCTACACTGTTAAAAATTTGACACATTTGCTGCAGCGTCACTCCACAGCTATTATAGAATATCTCTTTTGTGACCAATGAGAATGCTCCATAACACAGTAAAGTAATCGTTTTCTTTAAAAGCGGTGGAGTGACGATGCAGCAAAAGGGTCAATTTTTTTACAGTGTACTTTACTGTGTTATGGAACATTCTCATTGGTCATGAAAGAGATATTCTATAAAAGCTGTGGAGTGACGCTACAGCAAATGGATAAAATTTTTAACTGTGTAGCACTCCCGAAATAATCGGCACGGGTGATTTTCAGGAAACGCTATTATTGCAAAAGACGAGGAATCTGATGTCATAAATTCTCCCCAATTAGTTTTGATTAGGGAAAATCCCGTTGGAAAAGCGGGAATATGTATCGATTTAATATGCTCGATTACACCGTGATAAACGAAGATTTGAAATAAACATCAAATACAAAAGTTACGTATTTTTGTCCGTAGAATCCGAATCTGCAATAAATATTGGGGGTTATAATTTAAGATTTCAAAGTTGGACCCCCTCTGACCCCCAGGGGGTCGGTTACGAAGGTCAAATTTGGTATCACTGAGTAGCTTATTTAAAAATATTTAACACGTATATTTACGTTTTTCAATCTCATATGTATTTCTCGAGTTATTCGACCGTTTCCAGACTTTTCGGACACCCTGTATATATTTAACACTAGAACCGCGGGACTTTCGGTATACTTAGAACCGCGCAGCGGGTCAATTTGACTCGAGATGGAAAATGATATATAAATATGCCCAAATACTTATTTTGGTTGTTTAAAATATTCTATTTTCTGATAATAATCAATATTTCTTAGTATTTACTTTATATTTTACACATAAACTCAGCAGAAATTACCTACATTTCAGAAAATGCTATTATTGAAAATTACATTTACAGTTTTTATGATGAAAATATATTGAAGATATATTGAACATATATTTTAAACACAAATGAACTTGGACATAATGCAGATTAATAAAAAATAGATTATCCCATTCAGTTAAGTTTAGATATAAAATCTAAGAATAATTTTAAAAATATAAAAAAATTGCAAATTGTTGGCTTTACTGATTTATCTAATCCAATTTATTAAATACATTGCTTGAAATCAATGTCTAATGATTTTGCACATTTACTAGAAATGCATAGGTACATTATATTTCGAACAATTACCTTTAGTTTTACTTTCATATTTTGAATTGTGATAACAAACTCTTCTATGCTTAAATAGTATTCTTTATAGTTTTTAGTGGTTCTTTATGCCCAAATGACAATCTTTTTCTGGCCGAGAAATAACAAATTGTCCTGAATATATTGACGTATACTAATAGATAATAAATATGTATAAAAAGCCGTATATTAACTAAATTTTCGGTTACGGATTAACATAAAACCCAAGCATTGACATTAGCAAAATACAAAATATTAAAAATTGCATTTACCGTTTTCCTATAAGCAGTGATCTTGACATTGCAAACTTCCTGTCAAATAACAAAACTACACCGAATTTAGTTGCGTTGCAGTAAACAAGTGTACACAGTATTTTTTAGAATTATCTAAATCTTTCAACAGTTCAATGTAAACTGCCAAGCATAATTAAGCATTTTTATCCTTTTTAACAAAGCATTTTACCCTTTTCTCCTTGGAAAACAGCTTTGCTGATGTGTAAATGTGTTAGAAGAATAGCCAAATGCCATTCCGATTTTGACATTTTTAGATAGACTTGTATTCTAGGCTTGGGCATTTTACAGTTTTTATAAGGCCAGTCTTTTTTGAACGTCTGCAAGCAGCTAGAACACAATACGATACAGAATTTATCTGGTTTTGTTAGACGCATACTGAGTAAACCTACTCACAGATTTTGAAAGTAAAAAGTATTCATTACGCTTATGTTAGGCCCTTTTACATAGTTAGTCTTGTAGTTTTCTTGTCATTTTCTTTATTTCCAGGTGTGAATGCGCAAGTTATTGCTTATTTATTTTTCAGATTTTCATGAATATAAAGATATATATATATATATATTTACTTTTATTCAAATTCTTAGTTTTTTTTATATTCAATTTCTTATTTGATAAATATGATAAACTTTCGCTCATTACTGATAAATTTCCTACTGTATTCTAATGAAAAACTCTAACAAGGTTAAGAGTATAGGAAGAGTCGTCTTTATTTTCATTTTCATTATTAGAATTTAATTTTCATCTTTTACAGTCAGATACTCATTCTCAATCATTTGCATTTTCACTCATTTTCTTATAATAGTTGCTAACATTCGAAAGCTTCTTTGACGGTAATATTAAGACATCGGAAATTTTATCTATTTTTCAATAAATGCATAATAAAAGCAGCTTCAATAATGCTTCTAAATATTTGTTGTAATGTTCTACTGCAATTTTCCGTTACTTTTATCAAGAATATAAGATCTTGATTGAAAATTTTCTCGATTTCCCCTTGAAATTCTTCCTGTTACCGAAATTAGGAAGGAGGCAGATATACTTTCTCATTACTTCCGAAGAAATGCATCTGTATTTTATCATTTATGCGTAAAAACATATTACGGCTTATTATTATATTATTATACGGCTTATTATTATACGGCTTATTATACGTAATATGTCTTAAACATATTAAGACATATTACGACCCGCTTCGCGGTTCTAGGTATAAGTGGTTAAATCTGAAAAACTACTTGTGTTATTCGCTATTAAATACAAAAAGTTGTTGTATGCTTTAAAATATTAAATGTCTGGAAAGGAAACATTTTTTCAATTAAAACTTTTCGCGCGACGAAAAATTAAACATTGATTTGGTTCAAATTGACCCGCTCCGCGGTTCTAGTGTTAAATTAGACGCATACACGGATTATACGGTTTTTTCAGCTCTATTCTTTATTAACATTGTAAATTTGTAAGTGAGTGAAACAAAATTCCATGCAAAAATTCGAACTAGCACTGAATTCGCCAATGTTTAACTGACTGATTAATCGTGAAAAAATTTGAAGGACTAATTCACCAATCTAACCTTTAACGATCATACTATTCCACCTGATATCTGAATGAGATCTGAACATAATAAAACAAAGGTTATAACTGCAATTGCAGTAAATGCTGTATGAGTAATTGCATTAAATTTTAACACAATCATATTATTGTCAAATAGATCAAAACATTGTAAATTTACAAGTGAAATTAACAAGGTCTCTGCCAGGATTAAAAGAATGATATCTTGACACAAACCGTCAAGATATTCTTGGAAATAAAATTTGAAAATACGTTTAAGCATTATAAAAAGTTATTGTTCAACATTATTCATTTCATGGCGATTTTTAGTCGATGTAACTTTCATATCGTGAATAACTATCTTTTTATTGCAAAAAAGGGAAATTATAATAAATAATTATTTTTTAAATGAAAAGTGCAACCCATATTCTTCAATCACCTGTTTACATTCAATCATTTCATTCATATATGTGAACTATAGGATTTAACAAATGAAAGATTTGACTTGAAATGTTTAGTGGAGAACCATAAAATGTAAAAAAAAAAAAAAAAAAAACGGAACTTCATGTTATTAAATTAATAGCTTAAGAAAATTCCATTCAAAATTAAGTTTAACTGAAGTTTACAAACTGTTATACTTACGTGGAACTCCTTCATATATCTGAGAAAATAAATTAGTCAATATTAGAATGTCTTATCAATGCACGCAAGTGTATACAAAGAAGAACATTTTAAACATTTTTACAATCATAAATGTGAGTGATTTCTTACAGTTACTTTAATATCAATTTCTTATAGCTTTGTTACGTTAAATTCTTCCCATTCATTTTATTGTAAATGTTTATTTTTCAAATAACTTTTAGGATCGCTCTCTTTTGTTAACTGCAAATGTGTTTTCTTACCCTTGAAAAGATTCAAGATCTGCAATCAAAAGTTCTACTTAAACTAATTTGTTTCCTAAGTACTTTCTGTAGAGTGAATTTGTATCATATCAAGTAAACTTAACTGCATTGTAAATGATTCTTATGTCTGTTTTTATATTCAATTCAATTGCATTGAAAAAATTCTTTGGTCCTCTATAAATTATTGTTGTTTTTGCTACATTAGGTTTAGAGAGATTTTTTTTTTATTTTATTTATACTTGAACCCATGAATTCCTTGTCTCTGTGTAAAGGTGAAAACACATCTTTTATTTAAAATTTAAAACTCTTATACTTTTTTATATGTAATACGCTTTTTACATAACGTAATAACTCCAAAAAGTAATTTTATGTGAAACACATCAATTATGCAACCACATAAAGCTTTCAAATTTATCAAATGCGATGCGCTCATATTACACGAATGCCAGGAGTTAATAGCAAACGATTTATCAACTTTCGGAGCATTTATGTTTCTAACAATTTCAATGCACAAAGTTCAGTTACACATCTGTTAAATAAATTTATATTTATTATATTAATTTATTTAGTTACTTATAGAGGAAGTTGTAATTTTGTTATGTATATTAACTGGAAATGAATTCCTAATTTGGTACTTTGTTTTAAAGCAAATGGTTTAATCTTTTGTAATCGAGGTTCACGCGATACGGATAAATTTAAAAATAATTCATACTTGAAAATTTTTTAAAATTAGATTTAACTCATTTAATATTTACAAATTATAATTAATTCATTTTATAACTGACTTTTTTACTAGTACAAAATAATAAGCATAAAAATGAATGAAGATTAATAATTAAAGACATATAAAATAGATCGTGAGATACATTGACATCATAATGATGGTGGCATTATCTGAGAAATAAATTTCTTTTTTTAAGAAAAGAAAAAAGAAACATTCCATAAAATGCATTCTCACCTAATATCCTGTAACATAATAAAAATTATATCAATCGATAAATTTATTAATATCAGTTACATAAAATTAATAGTCATGTTATAGAACTACGCAATAAAAGTCTTAAGTTATGAGAATCAATGACGTTTAATTGAATCTGGATCGTTCGTTTCAGAATATATGAAGGAAAATATTTTTTTGTTTAATTTGAAATAATACATTAGATATATATACAGTAGATACATTATACATTAGATATTTGTATATTATCTTCGAAACAATATGCTGTGCATATCTATATTATAAAGGCTAAGCGTATTTGTGAGTAACCCATACGTCATTTTGCGAATGGCAACACTTTCAAATGCAATATCACTTTTGCAATTTTCGCTACTGCAAATTTTACACTTATAAAAATCGCACATTTTCCAATTTTATATCGTCGTATAGAGAAAAATATGTGCTTTTAAATGCAGTTTGTTTGAAAGCTGTATCTTAATTTATTTTTGACATATTAATTTTTTAATATTTTTTCGTGCCAATTTTGTAATTGTGGCAACAGAAACACTCCATTCTCTTAAAATGGAAAAAAAAAAGAAAAAGAAAAGAAATTAAAATGCGCAACATTTTTCCATGCAATTTTCGGTTCGCTATTTTCCATACTACAAATTTTACACTTCTAAACGTACATTTTAGATTTTTACACCATCGTATAGGAAACAAATGTACTTTTAAATGCAATTTGTTTTAAAGCTGTATCTCAATTTATTTTAGATTTATTAATTTTTTTATAATTTTTAGCACCAATTTTGTAATTGGTAAGAGAAATTGTAAATGTAAGAGAAATTGAAAAAATTGGAATTGTAAGAGAAAATGCAACAGAATCACTGCCATTTTCTCTTAAAATTAAAAAAAAATACATACATATATATATATATATATATATATATATATATATATATATATATATATATATATAAATTAATTAAAATACGTGTGTTATAAAATCCGGTGAATTTCAGTTTTATTTATTTAATAATTTGGATAGTTCAGATTTATAGTAATTTGTTAATTTTAACTTAAAATAATACTTTCTTAAGAGTTAGATTGGCCAAAATAAGATATACTATTTACTGAAACTTATGTTGTAGATTTATTATAAATAAATGAAACTGTTATTCTACTAACTGTTATTACTATTAAGTGAATTTTTGTTTTCTAAAAATAAATAAATAAATAAAATATAAAGGTAGAGGATTTTTTTAAATAAAAAAAATGTGTGTGGCACTCGGGGACTGCCGCGGTAAAGCTATTGCATAGCATTTTTTATCAACTTATGCAAAAATACCGCGTCAATGTCTGCCGAAGTCTATCGAAGGATACCGTGACGAAGTCTGCCGAACTGAAACGTCGTTAGCCGGAGTGTTAGGATTTTTTCTCGTTACGGAATTCCTAGATACGGTCCCCGCGCTCAAAGCCCGAGATAAAAACTATGCAATAGCTTAATAAATTACCAAACAAAATTTGGTCGAGCTAAGAAAATTAGATCGCAAGTTATAAACATTTTAAATTTTTCGACCCTTACGGTGGGGGTCTCCTGTCACCAGAAATTAACACTGTCTCATAATAAATTACCAAACAAAATTTGGCCGCGCTACGAAAATTAGATCACGAGTTATAAGCATTTTAAATTTTTCAACCCTCACCGTAGGGGGTCTCCTGTCACCAAAAATTAACAATGTCTCATAATAAATTACCAAACAAAATTTGGCCGCGCTACGAAAATTAGATCGCGAGTTATAAGCATTTTAAATTTTTAGACCCTCATCGTGGGGGGTCTCCAGACAACAAAAATTAACAGTCTCATAATAAATTACAAAACAAAATTTAACCGCGCTACGAAAATTAGATCGTGAGTTATAAGCATTTTAAATTTTTCGATCCTCACCGTGGGGGGTCCCCCGTCCCAAAAAATAACACTGCATCATTATAAATTACCAAACAAAATTTGGCCGCGCTACGAAAATTAGATCGCGAGTTATAAGCATTTTAAATTTTTTGAACCTCACCTGGGGGGGTCTCCTGTCACCAAAACTTAACAATGTCTCATAATAAATTACCAAACAAAATCTGGCCGCGCTACGAAAATTAGATCGCGAGTTATAAGAATTTAATTTTTTTTTACCCTCACGGTGGGGGTCTCCTGTCACCAAAAATTAACAGTCTCATAATGAATTACCAAACAAAATTTGGCCGCGCTACGAAAATTAGATCGTGAGTTATAAGCATTTTAAAATTTTCGACCCTCACAGGGGGGGGGTCTAATGTCCCCAAAAATTAACACTGCCTCATAATAAATTACCAAACAAAATTTGTCCGCGCTACAAAAATTAGATCGCGAGTTATAAGCATTTTAAATTTTTTGACCCTCATCATGGGGGGGGGGGTCTCCTGTCACCAAAAATTAACACTGTCTCATAATAAATTACCAAACAAAATTTGGCCGCGCTACGAAGATTAGATCGCGAGTTATAAGCATTTTAAATTTTTTGACCCTCACCATGGGGGTCTCCTGTCACCAAAAATCAACAATGTCTCATAATAAATTACTAAACAAAATTTGGCCGCGCTACGAAAATTAGATCGCGAGTTATAAGCATTTTAAATTTTTCGACCCTCATCGTGGGGGTGTCCTGTCCCCAAAAATTAACACTGCCTCATAATAAATTACCAAACAAAATTTGGCCGCGCTACGAAATTTAGATCGCGAGTTATAAGCATTTTAATTTTTTTTTTCGATCCTCACCGTGGGGGGGGGGGGGGTCTCCTGTCACTAATATATAACACTGTCGTATAATAAATTACAAAGCAATATTTTGCCAAGCTACCAAAATTAGATCACGAGTTATAAGCATTTTCAATTTTTCGACCCTCACCGTGGGGTGTCTTCTGTCACCAACAATTAACACTGCCTCATAATAAATTGCCAAACAAAATTTGGCCGCGGTACAAAAATTAGATCGCAAGTTATAAGAATTTTAAATTTTTCGACCCTCATGGTGGGGGGTCTTCTGTTACCAAAAATTAACATTGTCTCATAATAAATTACCAAACAAAATTTGGCCGCGCTACAAAAATTAGACCGCGAGTTATAAGCATTTTAATTTTTTCGACCCTCACCTTGGGGGGTCTCCTGTCACCAAAAATTAACACTGTCTCATAATAAATTACCAAACAAAATTTGGCCGCGCTACAAAAATTAGATCGCAAGTTATAAGCATTTTAAATTTTTCGACCCTCATGGTGGGGGGTCTACTGTCACCAAAAATTAACACTGTCTCATAATAAATTACCAAACAAAATTTGGCCGCGCTACGAAAATTAGATCGCGAGTTATAAGCATTTTAAATTTTTTGACCCTCACCGTGGGGTGTCTCCTGTCTCTAGAAGTTAACAATGTCTCATAATAAATTACCAAATAAAGATTGGACGCGCTACGAAAATTAGATCGCGAGTTATAAGCATTTTAAATTTTTCAACCCTCACGGTGGGGGGTCTCCTGTCACCAAAAATTAACACTGTCTCATAATAAATTACCAAACAAAATTCGGCCGCGCTATGAAAATTAGATCATAAGAAACATAAGTTTGAGACTTGATATCCTAATATCTGAAAAATACCGCGTCTTTGTCTGCCGAAGTCTACTGAAGGATACCGTCCCGAAGTTTGCCTAACTGAAACGACTTTAGCTGAAGTGTTAGGTTTTTTCGTTACGGAAGTGTTAGGTTTTCTCGGTACGGAATTTCTCGATTCGGTCGCTGCGCTCAAAGTCCGCGATAAAAGCTATGCAATAGCTTAACAAAACGTATAAAAGAAAGAAAAACCTTAGTATACATTTAGCGCAAATATTTATTGTCCATGACTTTTGTGTGCAGCTTTTTTCATTTGTTAAAAGTAAATAAAAAATACATATAATTATCCGCTTTTATGTTTTTTTTAATATATATATATATATATATATATATAAGTGTTATTTAGCCCATATTAAAATAACGCGTATATTTTGAAATTCTTTTTTATTTGTTTGTGCAAAAAATTATTTTATTTCTTGGTGCTAGTTTTTTTCCCGTGTGGGTTTTAATATTTAAGAGATTAATTATTTTTCTTTTTCCATTTATTTAACAGTTGTTTATTTACTATTATTACATTTTAACGCAGAATACTAATCATGTTCAGAAATACTATTTCATTTATTTTTAATATTAAAAAGAAAATGTATAGATACGTCAAAAAAAATGTTTAAACATTCTTTACATTTAATGTGTTTTTATTCTCTGTCCAAAGTTAAACATTTTCAGCTTTTTAAAAATGCCGAAAATATCATATTTGTAAAGTAGATACGATTTCGTTTCGACAGAAGTCAAAACTAGTTTAAAAGTACTTAAGTTAAAAATGTTTTTGCAAATCCTCTGAAATCTTGAATCAAACATCTAAAAAAATAACAAAATAAAATGATTAAAAGAAGTCGTAACAGGATTTTTCATTTTACACTTTCTGAAGTTGATTTTTTTTTGCGAAAATGATCACACATTCTTATTTAAATTACTTCAGTTTAATTTATGTTGCTTAGATGTTTATCGTATTTCAAACTATGTTTATTTTTAAAAGTATAAAACAGGCTAAAAATTTCAAAAAATGGATTATGAGCGAAAACTTCATTATAAGGAGATTAATAAATTATTTTTTTATTGCAAAAATAAAAGCTTTGTGCTTTTGATTGAGAATAGTAGGTTGGGTTCAATAATGATTCACCAATATTTTTTTTTACTTGAAAACTTTTTTTTTGGGGGGGGAAGGGGGGGGGAAGGTGATAGAAAAAGTAATTTATGCAAAACGTGAAAATATTAAAGATATTTACACTATATATAAAATCCTAATGAAAAGAATTATGAAACGACTGATTATGTCTTAAGGAAATGTCTGCTAAAATATAGAATATTATGCATTCAAATTAGCTCCAAAAATTCCACATTTATTCCAGATCTCAAATCTGGTATCAGAATTTTAAAATTTGAATTAGTTTTCAAAATATTATATATTTTTTTCTAATTTGAATGAAACTTTTCTATTAATGATAACCAAATTATTCCTTTTTTTTTTTTGACAGTAGAGAAAAGACATAGAGTAAAAAGAAAAATAGAGATGAAGTAAAGTGGCTGGAAGTGACGTAAAAAATATAATGCCAAAATCTACTACATTAGTCTTAAACACATCTACGTGTTTTCACAAAAAAAGAAAAAAAATGTAATGCATTCTTTATTTTATAATACAATGAAATACTATTTTAGAATTCTTGCAGATCATTTTCATTTAGAGAAAAAATTAATGCTGATGTCACGCAATTCAGTTTCTGGTTCACGTGATTATTTTGTTTGGGCCGAATGAAGACATTAAATTTTAAAGTATAACACTTTTGAAACCGATGTTATGGCATACTGCACCTCCATCTATCTGTTTCCTCTATGGAGAAAAAGGGGAAAAAATAAGGATTATTAGATTTCTTTTTCTTCTAAAATTTTTATTGCGAAATCTAAATTATCTTTTATTTATTAGAAAATTAATTTTAAATTGCTGCAAAAATTATCATTAAAATGATGAACAATTTTAAATAGATCAACACAGTAATAAAAAAATCCATATGCACATACTTTTATAACGTGTATTAAAATTAATATAAAATGGTGATATAAATTTTTGGGGAAAATTATCATTAAAATGATGAAACAATTCTAATAGATCAACACAGTACTATACAAAAATTCATATACACATAGTTTATAGGTCCTATTAAAATAAAATAAAATTGCGACATAAACTGTTCGGGAAAATTATCATTAACATGATGAAACATTTTAAATAAATCAATTCAGTAACAGACAAAATCATATATGTACATAGATTTATAGGGTACATTCGAATTAATATAAAATTTTGTCATAATTTTTCTTGGGAAAGTTATCATTAAAATGATGAAAAATTTTAAATAGATCAACATTATAGCAGAGAAGTTTTTGCTTCATGAAGAATAAATTTAAATGTTTGTCTATTTTATTCGGAACGTGAATTATAGACTCATATTAAGGTACACTGGGGTAATAACGCCAGGCGGGGTAATAACGCCAAGTGCTTATATTTTGCATAATTATGAAATAATCAGGTAAATGACACCCATGTGCTCTGCGCAGAAAGGTTTTGAGTCATATAAATCGCAAAAGACAGCTTCAAGTTAATTTGTTTCATTTTTAGGTCTTATTGTTTTTATAAGCAACTAAAATTAACGCTTGATCTAAAATTTGCGAGATAAGGTTTTTGATGTGAAGACTATATTTTTTATCCGGAAATACTTTGTTTATTACATAAATTTGTAATGTATTTCATGTACTTTCAAATTGTTGTAGAAGATTTTGGATATCTTCTCGAGATAATTTGTAGTTTAGGATTTACTGCACAATAAGTATCCCGGGGTAATAACGCCAGGGATTGGCGTTATTACCCCGGTTGATTCCGAACAGTGGCCGAACCATATCCGAATGGGGTTTATATATTAATATGGGACCGCATTATCATCATTGTTGAAATGGTAAGATTAAGGCGGGTGCCCAATACTTAAAAATAATCTCTCTATTTTATTTTTTATTATATTATTATTATTATTTTTTACTAATGTAAAAATATTTTTTAACTCTTGTAAATAAAACTATATCCAAATGTTTTCGAGATTCAAATTCGAACATCTTCAAAATCAGGTTTCTATTACATTTCCACTGGATTATTCAATTGAGTTCGAAATTTTAACTGTCCGCTTTCTCAGCGTTCGGTTTTTCAAAACTTTATAAATTTAACCTTTAACTGATGCGACAGAAATTGTAACGTATGAATGTGATGCGGTTTGTGAGACCGCAAAACTTAAAGATGAATAAAAGGCGGGAATAACTCATAGGATTGTTTTTTTGTACTAAACTTTTTATACAAGAGTATTATACTTAATATTCACCTATTTAGTATCTGGTGATAGTACTAAAATTCCAAATGAAACAAAATTTCGGTAGTGTTTGCAGTTAAACTGAAAAATACAAGTTAAACCAAAACATTAAAAGAAAAGTAGTGCTCTACGAGACCGGTAACATTAGTTAAAGGTTAAAAGGCGATCCATGATTAAAAATCATAGAATACTGTTCCTGCGCTAAACTTTTTGTACAGAATTAATTCTAATTAAATTTAATCTATTCAAATATTTCTAACAATATTACGAGAACTCCAAACGAAAGAGAATTTCAGTTGTAACTATAGTTAAACTGGAAAATACAAGTTAAACGCTATTTATTTTTTATTTTGGGGGGGGGGGGGTACAGTGTTCTGTCAGATTGCTAACAGCAGTTAAAGGTTAATTTTGTTGCTAATATAGAGATTATGATATATAACCATATGAATTATGTATAAAATTGAATAAGAGATCTCTTTGGGATAATATTTTTTAACCAAAAATTTTATTCAATTTATTAAAAAATTACTAAAGCATGTTCTTTAAAACGTCGACAATTTAACTGTAGGTTTGGAGAATCCGCATTAGTGTGGAGTTATGGGTCAAAAACTATTTACTAGATTACTATAATAGTATTAACCCTTAACTGCTGTGACAAAAATTGTCGCATAACTTACTGTGAGTGGCCTGTCAGACCGCTTAATCTAACGATGAATAAAATGTTAAATTAACTTTTAGAATATTATTTTTGTATTGAACCTTATATACAGGACTATTATAAATAAAATTCAGCTATTCAAAAATCTCTAAAGATAGTAATAGGACTCCAAATGAAACAAAATTTTCCCGGTATCTATAGTTAAACTAAAAATTGCATGTTAAACTCCGAAACTTGAAAAATTCAGCGGTGTGTGAGACGCTAACAGCAGTTAAGGTTTAACAAAAATATTTATTACATATAACTCTAGTTACTATAAAACTTCACATGATTAAAATATTACATTATGAATGGTTAAAACCATGCAATGTTTCTTATAATCATATTTAAGCGGGACTTTTTAAGCAAAGTGAGACACAGGGTGTTATATTCTGTTGAAGCTGCCCCTCACTCCTTTTTCTTTCACTCTCACAAAAAAATCAATATTTTCTATCGCATAGAATGCATACTTCGGAATATAAATACTGATACAAATAATTCGTGCAATGTTTCAAATAATTCTATTTAAATGGTCATTTTAAAGCAAAACGTAGCTTAGAATCTGATATTCTTTTGTCTCCTCCCCCCGCCACCACGACACCTTTCTTTTTCTTTCAGAGTCACAAAAAAAAATTGTACAATTTCAATAGCTTAGATTGCAATTTGTCAATTTCTAGAGCTGTAGAGCTTGTATTTTTAGAATTGGTCAATCTTCATGCCATTATTCTATCTTTTTTTATAGTTTTGTTTGCATGGCGTTATTACCCATATAGGTGGGTATTAACGCCAAATAGCATTGGTCAAGAAAAACCGCCATTACATTTTATGAATACATATCTGTTAAATTATTTTATTTTATATAGATAGTCATTGAGTTGCTGTATCAGATCCTATATTTGTTTGAAAAATACAATCTAAAACTAAGCCGTGAAAATTGGTAGAACCTTAATGTGGCGTTATTACCCCAGGGTACCTTAATTAAATAACTGAAATAATTATTACAAAATTATTTTCAGAGTATTTGTTAGCTTGAGAAACAAATGCCTTTATCTTACAAGATTGGTTGATTTTTGTCGTCCGATTATCTACGCTGATGGGATATAGGACCGGGGGGAATGCCATCCGTGGGGGTCTTTCTAAGGGATCCTAACCCGTATTTACGCAAGGTTCGAAGAAAACCACGGAAAACTCCGAACGGTTAGGCCGACAGCCGCGATTGGGTTTGAACCCAGCACCTGCCGTCTACCAGTTGAGAGGTCCGAACCTCTCGGCCACTGGTGGGGC
The DNA here is from genome assembly GCA_964019185.1 of Maratus speculifer. Taxonomy (NCBI): domain Eukaryota; kingdom Metazoa; phylum Arthropoda; class Arachnida; order Araneae; family Salticidae; genus Maratus; species Maratus speculifer. The sequence continues at coordinate 214,758,804 of OZ025297.1, read as the reverse complement.
TTATCTTACAAGGAGAGGGCCAACTTTGATAATCACAGATTTTAATTATTTTAGTGTATGTTGTAGGGCAGAGACCCCTTAGCCCCAGGTTCAATCGATTTCATAAAACGCCCCTTAATTCTTGAGAAACAGGGGGGATCTAATATCATGACACAATTTAAAAACTAAATTTGAGAAGAAGGACGTACGTGATTGAAGCTCGGAAAAGCAGTAGCCAATCGACCAGCAGACCCGTGTTCGATGTCCGGACGCCCTACATTTGTTATTTACATTTTTTTGTTTCATAATGTATAATTTTATAATCGTAATTATAAATATTAATATCATATCTTAACTACAATGCTAGCATATTTAAACATTGATTTAGCATTTTTGACTTTTAAACCATTACATCTCATCATTTAAGGAAATTATATATATATATATATATATATATATATATATATATATATATATATATATATATATATATATATATATATATATATATATATATATATATATATATATATATAAATCAGAATGTTTTTGAATAATAAAAATTCCAAAATCTGTTGTAGTGCCATTTATTTATAAAAAAATAAAGCATATTTAAGTAAATTAAAAATAAAAGGAGGGAGAAAACAAATATTAAGCAAAATAAAAATAAGCAAAATTTCAGCAAAATAATTCAAAGGGCAGCTATGTGTTTTTTCAAAATTTAAAAATCTTTAATCAGCAAAAAGTAGGCTGTAATTTAATTCTTATGCTTACTTTTAATATAATTATGTTTATTAATTTAAAAACAGAGTAATTTTATCATGGTTTTGACTTCCCTATTTAAAGCAATACATAATTAATGTTTCTTCAAATCACGAATTGACACAATCGTTTTTAATATCAATGCATTATAAAGAATGTATGAAATACATTTTAAAAATGATTAAAAAAATAATAATAGCTTTGCATCTACTTATGATGTTTTATACAACTATTTAGTTGCAAATAAAAAAGTAAATTTATTGAAATTAGAATTGATAAATATCATATTTTTTAATTGACAATGAGATTATTAAATTATAATTACAAGTATATTTATAAAACAAAGAATGAGAAAAACAACTACTGCGCGTCCAGGTATCAAACCCAGGCCCACTTGGCTACTGCTTATCCGATTACACTACGATCACGCGCTTTCTTTCTTTCAAAGTAAGTATTTCAGTTGTGCCATTATATTAGACCCCCTGCTTCTCAAGAATTAAGGGGAGTTGTATAAAATTCTTTCAGCCTGAGGCTAATTGATCTCTGCCCTATAATATATATTAAAATAATCAAAATCCGTGATTATCAAAGTTGTTCCTCTCTTTGCTGGATGTAATATATTTTTTTTCATTTACAAAACTTCTTTATAAGCTCTTCTTGATATTGATAAACATTCTTCATAGGTGGTGTGGTGGTGTATTTTGTGACGGCCGATTATCTACGCCAGGGATATAGGCCCAGGGGGAGGGATGCCCTTCGTGGGGGTCTTTCTAAGGGAACCTAACCCGTATTTACGCAAGGTTCGAAGAAAACCACGAAAACTCCGAACGGTTAGGCCGACGGCCGCGATTGGGTTCGAACCCAGCACCTGCCGTCTACCAGTTGAGAGGTCAAACCCTCTCGGCCACTGGTGGGGCTCATTCTTCATAGAACAAGATTTATTTCTTTAATGTTCATGAATATGCCAATATTGTACTTAGTTTCAAGAAATGCCAACAAAACTACATATGTTTTTTTCTTTTTTTTAACAATAAATTTAGAACAGATATTATTAACTGAATCAAAGTTACTTAAGAAAAAACAAAATTTGTCAAGTTAAAGGAATAAAAAAAAAAAAACTTTAAACATCAATTTGTATAATTTAATTTTATATCTAGATTAATGGAAATTTTAATAAAGACTACAAAAATAAATTTGTATAATTAAATATCATATTAACCTAAAATAAAATCCATATCTTATGTTTTTTAAATAGTCGTTATTTCGCTAAGTATAGTTCTTACTTTATTTTTATCACTTGAATGCATTTAAAGGAATTCAATATCAAGGGTACTTTAGAAATACATAATTTAAGCTAACCTAAATAAAATACAACTTATTTTCATAAATAAATTATGTGATAGAAACATTCAAAGATGCTTCCCTTTTCTTCAATTACCTTAAGTAGATACATGAGAAGAGTTCTATTTTAAACCATGTAAAAATACATTTGTAGTTTTTTGTGTAATTAGAAATTCAAGAGGTACTTATATTTTATAAATAAATTTTCAAGCTGTAACTATTACAAGAAATATATCATAATTTTTTGCTATTATAAAATTATTGTCTTTTGAAGTATCACAGTATAGAAGCACTTATTGTGAACGATTTATCATTATAAAATGAATTCAAACTATTTTATAATTATGTTTGGAGAATTTATATGGTATTTATTCAAAAATAATGTATAAATAATTATGTAGCAAACTAAATAAATAAATTGCAACTGAAACGAAATCATCAATACTTATTAAAGAATAATTAATAAAATATTAGTGATAAGATTTTGATGACCTTATGGCGGAAATAAAATTTACGGGGTCTCAGAAGTTTTACTTTTTACTTGGTAGTGCAATTTAGCAACATAGCAAATTTATTTTTTTCCTGAGTATCTATAAAACATAAATGCATGAAATTTCTAATATAGACATTATGATATCTTTTCTGTATAAAACCTATTTTTTAATATTCTACATTGAAAATTCATTTTACTTTTTTAATGTTTAATTTTGATAAAGAATTTAACCCTCTCGTGCATAAATTATTTTTCATTATTTTTTATTATTCACAAAAAATCTTTTTTATGATAAATGAAAGACCCATTCTAAAATAATTTTATTATTGTGCTGCATGCTGGCTATTATCTTTCCACAAATCAGATCTCCATCAATGATTGCTCGATTTTTTATATTTTTTTTTACTTAATATTTCAATAATTATCTGTCCTCATATGAGGCCCGTATGCATTAGAGGGTTAAAGTTAGTTTTTGACTTGAATCCTTTCTGAAAGCCTGATGCCAAACCATTGGTTTAAGAGCCCCTAATAATTTTGATAATGGTGCAAAAATAATGTATTTTGCACTTATACTTCTTTTGAAATCAATTTATGTATTAGTTATTTAAAATTTAGATATAAATTATAGAAATTTAAAAAAAATCATTTTTAGTGAAAAAAATGCTAATTTTAAATAATCAATGTTGTTATAATACTAAATTAAAATATAAGTTATTCTTTAACTTAAAATGAAGGTATGTATCAAGTTTCATGCAAGTTGCTTTATTAGTTTTTGAGAAATGTTTCAAGCAGTCGATGCAAGTCAAAGGATGTATATATATATATATATATATATATATATATTGGATGTCCCAAAAATGACTGATGGATTTTAAAATTCAATAACGTGCAAACGGTGACAGGTATTTAAAGAATTTTTGCAGGAGAGTTATGTATAATGTCAGGAGTTTTTTTACCAAATTTTTTTTTATTTTAGTTGGAATTTCAAACAACAGGTGGCGCTGACGGCGATTAAAGGCCAGGTGATCAATGGTGAGTGAAGCGTTAACTTTCAATTGCCATCAGCGCCACCTATTGTTTGAACTTCGAGCTAAAATAAAAAGTTACGGTAAAAAAACTCCTGGCATTATACATAACTCTCTTGCAAAATTTTTTAAATAGCTGTCTCCGTTTGCAAGATATTGAAATTTAAAATCCATCAGCCATTTTTGGGACACACAGTATATATATATATTTCATTGAGACTGTGAAAAAAAATATCACAGGTTGCTAAATTGCAACACCAGCTAAAAAATAACATACCTGAGACTCTTAAGTGTTAGGCGGAATAGCTTGTTAGGGATATTCATTAGATAGACGTATTTAATAATTGAAGTGCTATAGATATTGATTAAATACAAGATGAAATAACCTGTTGGGGATGTTCAATTTATAGAAACTTCTGATGCTTGAAGTGTTGTGAATTCTGATCTTTAAGGGGATCTGGGACAAAAAAGTCTCCAAATGTTCTTAAAAAAATTTGCATTAAAAATTTCTCTATTTTTTAATGCTAATAAAGACATTTAAATTGCGCTTCTATCCTATTTATAAAAGAGAATATTATAATTTTCATTTTGGTTTGTTTTCAAAATTCTAGCTTACAAACAATGATTGTTATGGAAACGACTTATTGTGAAAATACGTTTTTCTTCATGATGGGTTTTTTTCACATTTTCTCAGATTTAAATTCTTATAACTCAATAATAGTTAAAGATAAACACCTTAAACTTGGTAAACATGTCTTTTTTATTGTTTTACTTTAATTTTGATTCAGAAAATTTGAAAAAAAATTATGTTTAATTTTAAAAATAGGATTTTTTAAAAATAAGTTAGATCATCTTTTTAATATTTGAATTTTAATTTCTACCTTGTAAATACTGAAAACGTGAAAACCTATTATAACACTAACTAAACATAATAATTAACTTTCCTAATTAAAATCATTTTTGATTGTTTTCTGAATGTGTCGCGAATGTGTTGTGCTACGAAAAAGATTGTGCAAAATATGTTGTTAAAAACTACATAATTTCTTTCAGAATTGCAGCTATTGATATTTTTTGGCAATGTTAGTTAACTTGCTCAGTAATCTACAGTAATTTGTTTTTCTATAAAACAAACTGTCTCTTATTTCCTTTTTAAAAATGTGTAATTTTAAAATTACCATGTAGAAGTGTTCCACAAGCGTTGTTTTATAGCGTTCTAAATTGTGTGGTGTTTACCATGTTTTGTTAATTTGGTGACAAAGTAATGTGCAGCACAACCCTATTAATAGAAAATATTTTTCAACAACACCATTTACAAAACTATTTCACCACAATTAACAAATCTTGACATGTTCTATAAATAGAACACATTTCTAGATACCAACATTTTTGCAACAAATTAAGAACACATTTCCAGATAGCAACACTTTTAGTAACATATTAAGAGCACAATCAAAAATATATGTATATATATATATATATAATTGAACAAAATACAACGACCATTCAAAAAAAGATATTTTCAAAGACTCAAATTTTAAAGACTTAATAAGTTCTGTAATTAAATTAATAATAATAATAAACATCATTTTTAGGGTGATTATAAAGAGTCATATATTATGTATGCAGTGCATTAAACATTAATATTCCTAGACCAATGATTAAAAAAAACAGTAGATTGAACATAAACAACTTTAACTGTTTAAAATGTGCATCTTTATTTGATAGAATTAATCAGACTGACTTCTGAACTTCTCATATTACGTACGACATGGATTAAACATTAATATTCCTGGATCCATCAAAAACAAATTTTAAATGAAATTTCAGCTTTACAATTTTTGGAACTGCAAATTTTTCAATTTCTTGGCATCGCACATTTAAAATTTTTCTACCATTGCGTAGAGAAAAAAATGCACCTTTTAATGAAACTTTTTTTTAAATCTTCATCACAATTTGGATTTTAAAGTTTCAAATTTTTTAAAGTTATTTTAACTTTTTGTCATTGTGGCAACAGAAGTATTCAGTTTTTGGACATTAAACTTGAATCAATCAGGAAACGAATAAAATGAAATAAGTTGCGGAATTCAACCAATTAAAAGATTCAGATATACTTTAGATTAGATTTTAGATACCGAAAACAACAACTATTTTTTTTTAAATATTAAATAACAATAAAAGGTTTTGTATCTGAAATTTTCTTATTCACAACATATTTATATGTTGGTGACAAAAAGTGTTAAAAAATGTGTTCATTTTTATGTGTTGAGAATTTGCAATGAATATAATACCATACAGAACTACGCAAAGAATTGGATATATATCCGTTTTATTGTTTTAATTTTCTGGAAGTGTGATTTCAGTAGTTTTCAGCTATTTTGTTGGAATTTAATTTCAGCGAATATGTGAAGTTTATAAAATCTCCTACGTGACATAGGAGGCTTTGCAAAAGAATACATTTCACTAAATCATAGGAAATAGCTGTAGATGTATTTGAAATGTATTATTCATTTTTTTACTACACTAAATTTTAGCATACTATGTTGGATCTGAGTAAATCTATAAATCATATGCAGAAAATTGTAGCGTTTTATATTGAATCTGATGATTTATGCAGGCCATATACAGAGCTGCACAAAAGAATTAAAGTACTTTTTGGCAACGTACTCTAATTCTTGACATCTGGCTTTCAAATTTGCTAAACTTTTATAAAATGGTTACTGTTAATTTCTTTTTTACCTTATTAAATGGCGATGTTTTGTTAAAATATATTAGAAATGTTGCAAAGTGTATTATAATCTATGTTTGACGCATGATTTTTCTTTCTTGATTTTACACTAATTATTGTCCATACTATATTTTAACGCATGCAGTAGGGGAAGAATTCGGGAACTTTGGAAGCAGAAATTGAATAAATATATTTCTTTCAATTTTTTTAAAAAAAATTCCTTTTGAATTTTTTTCATAAAAGTAAATAAGAAAGATTGCTCAAGCGAATGTGAAAAATGGAAGAAAAAAACCCTGAAGAATCTAAAATGCAATTACATAATAAAAATATCCAATTAAATATTTTTTATGAGATGTTATTTGTAGTTTTATTTAATTATTTATAGCTTCTTTTATTCTTAGGTTCATCTTATAATTTTTTCTCCTTTTATAACAAAATTTACATGTGGTTCTTAATTTCATTCTTCATTCAAGAATTGCATTATTGTACCAAATTTTAAGAACTCGATGTAAAAGTTCGATAAAAAAAATTCTTCTTAGAAAATGAACATAAATTTTTCTAAATATTGTTTTCTTGGGCTGTTTTTTTTTTTCATTTAGTCTATTTTTAATATAATTACTTAATGTGGACAAACTCAACTTTTGAAGCCATAACTTGTTTAGTGTACGTGGAAAATGACATAAAACTAATAAGTACAATATCATATTAGTCTGAGAGATTTTCAAAATAATATTTTTATTTCGAAAATTTAATTTGTTAATTTATATTATAATGTTTTATTTAAAATTTGTTCTTTAAATTTATGGTATTTAGGAATGTTTTAATGAAACTTACAACTCTCTGTTATTCTCTACAGTTAATTTTAGATGTCGTTTATAAATATAATTATTTTTTCCACTCAGAAAAAAATCATTTATTTAAAAACAAAATAATTTTATTAGAAAGAAATTACATAAAATTTTTTGTAACAATCTTCGCTGAATTTTATTATGACTAAAGGGGAAAAAATTAGAACATTTTGTAGAATACACATCTTTGTGAGTTATTTTCTCCAATAATACGTGTTATCAAATATGTATTTTCATAAATAACTTTATCAAGTATGTATACATAAATAACTTTATAAAAAGTAATTTATTTCTAGAATTTTATTTATTTATTTATTTATTTATTTATTTTATTTTATTTTTGTAATTTTTTTTTCTTATTTACCCAAATTACCTTTGGGTATGTTAATAGGAAAGCGATGTGAAATGTTAAAAGCATAAATTGAGTAAAGATACTCTTTAATTCTTTTGTGCAATTTTTACTTTTTTATTACTTACCCACCATACGTGCCCCACCAGTGGCCGCGAGGTTGTGACCTCCAAACTGGTAGACGGTAGGTGCTGGGTTCGAACCTAATCGCAACCGTCGGCCTAACCGTTCGAAGTTTTCCGTTGTTTTCTTCGAACCTTGTGTAAATACGGGTTAGGTTCCCTTAGAAAGACCCCCACGGAGGGCATCCCACCCCATAGGGCCTATATCCCATAGCGTAGATAATTGGCCGACATAAATACAAACAAACAAAAAAACCCATCATACGTAGTATTGGGTAAGTCTTGCAATCGTTTTAAAAATCGAAAAAATAATTTTGACTGATTTACATATTTTAGATACTGGAGGTTCCGAAAAACGTATTTGCGAAAAATGTGTCTGTCTGTAAACGTTCTACCCCACCAGTGGCCGAGAGGTTCTGACCTCAAACTGGTAGATGGTACGGTAGGTGCTGGGTTCGAACCCAATCGCGACCATCGGCCTAACCGTTCGGAGTTTTCCGGGGTTTTCTTCGAACCTTGCGTAAATACGGGTTAGGTTCCCTTAGAAAGACCCCCACAGAGGGCATCCCACCCCTTACGGCCTATATCCCATAGTGTAGATAATTGGCCGACATACATACAACAACAACAACAACTGTAAACGTTCTATCTCCCAAACAAACTGAAAAAGAGACTTGAAATTTTGTTTGTGCTTTGTATGTAGGAATGGGACGAAGCCTATTTAAAATCAGTAGCCTTGATTATCCGGAATTATGATTTTTTTTTTTTTTTTGGACTCTCGAATAATTTATTCTGGTGAAAGTTATATAAAATTTATCGATTGTTTTTATTTTAAGTTATGGACTTAAAAAGTAGTACAATAACACAAATTTTGCATAAAAAACGAAGTCGATCGGATTATTAGTTGTCAATATATTCCTAATCTTGTTTTCCACATTCTTTGATTTTTAATGACCCTGTATTTCATTCAAATTTCAATTCAAAGATATACTTTAATTATAAATGACGCTTAATCCGACGCAACAAGCTTTTAGTGAATATTATCATTATTTTCGGAGTTATAAGGATGTTTCTTTTATGCAACTCATTAATACTTTAAGAGTTTGGCGTTTTATATAATTTGTTGAAATTGGTTTATCCGTAATTCATTATTAGAGCATGACTATGTATTAAAAATACTTAAATATATGTTTAAATTTTATTTTGCAATTGAAATGCATTTTATAAATAGTTTCACATGATTTGTTTTTATATATTATGCATATGTATGATGGGTAAGTATTATGGTGTCCCTAAACGACTGGTTTTTTATTGATATTAGAAGCAATTATATAAAATGTTATCATGCGAGTTAAAAAATATATATATCGGTTATCTAAAATAAGATATAAGAAATAATCCTTGGAATTGAACATTTTATTTTTTTTAGTATTTAAGACAGTACTTTCCTTTTAGTTAATTAGAGGCTCGGTCCATGTGAAAATTAAAACAGTTAAAAGTCCATGTGTAAAGAAAGAGTATGAAAACTAAACAAATATTAATAACTTTACCAGATATTTGTCACTTTAGCATTCTACATGTACTTGAAAAAATTCTACTCTACTGAACTCTACTGAAGAGCAAGTCATAACATGTCTACTAAAGCAAATGTTTTATATTTTACTTTACAAATATATAAATAGTATACTTATTCATTGTAGAAAAAACATTACTATTTACTTTTGAAAAATCCTTTCTTATGTTTTAGCATTTTTTTGGAGAAATTCGTTGTAAGAATATAAGACCTCAGTCCGATGGTAAATAATTTAATATATCCCCTTCATTTGAAATTAACTGGTACATAAATAATTTAAATATACTTCGAAAATTCTTGATTTTTGCATCTAATTGAAATCCAAATTAGCGTGATGATTGTAAGGAGCATTAGACAAAGTGCAAATGGTATTTAATCACCGTCTTTTAATTTCTCAACAGTCGGTCATAGATATATAGCTCCAATTACAAAAACGTTTCAAATAAGGTAAATATTTATGTTATGGCGTTGTTCAAATTGAAAAATCCTTTTCATAAAAATTACAAAATCTAACTTTTTATACGGTCCTCCAATCCCTATATTTTTTTTTTTAGTAAAAGTTTACACATATCATAACACATACAACGTAAAAAGTTTGACTTCTGTACAACAAAAATTGACAGAGTTATTAAATTTCAGAGTTTGAAATTTTTGCACATGATTATGTCTTTCATTGAAAGATTAGTTGAGAAAGGGAAAAAAAATACTTGGTGATCCAAATCAGAGTTGCGATATCGTTTTTACGGTGAAATCACTTTTAGCCAGTATCGGCAAATCAGAATGTCACAAAAGAAGGATGCAGGTCAGCTAAAATTTATATATGAAATAATCCTCTTTGATGATACACTGGTATGGCGATGTCGGCTAAAAGTGGTTTTGCCGGCTAAATGTGGTTTCGCCGTTTGTACTTGGAACTATGTGTCTACGACCAACGATTGTGAAATTAAAAGTCGGCGATAGATAACATATTTCACACTGTAGATAAACAAATTCAACTCATTCAGTATTGCAAGCTGACATGTCTCATTCTAATAAAATAATTTCATTGTTTGATTAATGAAAGGTTATGAGTAATGATTCGTGCTAAAGCCTCAGGTATCTTAAAACTTCATAATTTACAAAACTGTAATTACTTTAGATGTTAAAGTCCTATTATACATGAACATTTTGATACGTTTATTTTCTTAAAATTCCTATTAGAACAGAAAGTTTGTTTTTTACAGTTACAAGGTAAAACCCGTCGAATTTCTACGAAAGAAACTATTCATGAAAAACAATTTCATTCCTCTACAATAAGACTACAAAATTAGTTACAGTAAAAAATCCTCCTTATATTGGTAAGTCTAACTCTCAAACGAATGATATTTTAACTGAAGTTAAAAAAAAATACTATATCCATAAAACTCAGTTTTAAAAATTATTAAACTTTAATCGTAATGTAAGCAGTTAAATGTAATAAAGAACTGTTATTAGCACAAAGTTATCAATTAAGGCACTTATGCTTGAGATTCTAAAATGAAAAACACTAAAATTTATTTTATTTTGATTCAGTCATGCACTGTAAAAAAAAAAATTCCGTTAAGTAACAGAAATAGCACTGGTAGTCTAGACGCCAGTACTATTTCAGTTTTTTCCAAAAGTATTTTTTTTTTTTTTTTTTTTTTTTTTTTTACAAAATATTTCCGTGTTTTTCATATTTTTTTTTATATAAAAATTTTCGCTAAACAGCCAAAAAATAATTTTCAAGGACAAACTGGCATCTTTATGATTTTTATTCTTTAGACAAAGGCACATCAAGTCACATACATTTAATTTAAACAACAGTGGAAAAATATCATTTACCCTCGATGGGGGCCCCACCAGTGGCCGAGAGGTTGGGACCTCTCAACTGGTAGACGGCAGGTGCTGGGTTCGAACCCAATCGCGGCTGTCGGCCTAACCGTTCGGAGTTTTCGTGGTTTTCTTCGAACCTTGCGTAAGTACGGGTTAGGTTCCCTTAGAAAGACCCCCACGAAGGGCACTCCCCCCCCCTGGTCCTATATCCCTAGCGCAGATAATCGGACGTCAAAATCAACCAACCCTCGATGGGGATCGAACCAGGCACCTGTCCTATGGCAGCTTGCAGTAGTTTAATACCTTTACGCCACATTTTTACATGCAAATCTCGCAAATATCTTTACTTATTTCGAATGATTTTATAAAGCAAAGGCTTTATGTTGAACTCGGCATTAATTTTTGTAGAGAATTATTTTTTATTGAGTGTACAGTTCTAAATGTTTAACAGATTTTATTTCCATAATTTCGAATATTTAGTTTTTAATTTCAGTTCTATAAAAAATAAATTTTAGACATTAATATATTACATGTATTCAGATTTGAATGCATTAAAAAGGTTTGTTTTCTTCATTTTAAGGAGATTTTTAAAAGTTTATTGTAATATTATTAATATTTTTACTTATTTATTTTTGAAAGGATATTAACATACTTTTTTTAAAAAACATCTATTTTAACAAAGTATTTGTATGACGATCGATTTTAATCTCAATAAAGATAGTTATTATGGATTATTAAAATAAATTTCCTTTGTTGTTTTTTATAAATTAGATAATCGTCAACATTATAATAATTTCTTTGATATAATTCAGATGTTTTTAATTTTATGTGCGAATTTCTTAAAGTGGATAGATTAAAAAATATATTAAAATTACAAGTAGAATTTTTTCCATTTTAAAATATCTTATGCACTTTTTAAAAAATATGGTATAAATGACTTAAACATTATTTAAAAATCATAATGGAAATAAACTAACAAATCTCAAACTTAAAAAAGATTAATAAAATTTTATAATTTTTGTTTTTTTTAATATTGTAAAAATATGTTAGCTTTATATTATTAAAACAGAAAGAAATAAACAAAATTATTATAGAAAGTTATTCATAAAACAACTCTATAATGTTTTTCTATCCGAGATATAGATGTCGCCACTAGAGGTATTTGTGGAGTTTATGCTGTTTTAAAACGGAACTTCTGTGTTTCGGGAAAATTTACGGAAAACTTAATGCAATTATAATCTCAAAATGTCAATAACGGAAGTTCTACTGTTTTTTCGGAAAAATGAAATTGTTCCGTAGAATTTTACAGGTAAATTTGTGTGTATTAACGGATATTTTTTACAGTGTAGCATTTCTTCCCCGTCTGAACCTGATATTATTTTCGCCATCTCAAAATTTACATGTACATATCTCATATTCGTATACACCTAAGAAAAAAAAAAACTAATTTGATTATTTAAAATCTTTTAAATGCAGAACTTAAAGTCTCGATTGCTATTAGTTGGGAACAGATAATAAATGTTTATATTCTTTTAAGGGTATAAATGAAAACTTTTAAAATAATCTGCATGAAATAAACACGATATAATATTTTTGTAAAGTCACATAAGGTGAAATGACAAATTATATACTCTCGAACTCGAATAATTGCAAAGTACTTCTTCATTTGCTTGTCTAACTCGACGAAGTGAATTCATCCAGTCGAGAATCATCAAATTCTATAATATAAATCAATATTTTTGTGCAAAACCTTCCCACCATACCTTACATATTGTATGTCAAAGCTTTTCTATAAAGGCATTCTAAATTTCTGTAAAGCACTGCGTTTTATCAGTGTATGATTTCATTTCTTAACACGTTCGCTGCCGGTCACGTCAAAGCGCGTGACATGAGCCCAACGTCAAAGGGCCACTCACGTGCCAGCACGTGATATGGGGTGATGTCCAATAGCCAGTCACGCGCTGGCGCGGGGAAATTTTTCACTGATTCTTTGTTATAAAAAGTAAATCGGCTTCTGGGAAAAACACACTTCTACAGTGCGGCATTAACAATCATCACATCTTCATGTAAGCGGCAGCGAAAGTGTTAAACAGGATCTGCAGAAAAGTATACATATACGTCATTATCGCTGAATAATACACAAACAGAGCAAATATATTTTTTTTTCATTCAAGAAACAAACTGGGTATTTGACGAATTATATGCCTTCATTTGTTTGTTTTTAATAGCTTCATGTTTTATCGAAAATCATCCATTGATATTTCTTGAAATTTCGGAAAAAAGATTTTACACATAAACTTATGCGAATTAAGTAAAAGTGGAGAAAATAACTCACACAACAATTCTATAAAATACGTTTTTGAGAAATTACTGTATCAAATGTAAAATAAATTTTTAATAAACTAAAAATCATTTAATTCATACATAAAAACGACATAAAGTCAAAATTCACCGGTTTTCGTATTAGACGATATTTTTCGCATAGCACACATTTTAATTATTTTTTTTTTCAATTTTTATGACAAAATGATAAAGGAAACATACAGTAATCTGCTTTATTCCTCACTTTTAATAGAAATGAAGTGTTTTTGTTATCACAATTACAAAAGTAGTATTAAAAACTAGCAAAAAAAATTGATATCTCAAAATTGATTAAGATACAGTTTTGAAGCAAACTGCATTTAAAAGCTCATTTTTCCCCCAAAAGATGGTGCAAAAACTAAAAATGTGGGATATTACAATTTTAAAAAAATGCAAAAAGGAAATTTCATTTCAAATTTCAAGATGTTGCTATTCGCCAAATGACGTATGCGTTACACATAGATACGTTTGGCCTTTATGTTATAATTATTCACGCAACAACTAAAGCGATGTTTCCAAAATTTTGAAGTTATTTTTCTACAAATGACGATATTGAGTATAACATTCACAATGTCCCATCTGAATATTGTTTAATGAAATTTCGAACACATATGTTTTCTGTTAGTCTATATAATCTGAGTCGAAAACTTCATTTTATTATAAAAAAAAAGATGATTTTGCTGTTGAAAATTTCAATATTTTGTATTTGTTAATTAAAACTTTGTATATATATATATATATATATTGTTCCATGTAGGCAGACGATACCGTGCTACCTATAATTAAAATCTGAGTGTCCAGAAAGTGAAAAGAAGTGAAGTGTTTTTTATATTATTATTCCAAAGTTGTGTTTGAGAAATGTGCAGACGAAAATGCAGCAGTGAGCTGCGAGTGAGTGTTATTCTTTTAATAAAGTGTTTTTTAATAGAGCCAGTGCCTATGGAATAATTTGTGTAGTGTGTGCATTATTTTACATGGTCCGACGTTCCGGGAAGTGAAAATAATTATGTGAGTGAATAAGCATCGAATTTGAAATATGTGCTGATGTTATGTTAAGAGTTCTATTAAAGATCTGTCCAACGTTGAACACGAGAGTCTTCGAATAATATTCTGCTTAAATTAGTGAAGTTTTGTGCTCAACTAATGGAAGTGTTGTGTTTAAGAAGATATTGTTTTAAGAGTTAATGAATATTTTGACAAAAAATGTTTTTGATACCGATCTCTGGAATTTTTTTTTTTTTTGGAACTATGCTTTTTGGAAGCAGTCAGAAGTTTAGATGCTGCTCTTCATATTTCGTGAAAATTTTCTTTGAAACGACTTTGCCAATTAAATATAAAGAAGTCATGTGTTGGTTAAATCTGAAGATGAACTGTTTAAATTATTGTGTGATTAAGATATGGACAAATAAGTTGGCTTTTTGTATATTCAGTGGACTTTTTGCATATTGAGAGAATAAAGTTTCCAGTCTGTTTTCGTGGGATATGATAAGAGGAACTGTGCTGATTTTTTTTTAAGTTTATCGCTTCCAGAAAGACAGTGCTGGTTTTATTCTGTTAGTGTGGTGAAAGATGATAAGATCTGAGTATGGTCTGCGTCCTATACATTGGTGTTTATGCATTTTTTTCGTGAATGTCATGGTGCAGCAAGTGAAGTGTGTGGGCAGTATGAAAGTTTGATTGTCCTGAATGCTCACAAGAACCTTTCAGCTTTGTTTTTCTTGAACTGTGCTCAACATAGCCTATGACGACTTTTCCCAGTTGGACTTTTTGCTGTGATGCCTTATGGTGCCTGAAAGGACTTCATCTTGATGAGTTTTTCTTTCGATCATGAACTGTGATCTACAGTGCTTGAAATGAGTTTATGAATGAGCTTTTGTTTCAAGGAATCATGGACTTAGTTGTGACAGACTGTATCCTGCATACTTTCAAGAGCTCTGATAAACTGGGGAATCTACTTGGCCATGACGTTTTTGCGACGACGTATTTTATCGACAGAACTACCGGTTCTGGTACTTTGTGTGATGGAGGACTTCTGCAGTAAAAGTGAACTTTTTAAAATTCTTTTTATTGAAAATGAAATGATTTTTTTAGTTTAATAGAAAATAATTAAATGGATAAATTTTTAAGTAGTTTATGTGAAAAATATTATATAGAGATGTTTATTAAAAATGAAGTGTTAAAACCTTAATAGTTTTGCTATATTTTTAAATTTAAACTGTTAAATTTAATTTTGAAGTTTAAGTATAATGAAGTTAAAAATTGTTACATCTATCTATCTATATATTTTTTTTTTAATTAACAGGCCTGCATTTGAGGATTTTTGAAAAATATAAGATTTGAGAGTATATTTGAACTTTGAATAAAGTGTGTAATGTTTTAATAGACTCTTTTATATATTTAAAATTTTTAATAAATTTAAAGCTTTTAAAAAACTTATAAGGTGCTTAAATGGTAGGAAATCAGTTTCTGGTGCTGTCTAAGGACGGAGATTTATGAATTATTAATGAAAATTTATAGATATTTTTGAGTAATTTAATATTTTAAATTTTGTTTTGTGACATGGCTCCAGAGGTTTACTTGATCTTGCTGATTTCCTGGAGTTTATGTCCTATTCTTTTTAGTTTAAAAGTTTGGTATTTTTTTTTATATATAATCTAAAAGTTAAGCGTATTATGTTTTAAAAAATCAAGTATATTTTTTTCAGTGTGGGAGGTTTTCTTGATTATTAGTGTTAGACTATTATTTTTAACACAATCAAACTGATTGGTAAAGTTATCATACGAATTTTTAATATTTCCAGCTGAGCGAAAAATTGCCCAGGCCGGGGATCTAACCCGGATACTTGGCTTACAAGGCCAATGCTTTACCTGTTAAGCTATCTGGGCGATAGCCGGCTGGGATTTTTTTCGCTCAGATAACCTTATTGGTCGTAACATCTGGTCTGTCATTTGAAACAGCTCGCAGAATAAACCGCAGGTAATGGAACTCCATATAACGATGGATACGTAGATATACTATTATTTTTAACACAATCTAACTGATTGGTAAAGTTATCATACGAATTTTTAATATTTCCAGCTGAGCGAAAAATTGCCCAGGCCGGGGATCGAACCCGGATACTTGGCTTACAAGGCCAATGCTTTACCTGTTAAGCTATCTGGGCGATAGCCGGCTGGGATTTTTTTCGCTCAGATAACCTTATTGGTCGTAACATCTGGTCTGTCAAATTCGTATGATAACTTTACCAATCAGTTTGATTGTGTTAAAAATAATAGTATATCTACGTATCCATCGTTATATGGAGTTCCATTACCTGCGGTTTATTCTGCGAGCTGTTTCAAATGACAGACCAGATGTTACGACCAATAAGGTTATCTGAGCGAAAAAAATCCCAGCCGGCTATCGCCCAGATAGCTTAACAGGTAAAGCATTGGCCAAGTATCCGGGTTCGATCCCCGGCCTGGGCAATTTTTCGCTCAGCTGGAAATATTAAAAATTCGTATGATAACTTTACCAATCAGTTTGATTGTGTTAAAAATAATAGTATATCTACGTATCCATCGTTATATGGAGTTCCATTACCTGCGGTTTATTCTGCGAGCTGTTTCAAATGACAGACCAGATGTTACGACCAATAAGGTTATCTGAGCGAAAAAAATCCCAGCCGGCTATCACCCAGATAGCTTAACAGGTAAAGCATTGGCCTTGTAAGCCAAGTATCCGGGTTCGATCCCCGGCCTGGGCAATTTTTCGCTCAGCTGGAAATATTAAAAATTCGTATTAGTGTTAGATTTAGGGAAACTTGATCTCATGAAAATTTTGGCATATTAAGTACAGAATATTCTAAATAAATTTGAATTTTTATTTACTGGATGAATTTTATTATTTACTTTACACCAGTCATTGATTTAGAGTTTTAGAGTTGATTTAGAGTTTCAGAGTTGATTGAGAGTTTTAGAGTTGATTTAGAGTTTGAGAGTTGATTTAGAGTTTTAGAGTTGATTTAGAGTTTCAGAGTTGATTGAGAGTTTTAGAGTTGATTTAGAGTTTTAGAGTTGATTTAGAGTTTTAGAGTTGATTTAGAGTTTTAGAGTTTTAGAGTTGATTTAGAGTTTAAGAGTTCATTTAGAGTTTAAGAGTTCATTTAGAGTTTTAGAGTTGATTTAGAGTTTTAGAGTTGATTTAGAGTTTTAGAGCCATGGAAGAGATCCACCATTTTAAGTGTTAGGATTTTCGAGTTTGGTCTGGTACATTTATTTTTGTCCTGTTAAATGTGTATGCAAATGCTCAATAAAATATGTATTAAATATGATTTATTTTTACAGATAAAATGAATAATTAATGTTTGTTTATTTCTGTTTTAAGTATAGTTGATTTAGTATGTAGTTTTTTTGTAATTGTGCAATATTTTTTTAATATAAATCACAAAAATAGCAATAGATACTTTCTATTTTGGGAAATGTGAAAGGCATGATCCCGAAACTTGGTGCTACACAGATACCCAAATTGGAAAGATTAAATTAGGATAAGTATTGAATATATACATTAAGTTCTCTGTGGATAGTTTGCTGTTGTTGCTATAGGTTTTCCGTTGTGGGCAGTACAATTGTCATGTCTTTTGAGAATAGCATATTCTAGGGATTAGTATATTTAAAGATTTAAATTGTTTACTTACCCTCTCTGGTGAACAGAAATGTAGAATCTTCTGCGTTGGATATCTTAAGTGAATAGTGAATGACCACCCCACGAAAGCTTGAAGATCCGCTGAAGTTTTTCTGTTGGTTGAGAGGTAGCTGTCATAGTGGAGTATGGTTTAAGCAAGTTTGGTGTAATCAGAATTTGGAAACTTTTGCTATGGAGTTTTGAATAAAGGATTTTTTGCAGTTGTTTAGTGTCATGCCTGCTTAGTGCTAATTTGAGAAATAATTTTTAAAGTTGACTTTTGTTAATTGGAAGTTGAAAGTTGATCACGTGTAAGGCTAAAAATTCAACATTTTTGATGAAGGAGTCTTTGAAGATCTGATCCATTTTTTGATTGAGTTGATGGATCTTTTGCGGATATATATATATTTTTTTTGGTATTGAGTTTAAGCAATTGTGAAATGTTGAAATAGATATGAAAATAAATTAATAAAGTTTTTGTTATATTAATGTAATAGAACAGATTTAAATATTTTGTGTTAGATTCAACTGTAGGATTGCATTTTTTTTAAAGTTGTTAGAATTGTCTCCTGAAAGTGGAAGGAACATCTTTCAGCTGGCTTGTCAAGTTTTCTAAATGTGTTAGACTTGGTCAGATAAAACTCAAACTCCAGTGAATATAAGAGCAATAGTTTGGGGGAACCATGTTGTAGTGTAAGAGCGAATGAACCCTATGGGCTAAACTTGGTTTAGTTGGAAGTGTTTAGTTTAGTATGTGATGGACTCTCATGGAATTGCTTGTTTTCAATTCTTGTGCTGAGTTTTTGGATATTTATTGGAGATTTTTCGGAATGAAAAGTTTTGTTTTAAAAACTGATGTTAAATTTTCTAAATGTTTCTGTGTTTAGTGGAGGGGGATTGATTTTCAGATGTTAACTTTGCTTTTCGCTGAGTGACAGGAGCAATCATGTGATAATATATTCAGTCAGCTGTGTAAGTTTTAGGACTTGTGAGGAGAGTCTAATTTTTGTGAAAGTGGTTTTGTACTGGTGGACTATTTCTCGGCAATAAGGAGTTTTTATGGTCTTGGTGTCAACATTGGTTGATCTGTCCTAATATGTTAAGTATGGAAACAATAGTTTATTATTTGAGGTTTATTTGTGATTGTCTGAATTCAAGTAATCTGTATCCGTGCTACAACTCTTGCCTATGTGATTTTGTGTTTTTCGAGAGAGTGAGGTATAAAGACCTAGGGCCCCAGGCAAATTGGGAGAGAGTGAAAGGGTAGCCGGGTGTACACGGCGCTGAAAGAATGTTATGTACCAATTTAATTATATGTGTCTTCCGGATTCTTAGGAGATGTTGTAGCTGAAACTTTGTTTTTATTGGAAATTGGCTGCTGTGAAGGATATTATTATTTTTGAGAATGGAGTCATGTGTTGATGCCAGACCGGAAAGTTTGTATGTTGTAAAAGTATGATTTGGTTACCTTTGAATTTAATCATGGGGTTCCACTATTCTTAAATTTTATAATTGAATAAAGCCGGGTGTACACGGCGCTGAAAGTTGTATGAATGTTATGTACCAATTTAATTATATGTGTCTTCCGGATTCTTAGGAGATGTTGTAGCTGAAACTTTGTTTTTATTGGAAATTGGCTGCTGTGAAGGATATTATTATTTTTGAGAATGGAGTCATGTGTTGATGCCAGACCGGAAAGTTTGTATGTTGTAAAAGTATGATTTGGTTACCTTTGAATTTAATCATGGGGTTCCACTATTCTTAAATTTTATAATTGAATATTAAATATTTTTGATTTATTTATTCAAAAAGTGAAAATAATATTTTTATAATGTTTAAAATAGTTAATTGTGTAAGATATATTATTAATGTATATGATAATTGAAATTTCTTCCTATTATGGACTTTGAAGATTGTTTAATGAATATTACAATATTGAAAAAGTTTAATAAGTGTAAGATATTGACATGCTGTGTTCCTGCTGAAATATATGTACGGTTTTTTCAAGTGTGTATAAGGTATATAAAAGTAGTATATATCAATATTTTTGAATATGTTTTAAAACCTAGGAGCCAGATCGAGTGGATCTTGTTGGTATGAGAGTAATTTTAAGTAACTACCTACCTGGTAAAAGTTGTTTTTTGATGTGTGTAAATATTATACAAAAGTTTTTATTTTGTATATAAATATGTTTGAATATTTTGGGTGTTGGGCTGAGCTGGAACTTTGGCTAATTTATATTGTTTAATCCCGGTTATTTTGTCTTCTTTAAAGATTTATATATATTTGGAGTTAGTGTACAGGTGATTAAGAGCTGTTGAGATAATGGTCCTTTTAAGATGTTATCCTTTTTTGTTCTAAATATGGACATCGTCAGGATGCACTTGTGTGTTAGGCTATCCTTAAGAGGATTAAAACTATAGTGGTGTATTTTAATATTCTTGTAGTCGCCTCTCCTTTTTAGATAAAAGTGTTAAGAGGGGGGTTTTGATAGGATTTGACATCAGTAGGATACTAGCAGTTCTTATCTCCTTTCTAATATTTCTGTTTAGACTAAAGTTTAAATGATATTTAAAGCAAAGGCTGAAAAGTTTATTTATCAACTATTAAAAAATTAAATTTAAAGTTAAAGTTCTATTTAATTTAATCCATAATTGAAATTAATTGTAAGATTTGGCAAGTGGAGAATTGAAAAGGATAATGTAAAAATAGGAGATCTAGTGTTGTTAGTTGAGGAAAATAGACCAAACAATAAGTGGCCATTAGGCATTATTATTGAAGTATATTACGGTAATAATGAGAAATTTCGCGTAGTTCAGGTAAAAACTCAGAATGGAATTTTTAAAAGACCGATTAGTAAATTATGTATTTTCCTATGCCTGAAAACCACAGTACTTAAAAAAAAAGATAAAAGATAAACATATATATATGTGTGTGTGAGTGTTATATTGTTTTTTCTTTCAATTTTTATATTTGAGTAAACATATATAGTGACCTTTTGTATTTACTTGTGTTATTAGTGTACTTGATAAAAAAAGAGTTATTATTGAATGTGAAACATGTCAATGGGGGCCGGTATGTTCCATGTAGGCAGACGATACCGTGCTACCTATAATTAAAATCTCAGTGTCCAGAAAGTGAAAAGAAGTGAAGTGTTTTTTATATTATTATTCCAAAGTTGTGTTTGAGAAATGTGCAGACGATAATGCAGCAGTGAGCTGCGAGTGAGTGTTATTCTTTTAATAAAGTGTTTTTTAATAGAGCCAGTGCCTATGGAATAATTTGTGTAGTGTGTGCATTATTTTACATATATATTTACAAATATATAAGTATATATATATATATATACAAATTTATTTAGGTTCCGGGTAACTATTTCAATATGAAGTAAAAACAAGCACCAATATTTTCATTCTACTTGCAAAATTTATTTTCTAATTCTGTGCGTAAACTGTTATACCAATTTTCTAATGGTCAAATGTCTGACAGTTTGGAGCCTCCTGTAAATGCTAATTCTGCAGCTTGTAATATTTTTAATACTTGAAATGGAAGATCACATTTTTTTTCGCTTTCATCCCAATAAAAATTGTGTTTTAAAGTAACATACATTTTAATATATTAAATTTTGAAATTCGTCTTTTTTCTTTAATTTTTTACCGTGTGTTCGTATTTATGTAAATACGTAGCATCTATAATCGTTGTTCAGTCCGTCCGTCTATTCGCATATAACACAGCAAAAACTACCCAACCAAATCATTTAAAAGATAAAAATTATAATTGTTGCATAATTTTGTCAAGCCATTTCAAATTTTATGAAAGTTAGTTAACTCAAACAATTAGGGTAACTTTTGTTTCAGATTAACAGGTTATATTTCCATAATCTAGTTACATAATTTTTTAAAAAC
This sequence comes from Maratus speculifer, assembly GCA_964019185.1. NCBI lineage: Eukaryota > Metazoa > Arthropoda > Arachnida > Araneae > Salticidae > Maratus > Maratus speculifer. The sequence goes on along the minus strand of OZ025297.1, from coordinate 214,736,826 downwards.
TTTTATTTTATTAGTATACTGCATTGTTTTTATTCTACACTAATGATATTTGTATATTGCAAGTGATATTGAGAATAATGTGAATATAAATTGCTACAGATTCACGATTTTTTTTATTATAAATTCTATTTTGAAAATTAGTAACCAGGTCCATAAACTTAAATACCTTTATAGAAACCAAAATAATGAAAAAGGTAGTTAATCACTATTTGTTAAATTATTTTTACATCTAGAACAAAAATGCTATGTTTTATAATTACAAACATGTAGCAACGAAATTTTCCTGTAAGCATTTTAAATAAAGCTTTAAATCTCGATTTTAAAATATTTAAACCATCAATTTTCACTAATAAAAATATTACAAAATATATTCCTTAAGTTCGCACACATAAGCTAGCCTTTTAGAAAGATATTTTACTAGAATGTATATTTTTAAGTCTTTAAATTCGCATTATTTTAAACATTAAAATATTTTTAATATAATATTGCTTTAAAATATTTTTGGATATTTTTCATTGTTATGTAATTTACTCTTTGCTATCCGTTTTTACCCTAGAAATACGATAAAAAAAAAATATTTTCACTTCGACATTCAAACAGACTTAGAAAAATATTCTACAAAATTCTTTCTTGAGCCTTCAGAAACAATTTTTTCTTAAAGAAATTTCTGAGAATTTAAGACTAAATTTAATAGAATATTTTAAGCTTGTTAGGAACGTTCTACTCTTTTGTTGTACTTTGAATAAAGCTGATATTTTTTTCCTATAGTACACGAAAAGGAAATTTTTACTTTACGGTTAAAATTACATTTTGTAATTTAATATTAAAATACATATTATTATTTTTTTTTGTTAATTTAAACCAAAGACTTTTAAAAGTCAGCAAGGTTTCCAGATGATACTTCATGCTTTTAAAGGTAAATTACTTTAATTTTTAAACCTTTCGGGTCCGAATTTTTTTTTCAGTTTTTAGAAAAAAAAATACTTTTACGTTAATAACATGAACACTAGCTGTATAAATAGATTAATTAATGTTTAACGAATATTTCCTTGTCTTGAAGACAACGAATATTAATGTTTTGCGTTCTATAAAACTAATATTCATATGACAATAGGCTAAGGAAGAATTTTTGGATATGTTTTGAAAATATCGTATTACAGGAGGCATTAACAGATATTACAACTTCCTAATACTTTTTGCGCTTTATTACACACGATTATTTCAGTAAAGTAACTTTTATTTTAAATTTAAAGAGTGAAATATGTGTTTAGAATTAAAGAATCGCAAACTGCGCAGAGAGAATTAAGGAAATAATAATAATTATTATTATTGCTAAATGCTTCAACATAAATGAAGTCATATAGTGAATGCATAGACATATACTATGATTACTACATGGAATTGGCAACAAAAATATTTCTTAAAACAAAATAATACTCCATTAAAAGTCATGTACTATTTATAGAACAACAGACCCAAAAGGGTTAAACAAAATTTTGAAATAGACTTTTTAGACAGATAAATAATACTTGTTAAAATGTTCGGTTTAATTAACTTGAAATATTAAATCGGTTTCTCTCTTGAAGAAAAGAAATAAAAACATGAGATAACTATTTTTTGCAGACGGAAAAACCTTCCAATCTTTTGGTTTCTTTTGATTCCCTGTAAAAAATATCATTTGAATATTTAAAGCTAAATTAAAACAATTTTTTATTATAATTACGTTCTACATCACTTCTTAACACGTTTGAAGTTATGAATCCAGACATATATTTTTAAGAATATTGCTGACATAATTCGATGAAATAAGATATATTTTCTATGAACTAGCATGCATTGCCACTCTGATGAATATGTATGCTAATCATTCATTTCAGGCTTCTACATTAATGATCCTCCTGTTTTTCTATTTATCCATTTATTATTATGCTCATTTATTTATGTTTATACTTATGATTTCATTATTATTATTATTATTATTATATAACACTTGTTTACAAATTGAAAAACGGAAAAATAATTAACCAATTTTGTGTATGGTAAACATTAAATCTAAAAACTAAGTCCTTTATTTTCTTTTTCTTTAGTTAGGCATTTGACGTTTGCCATGCAAACTTAATAAATTGTTGAAATAATAAAATGTTGAATTTAAATTTGAAAAATATGCCTGTTTCTGAAATAACACAGGCTGAATTTACTAAACATTCGAAGCTGGAATAAACACAACACACGGAATAAACATGCAAAATTTGATGTGCATTGCACACAGAAAAAAATGCTTTAGGCACTTTACATTTGAAAAAATCTAAAGAGACATTTTTAATGTAACAATCTCATAAAGGAATATTACAATTATTGGGTCTTCTGAAAAATATACTTCAAATATATTATTAGAGCAAATACACGAATAAAATACAGATTAATTTATTTATAAGATTATAAATAAAAGAGCTGTTAACTATCTACATTCCAATGAACATCCAATTTGTTTAAAAGCTATTATTTGTTTTCGAAAAAAACAAAAAATATTAATAAACTAATCGAATGTGGCAATCCGAAAACTTTCTTCTATTTTATGCATGTTATTATTTCAAAAATCGCTACCACAGAGCTAAAATGTAATGAAAAACGATTCTCATCGTGAGGATTCTAAAGGTATGAATTTCCTTGTATTAGTTTTTGAAATCAGAGTTTTCAGAATTTCGGGGAAAATGAAACATAAAAGTGTCACTTGTTAGGCGAAAATATTGCTGCTTACACAAAAACATAAAAAGCAATATTTGTGCAACGGCGATTTTTGTTGTAATGTTAATTTTTTTAGCGTAATAGGCGTGCTATTGGCGAGATGTAGCTTATTCGAATAATGACAGGAGACCGCTCCAATTCAGCAACGAACTTGTGGATATACAGTGGCGGTCAAAAGTTTCCAGCCAGCAAAAATTTTTCTGTTAATTTTTAAATATAACCATATGAAAAGGAATCTCAAAGTGATATTTATGCATTTTATTGACATAATAGCTAGGAACTTACTTATAGAAGAACATGTAACTATCAATAAATTGAACTGACAAAAAATAGAACCAGTTTTCACTTGACCAGACTTTGTGTTCCTTGGAAAATGAAAGTAGGGTACACTGTAAAAAAAAAGGTCGATCTACTAAAAAAACTTTAGTGATCCCTGTAATTACTAAAAAATTTTTAGTAATCTTAGTCGGTTACAAAAAATTCTGTAAGAATTACTAGAAAAAAGTTAGCAACGAATAGAGTTAATAGTTTTATATTTTTAATAGCTCTTTCTAAAACTCACTTGGTGTGGCCTTGATAGCATAGTGGTTATAGTAACGGACTCCAGGCTAAAAGGTCCCGCGTTCGAAACTCGCCACCGCCAAATACGTCCCCGATGTATGTAGTGTTTCGTTAATAAAAGGATTATGAAAATCCTGTCGGATGAGGTAGGAAATGCTTGGTGCTGTCATCTGTTGCGGTTTTGCCAAAAATCTTTCGCTTCAGAAGTCTGGATGCAGCTTGAAGGAAGCTCCTGCTCTTCGGACGCACGTAATGGTTATTAAAAATAATTTTGGAGCTATTACTAAAATTTGCTTGGTGGCTCATACTAAAAATTTTTAAGTTAGTTATACAAAAAATTCTTTTGTTCAGTTTACAAAAGAAATGCTCGTTTCACTTGCAAAAAAAAGTTTGTAATGGTTACTAAAAAATTCTGTGGAATACAAATTTACTAAGAAATTTTTAGTAACCTATTGAATTTTTTTTTACAGTGTACGTCTGTATTTTTTTACCTCTGAAAATTTTTTAACACCGACTCTTCCCTAAATTTCTGTATCACGTCAGCATCATAAAACGGTAGACTAACTTATTTCAGCAATATTTTCATTCCGTAAATCGCAGTATATTGCAACGGAATTTTCATACGGATTATCAGTGGTTTTTCTCCTGATAATTCTGTCCTCAGGAATAGTAATTTTCCGGGTTCTCCCAGACCTCTGAAAGTCCTGAAAGCCATAACCATCTTTATATAATTTTGTAAATATTGTTTACAGTCGATTTTACCGATCGAAAACTTAGCCGCAATATCTCGAGAAAATTGGCCTTTTAGCGACAAACTAATCACTCATTTATGAACAATAATTGTTGAACTTTTCAAATTTGTATTCAAACTATGCTATACACGTTGATTCATTCATAAACACAACCAAAAAATACTTCACGGATAGAAAAAACTAAAGAATGATAAGTGGCCGGAAACTTTTGAGAACATGCGTTTTCTTTTATATTTAATTTTGTCAATAAAATTTATTGATATTTACACTTTTTTTATAAGTAAGTTACTAACTAATATTTCAATATAATGTATAAGTATTGCTTTGATATTCCTCTTTATATGGGTATATTTACAAATTAACTGAAAAATCTTTGCTGGCCGGAAACTTTTGACCGCCACTGTACATGAAGATTTTTTTATTATCACAGCAGGATCTTTCGATCACACGACGAGATTTTTGGCATATATGCCGATGCTTGAGAGGAGGGTAAACCTTTTACGTTATGTTGCCAGTACAATCAACAATATATTAAATCAAAATACATTTTCTCGAAGCATCGAGTGTTGGCGGAACTACATCCATGCAAAAACTTTCAATCTCGTTTTATGTAACAAGAATCCTTTAATTGGAAGCATTTGTTATATTTTGTGCATTATTTCTTAAGATATTCTAAAGATTCTTAGATTCTGAAGATGCAATATTTCTTAAGATTCTTCTTCCACAATATTACAGATAGTCATATACAGACAGACAGCGTTACAGCATGACGGAACCACAGATTCACAGACAGATTGATTTTTACTGCCGATATTTCAACGTAAAGTACTTTGGGTCAAGCCTGTTATATGTGGGGAGCATTGACTCATTATCTTCTCATGATTAAAATCGATCTTTTTTTAAAATTTCTTATATATTACCGTTGCATCCCAAATTTATTCTGATAGCTGATTGTATAAAGCAAAAAAGATACATAAAACTTTGTTCTATGTTCAATACTTAAAAAGTTAAAAATCATTTTGTAAAAAGTAGGACAACCATCCCTAGTCTCTCCTAAAGCATTTATTTATTTACATTGATATAAACAATATGCTGGCGGGAAAAAACATTTTTTCCTCGATTTTCCCAAATTGATTTATTCACAACCCAATTTTTTTTTATCTCATTGTAAAATATGTGCATATACAAATGTTTTATTGTTTCGTTTTAGAGACAATACTCACAAAAAGGCATCAGTTTTTTCGTTTTCTTATTAAGTATTTGGTTGTCTTTGAAATTGGTTTAACAAATTTTATATATTCGACAGTTGAAAAGAAAAATGAATACTGTTTTTAAAATATAAAAGGGATTCAGAACATGATTCTCCAGCCTTACAATTATTTTAAAATAGCAAATAAAGTTTTTGTGCAGAAATGTATAAGTATGGAGTATCAACGATTAGAGATGCACAAATAAAGCATGAAAAATTAGCAAAAAGCCGTTTCGAATCTATTATGGAGATTCTTCATCCGTGCATGATTCAGCGTGCTAAAAAACTTAAAGCCTTAGGAATCTAAATCAAATCATTGGTTTTTTATCGTAATAATTTTCAATTAATATTATTTCTTTAATTCTTTTTATGATTTAATTTTATAATAGAATAATTAAAAAATTAACGTACTTAAAATTTAAAAAAAAATCTTTTTTTTTTTTTTTTTTTTTTTTTTTTTTTTTTTTTTTTTTAATAAACAAGAACCAAGAAAACAAGGTTCTTTTTGAGAGCATTTATATTCTTTTTGCTCCGAGATAATGAAACTATCTTTTAAATTTTCATTCTTTGAAAAAATTACATATAAAATGATAAATACTTCTTCTAAATTTTATTACATCAGATCTTAAAAATAGAATGTTTATGAATTTGAATGCAGTTTTACTTTTGTATTTATTCAATTTTATTAAAGTCATCGTGTCGTTGTAAAATTAGATTTTTTATATATCTGAACCATTCCTCAGGTTATGCAGCACTATTCTTTTTGTAAATTTATGCAATTCAATTTTGATATTTTATAAAAACTATGGATACTACATGTCTTAAAGTAATTGAAGCGACATCCACCTTGACAGTTACATTTACTTTTGATTTCCCACTAGACCAATTTTCCCAACGGATAAAAAGCATTTATCTATTTATGTTGATATAAAAAACAAGCTGGGGGGGAAACATTTTTTTCTCGCTTTTCCTAAATTGATTCGTTTAAAACCTAATGATTTTTTTTTTCTAATATATTATAAAATATGTGCATATTTAAATATTTTATTGTTTTAGATTACAGACGCTACTCACAAAAAAGGCGTCAATTTGTTTTTACTGTCATTGAAATTGATTAACAAATTATTTATGTTCGAGACATTTGAAAAATCTGTTGATATTGTTTTTAAAATATAAACGTAATTATGAACTGGATGCTAGAGCCCTTCAGTTATTATTATTCGTTGAAGTATTTGTTTTATGATTTGATTTTATTCTGATTATATTCTTTAGAATATTAGCATACTTAAACATTTAGAAAAAATTGCTTTTCTTTTTTTTTCTTAAAATTCTAACCTAGATTTACTTATTTTTGGGCATAAAGTTTTCTGAAAAATCAAAATATGATGAGAAAGATGACGAGAAAGGTTTTTGTTGAGAGCATTTATATTCATTTTTACTTCAAGATTATTAAAAGTATCTTTTAATTTTTTAAAAAAATTATAATTAAATGCAAAAATTACATTTAAATGACAAATACAATTTTTATATTTTAATATATCACTTTTTTAAAATAAAATGTTCATGAATATAAAATGCAGTTTAACTTTTGTATTTATTCAATTTTATTAAATTAACCGTGTCTTTGTGAAATTACTATTCAAACAGATTTCAATCATTTGTCGTATTATATTATTATATTATACTATTCTTTTCTTTTTGCAAATTTATGCAATTCAATTTTTATATTTTACAAAAACTAAAGACATTTTATGGTATGAAGTAATCGAATCAACATCCACCTTGACAGTTACATTGACTTTTGATTTCCCACCAGTTTAAATTCCCAACACATTTCCAAATGCGTAAAAAGCATTTATCTATCTATGTTGATATAAAAAACATGTAAAAAACACTTTATTTAGCTTTCCTAAAAAGAGTTTATTTAAAATCAAATGATGTTTTTTTCTAACATATTGTAAAATATGTGCATATTTAAACATTTTATTGTTTCAGTTTAGAAGCGTTACTTACAAAGAAGTTAATTCATTTAAGCATTTTTTTTTAAGAATGATGACTGTCACTGTAATTAATTTAACAAATTTTTTATATTCGAGAAATTTCAAAAAATTATAGAGTATTTTTTTTAATATAAACTGGATTATGAACTTGATACTAGAGCCTTTCTATTATTATTATTCCTTTAAGTATTTCTTTTACGATTTAAGCTCATTTTGCTGAGAATTTGTAAATCACCAATCTTAAAAACTTTAAACATTTTTTTTTCTTTTTTCGTTTTTAAATCTTGCAATTTTAATCTAGATTAATTTTTTGGAGGGCATTAACTTTTCTAAAAATTCTATAAAACGATCATAAGAAATTATCTTTTTGCTCCGAGATCATTAAGAGTACATTACTGCTTCAGGTCTAAATGTACGTTTAGATGACAATGAATTGATATAAATCGAATATTTACACAAAAGGAATAATTATTTCATATTAATGTAAAAATCATTTCAAGATATTCTAATTTGTACCTAAGTCTTAAAAAATTAGATCAGGGTTTTTTTTCCTTTAAAAAATAAAATAAAACTAAAAAATAAATAAATAAATAAAAATGAAAATAAAAAAGATTAATTTTTAAAAGAAATTTCTTCATTTCAGGTTTCTGACATTTGGATTAATTATTGAAGGAAACACATTTAAAAAAAAAATTAGTTTTATTTCCACACATAAATATTGATTTTATGATTTACTAGCAGAGGATGCCACTCTCTTCCATATAATTTTGATAGATATTTAAATGTTTTTCATTGAAGAAACTGACTTGTCCATGTGAAAAATGTAGATCATGTACATCTCCTACACAAAAGTCCATAAAGATGATTTTACAGACAAAGTCTGAAACATTTGATGAATTTTGAAAAATACTTTTTTCTCAATTTAATATTGATTTTAATTATTTGTACGCTATGAGTATTTAATGTCTTTTAAATATGAGTACACAATTTTATGTTGAATCTACGCATGCTATTCATAACGTTCATACCCATTTATTTTACGGAACACTTTTTACATTCTTTTTTTTCAGGCTTCACCAGTGGCCAAGAGGTTCTGACCTCTCGACTTATAGACGGCAGGTGCTGGTTTCGAACCCAATCGCGGCCGTCGCCCTAACCTTTAGGCGTTTTCCGTGGTTCTCTTCGAACCTTGGATTTTCTTGCATAAATATGGGTTAGGTTCCCTTAGAAACACCCCACGGAGTTCATTCCATTCCTTTAGGGCCTGTATCCTACGTGTAGATAATCGGCCGACATAAAATAAACCAAACCAAACTATTTTATTTATGCTATCTCTGACTTCTCTATTGTTAAAATTAAAACTTTTTATTTTCTTCTATCTATCGAAGAAGAAAGCATTGTAAACTTTTACTAGCGGTTTTCGAATATTTTTTATATGTATTAAAAGGTCCTGAACTCGATTTGATGATTTTTAAAAATGTCTCTGTGTCACTGTGTGAGAAAATTTATGAAAAAAATCTTGTCAACACTGTATTTAAAGAACTAATACATGGAATTTACAAAACTTCAAATTCAGTTAAACCTTCATATTAATTTCAGCTAATTGATTTTTGAAATATAACGTCCAAAGAATGGCGCTGCCCTGCTGTATTATTAACTGTTTTCACAATTGCTCCATCTCATGAACTAATGCACGGAATTTCACCTAACTCCATTTTAAGTTTTCCTTAATTGCTTTTTGGTGTAAATAGCTCAACAGATGACACTGCTATGATGTATTATTCACTATTATAGCATAGCTATATCTCAAGAACTAAATAAGCCGATTTTCTTCGAACTACAGATTCATTCTGAAGTTTACATAAGTTGTTGCTAATAAGAATTTGGTATAAATCGCCTTAAAAAGTGGAACTAGTATTATAGTGCACTTTTCAGGAAGTATTTGCAATTTTGAGCTAGAATAAAGTTTTGGGATTGCCACATCTGACTAATTTTTTGAAGTATACAAAATATACTCTTTTTTTTACAATAATATATTTTGAAAAGAAAAAAAATATTTTTGAAACGCAAAAAAGTCATTGTATGGGAAACATTAAAATGAAAAATTCCTCTCTCTGAATTAAGCAATTTTCCATGGAAGAATTTAAATGATAAGCTAGTTTCAGCAAAAAATGTTCAGAATAACTTCAAATAAGGCAATATATAAACATATTTGAGAGCTATAATTTTAGTATATTTTGATATTAGCCAAAATAGTAAAACATGATCCTTTATGTTTTTATAGGTAATGTAAAAGAAAAAAGAAAGTATGATTTTAAATTTTTAATTTATATATATTTACATATCTAACAAAGTTTTACTCTGATGAAATTATGTAATTCACAAGTTTATGCTGATTTTCTTTATCATTCATTAAATATTTCACGTGATTAACATTGCTAACGGAAGAAAACTCACCTATAGAAACTAGTAATTAAAGACATAATTTTCTATAGTTGGTTTACCTTAATAATTAAAAATAAACTATTAACGTTAATAATTTTTTTAACAATTTTTCTTAAATTAATATGTTAAATTATATCAGCTTAAAAATTAATATGTATTCACAAATTATAAATATTTTTAAGGTAGTTTTGTATATATTTAGAAGTAGTATATGGTACCGACTCTGGGACTGTTTTTATATTCCACTAAACGCAAATATTTAACGATTTTTGTAAGATTTTCATCAAAAAGTTTGCCTGTCTAAATATCGAGGATGTAACGATTTTAGTACGATTTATGGAGCAAATGATGATAAAATATTGCATTGTGTGGATATTTTTCTACAAAATTATGTAAAGAAGAATTTTTAAGAAAGGGTTATGGAATAAAAAATCATGATAATAACGTAATCAATTTAGATGAAATATTTATCAATTTTAAAAGCTAATATTTAATTATTGTATTGATGAAAAAATTTTGCCTGACGCCGTTAGTCTACGAAATGCTAATAAACAATCTTCCTCTAGGATAGTCTTGATAGGAAAAGCAAAGAGCTGCATTGTATAATATTATTATCAATTGCATTACATTGAAGTCTGAAATAAAAGTAAAATGCTTTTTATCATATGTTTTTTAATGTGAATATTATTTTGATACTTTCATAGTTCAATAAATGGTATTGAGTAGAATCCATTTGATTATTGTGTTATCAGAAAGTTCGTCAAATAAAGGATATAATCCTTCGGCTTAAAATTGAAATTTTATTTAAAAACCATTTATATATGATATACATTCCCAATCAATTTTATCTTCAAATTCTTTTAGAAAATTATGGGATAATATTTGACGAAAGGATATTCCTTCCCAATCAACTTTATTTTGAAATTCTCTAATAAAATCTTCTGATAGTGTCTGACGAAACGATATATAATACCAATTAACTTTATCTTGAAATTCTCTAATAAAATCTTCTGATATTTTTTCATTCTGTGATATACAATCCCAGTCAAGTTTATCTTTAAATTTTCTTATAAATTCAATGGGTAATTTCATAACTTTTTCACTTAAATGAAAATTAATTTTATTGATATATAATGAAAGAAATGTGTAAAATTCTTTACATTGCGATAATTCGACAAATAAATCTTTATATTTATGAATTATAATATCGTCTAATCTTTGAGCCAACACCATTTTATATCGAAGCAATTTTATAAACACTTTTATTTTTCGTCTTTATTCAAAACTTGTCTCAATTCATTAATAAATCGTATTAAAATATTTTTTAATTCGAAAATTTCATCCATTAATTTTTCTCTGTTCGGTAGTTCTTCTTCGTAATAATGGCCAAATTTTTTATTTAATTCACCCAGTTGAACGGAAAGAATTTTTTTCCATTTATCGTTGTAAAAATTATCTGGTAATTGATCAAACTTATTGTTGTGTTTGGAGAGATAAGAGAAAACACTTATTTTTTGTTTCATCTCAGAAGTAGGCTAAGTGATCGTATAAATGGATGAAATACATCGCGCTGGATGAAGGCCAGCAAACGACCCAACAATGCTACCATTATAGCACTCTTAAAAATAGTGAAAAAAAGAATCTCTAACCATGATGATAAAAATTCAAAGCAAAGTTGTAAAAAATATAAAATGATAAAAGATAAAAGTTACCTGTAATTTCTTGGGTGCTGAGGATCAAACTCAGGTGGATAAATACACATGTATGAAGACAAAAATGAAGAGAATATTTTTTGAAGAGGACAAATATTTTATTTAATATCATATGAGAACTTCTTTAAGCATTGAATATTCCATATATATATATGTATATACTTTGTTTCATACGCATTCTCATATAAATAGAAATTATTATTTATTTTGTTGCAAACTTTCACAAAGGTGATGTATTATGAGTTGACATTTTTCTAAAACAATTCTTCTTCACAATATATTTTTTTTGTATACATTTTCATAACATGAATAAACATTTTTCTTGATCGAAACCAGGATAACATCATTTTCAGAATATTAATTAGATGTTATTTCAAAAGTATGCCTGGACAAATCACACAGAAATGTTTCAATACTTGCCTTTGGGGACGCCGTTCCATATTTCGAATAAAAATATATATTTATGGCCGAATAACACAAGATGAAGAGGGATTGAATTTGTAAGAAACATTATGTATGAGACATCTTCAATTCTTGAGTAAGAATCACCACCTCAGCATTTTTCTCAGAGGGAAAGTGAATTCACTAAAAAAAAAACATTGAAGAATATGAAAAATCGGTTGGAGAAAATATGATGATAGATTGACGAATAAACTCTTTGAGAATAACTATGACAACACTTAAACCATCTTGAGTAGCCAGAAAGAAGTAAAAACCAAAGGATTCAGGATGTGGTGGAAGAGGAGCATAACTCCTCGCAGCCTTAAAAAATCATCCTTGAGAAGCCCTTGTGTGGTAAGTGTAGAACTAAACGGTTACGCTCAACGGCCTCGGGGGGCGCACACTTGCCCCGGTGTCCGCTAAATTTCTTTGGCACATCGTTCACCGAAAATGCATCCATCTCGGCTGAGCTCTAACTGCGCAACTCCACTGGTGGCGCGGAGTCAGGAGGGAAAAAGAACAAGGGTTACTGTAAACCCGGGATACGCCAAGTAGGCAAGGTTCGAATTAGGGGAGCGAGGAAAAATAAGCCAAGTTACGATTCAAAGTATAGTGAAATATGGATTTAATAAGGAAAAAATTGATAAAAACTTAAAGAAGAAAGGCCAAAGCAGGTGGCCAGGCACTTTGCAGGTTAAATCACGTCACCTGCGGATTTTAATTTGATAGGCCAAGGGGCGGGCCAGATTAACCGGAAATACCACCCATAGAACGAACTAGATTGTTCTAGAAGGTTTTCTAAACCGGAAGGAATGAATTCAAACAGGATTTTACCGGTTTGGAACATTCGAAAGCTAGGTAAAGAAGAAAACATTACAGGCGACAATATCAAAAGAAACGAAATCGAAATAATATTTAAATTAAGAACATGAATAAAAAAAGAGATGATATGAAATAAAATAGTTAATAAAATTGAATTAAACTAAAAAATATGGGGGGGTTATCGAGTAACCACCACATATCTACCCGGGGCTCCACAAAAGAAAATATTGGTGAGATGACAAAAATGTAACAATTTTTTCATAGAGACAATATTTTCTAAAACATGTACAAAGATATAAAATAATTACACAAAATAAATGTATCAGAAATAGTTATATGAATATAAATAATTGTTTTACATGATATTTAAATAATAAAAATAATTACTATTATGGTAGTAATCCTTATGTAACTACACCAAATATAGTAAATGTTAAAATGGAAGGTATACAAAAGGTGAGTTTCTTCCATTGGTATCTCTCAAGTATCAAAAAAATTATTACAGTCTATATCTATGTGTAGAAACAACAGTCCTTAACTATGAAGAGTCTCTTGTTAAGCTGTGCAAAATACAATATGATAACTAAATGCTTTAGCATATGTAAAAAAAATATTTGATTATACAACAACATGTATATTTATATTTTCAGTTGACAACAAAATGAAACATACTATAACTGTATATGAATCATACTATAATTGTATATAAAAATGGATGGTTTCAAATACCACATGATAAAATTGAATAAATTTGTAAGTTGAAGATTTGAAAAAGAAAACTACATGCAAATGGTGCAGAGAGATTATTTAGGCTCTCATAAAAAATTTACTTATATCAACATATAGCTTTTTAAGCTTTTAATTAATCTTAAATGAATAACCTTAGCATTATTGAATAACACATTTTCAAAGAAAATAACAAATTCCAAAAAAGCATATGTTAAATTGGTAGAAAAAGTAATGTTATTTTCCAATGAAAACATCATGAAAATGAATATATCAATTTTCAAATAGCAAATGTTGATACTCTCATAAAAGGAATATTCTTGAACACTTTCAACATAAATTTGACAATAATTGCATAAATACTTTTAATACTATACTTCATTCAAAATAAGCATAAAACATAAGATATTTATATTCTGATAAAAGGAACTTATATGAATATGTCAATCTTGTATATGACTTGATAATGTCAACTTACAAACAAAAATCAATTATGTCAAAGAATTTATATAAGACCTTTTGAATATGTTTAAATGCAATTTTTCAAACACTTTAAAAAAAAACAAGTGATCATTTTTGTAATTGTTATATAACAAGTATTTTATTTTATATAAATATATAATGACTCAACCAACATCTTTGGATCCAAAGTATAATTATAGAATAACAAAAACCTTTTTTTTTTTTTTTTTTTTTTAATAACTTTCAAATATTCAGAAGTATACAAAAAAAGAATAGTATTTATTGTGAGTCATTCATTTTTCTATATTTCAATAATAAGAGTAAAATTATTAGTATGCATAAGTTTATCATGCATTGTCATTTTTTTTGTTAAAAGAGGTTAAATTGTTAGAGCATGCATGCATTGTAAAGAGAAATTATTATGTAAGTCACAATAGGGAAAATGATTTCACGAGTACTCATATTTATGTTTACCTTACATCAATTACAATCCACTTTTCTTAGTAGGATAAACATTTGTCAAAAAAAATAACTTTACATAATGACATAATATTATAACAAGCAAATAAAAGGATAAATTCTTTCTCAATTTTAGCACCAACTATTGCAATTAAAGACTTTGTAAGGTTAAAAATAGTAGTGTATGGCATACTTGAGATCATATATACTTATTACAATAATTATGGTTTAGAAATGAATGCAGTGAATAATAAAGATATTGAAAACCATACATACATCAGGAGGATGACTGTTGTATTGCTTCAAGGAGAAGAAGACTTAGATAAGGAAGAAAAAAAAATATTAACAGCTGCCTGCAGCTTGGAGGAAGAAATAAAAAAATAATACCCAGTCATTCTTCTTACTCGAATATCAGTCTAACTAGTATTAACTGACTATGCTACAAATCAAGAGTCATCCTGAAAAAAAGAAAAGAAGATTAGTTCATTTTTTATACATTTTATGAGTGCGAGGGCGAAGATCATAATTTCTATATTGAGTAGACTTGTTTCTAACATCAGTGTGAGTGCCACCAAGAGGACCTTGTGACTGTACAGATTTACTGGAACATGGAGATGTTTGTTGGCACTTAGAAGGAGAAAGAATTCGAGGAGATGTGTTACAAGCAGCATCATGATTTGAAACTTGAGTAGGAGAGTGTTGTCTCACAGGAGTAGAAGATGCATTATCAACAGGAGCTTGATCACGTGATACATTTTTAGAAGAAACTGAAGGATATTGCAATGTTTCATTTCTCTTTTGAAGCTTCAAGATTCTGTTAGTGTGAATCAACATGGGTGAAGCGTGACTATTATTGGAATCTTGAATTTGAATAAGCACAGGAGAAATTATTTTTTTTACCACGTATGGGCCTTGTACTTTTTTGTTAAACACAGTGGGAAATTTTACGTAAACAATGTCATTAACATTGATGTTGGCAAATTTTAATTTTTCTCTCGATTTTTGGTACACTTTTTGTCTAGAAGATTCGTTATTCTTGTAAGCTTGATAGTATATTTTCTCAATAACATCCATTAATTTATGAATTTCATAGGCAGTATTGAGAATTTTCCAGGACACTTGAGTTTTGTAATTAGAATAAATGTCATTTATTTCTCTTCCAAAATGAAGAAGATTTGGAGTGAATTTTGTAGCTGGATGAGGTGTAGCATTATATATGGATTGGTGAATTTTTAGAGCAGTTGGTATATCACATCCTTGGGAAGCCATTGTATTCACAGACGATTTTATTTGAGAATTAACTCGTTCACTTAATCCGTTAGCCTGGGGATGGGCTACAGAACTGTGTTCCAATTTAATGCCAAGCTTTTTATTAAAGAAAGAAAACATATCACTAGTGAACTGAGAGCCATGATCAGTGAGAGTTAATTCGGGTTTTCCATGAGTGGAAATGTAATGTAATAAAGCTTTTGTAACAGACTCAGCACTGATATTATTCAAGGCATATAATTCTAAATGACGAGAAAAGTGATCTATGATGGTCATCACATATTGACGATTTCTTAATGGGCCGAGTAAATCCATAGAGACTTTTTGATTAGGAGCTGTTGGAAGTGGTGCTGGTAAGTATGGAGCAGTATTTTTTTATGACTTTTGTTTACTAAACAAATTTCACAGGAGTTGACATAATTAATGGTATCAGAAACAAGGGTTTTCCAGGTAAATCTTTTCTTTAAATTAACAATAGTTTTATGAATTCCAGTATGAGTAATATGAGCAATTCTTAAGGCTTTTGCTCTAAGTGACAAAGGTAAAACAGCTTTATGCAGCTCAATATCTTCTGAAGAAAAATGACCATTGTAGCAAAGTAACTCATTACTTGGATTAATATAGTAACCATTTAAACTTTTAGATTTCTTGTTATTTTTAAGATCTTCATAAATTTGTTTAATTTTTGGGTCTTTTTGTTGTTCAGAGAAGATGGTGTGATCAAGAATTTCTAATAATGGATCTTGATTATTATCATTATTTGGAGGTGAAGAGTCATTTTGAAGATGACATTTGTGGTGTGTTTTGTCAACTAAACCACATGGAAAGTGAGGAATTTCATTATGTAAATCTTTCTGATTATCAACAATGGGTAAAGGTTCTTGTGTAGAAATAAGATCTGGATTATTATTGAGATCTTCAGTAGGAATGTGAGGTGTTCTACTTAGAAAATCTGCTAACACATTCTCTTTGCCTGGTACATGCTGGAATGTGTACGAATATTCTGACAGTTCTAACATCCATCGAGTAGTAATATCAGCTGGTGATGTAGCCTTTTTATAATTATTAAGAGGTTTGGCATCGGATAAGAGAATAAAGGGTCGACCAAAAATATAGTATTTAAAAGCTGTTATGCCTTTGTAAATGGCATAAAGTTCCAATTTGATGGAAGGGTACTGTCTTTCAGACTGAGACAAAGTTTTTGAATAATAAGAGATTGGTCTAAGTTCACCATCAAATTTTTGCATAAGAACAGCTGATATTGCTGTCTTTGATGCATCTGTATTAACATAGAAGGTTTCATTCCACTTAGGAAGATTAAGCATAGGTTTTTGAAAGAAAATGTCTTGTAATTTTTTAAATGCATTTTCTTGTTCAGTTTTCCAAGAAAATTTATTTTTAGGTTTGGTAACTTCAATGAGAGGAGTAATCAATTTAGCAAAATTAGGAATAATTGACCTATAAAATGAACACAAACCTATAAAACTTTTCGTTTGCCTCTTGGTTTTAGGCGTTGGAAAAGAAGTGATTTTTAAAATGTTACTTGTAATGGGAAGAATTTTATGACCTGTGAGTTGGAATCCTAAAAAGTTAATGCTTGTTTGCATAAAGGAACATTTTTCAGGAGACAGAGTAATGTTATTAGCAATAAGAGTGTCTAAGAGTTTTGTGAGTTTCATGGACATTTCTTCAAATGAATTAGCGCCAACAACAATATCGTCTTGATATGCATAACAGGAATCAATTTGAGATAATTGAATAACTGAGTCAATTAATTGTTGAAAGGTACTTGCAGCTGTCTTCAAGCCAAACACGAGACGCAAGTAGGTAAAAATTCCCCATGGAGTAGTAAAACTGAGATTATCCTGCATATCTTTAGGTACAGCGATTTGCCAGTATGCAGAGGGCAAATCAAGAGTAGTGTAATACTTAAATTTTGATAATTGCACCAATAGATTTTGAATTCTAGGAAGAGGATATGAAGATGGAATAATAATGGAATTTAGCAATCTTAAATCTAGAGCCAAACGATACTTTTGAGGTTTTGACATATCAGTTCTCTTCTTTTTAACAAGAAGCATGGGACACGCCCAAGATGAATTTGATCTCTCAATAATGCCAGCATTTAACATTTGATTAATCTGGTCAAGAGCTTCTTGCTCAAGTGCCTGTGGCACAGGAAAAGGTAGGGTTTTGACTGGATGAGAATTTAGCATTGTGAATTGAGGGTTAACCAGGTCGGTATGACCTAAAGTGTCAAGAGATTTTGAAAAAGCAAGAGCTTTACTACACAATAATTTTGTTAAAGATTCTTTTTCATGAGGAGGTAAGTGTTTTAGATCAAAGTCATTTGGAGACAGTTCTTGGATACGTTTTCTCTTAACCTCTTCAGATGGTAAAATTAAATTACAATATTGGTCTTCAAAGTCTAAATCAAAAGAATATTCCTCAATATCTTTCTCATCTACATTAATACATTCGCCAATAATTGAATTTTTATTTAAATGAATGTCCAGCTTTGATATATTCTGACATACAACCAAAAATAAATCATTTTGAATTGCAGATTTGGAATGCAAAGATTCATGTAACACAAGACCTTTATTTTTTAAATTGGGTTTGAAAATAAAATATTCAGATGGAGGATTCAAGTACTTAACATGTAAATAAACAAAAGAATTAGGAGGGATTAATTCCCTATTGAGTAATTGTACCATGTTGGAATTCACCAAAATTTTATTACCAATATTTAAATGGGTTTGCTTTTCGCCAAAATAACTACCATCATTAGTATTTTCAGATGAAAAATTCTTGCCAGGCATATTATCATTAGTAGATACATAGTTCACCACATTACCATAATCAGTTGGAACATAGTTAGAAAAATAAGTAAAATTACCATCAATATAAGGATTATGAAAATTCATAGCAGTGTTAGCAATATTATTTGTAAACAAACCATTATTTTGAAAATTATAATTGTAAGGATAGGTTGTATAATTGTTGACTAATTGTAAATTTGAATCACCATAATTTGCATATAAATCATCAGTATAAGTACCATTACTTAGATTATTTGATATAGAATCTTCATAACAAGGCATTTTGTGTACATCTAAAGAATATGGCACATTTGAACTATCATAATTATATTCAGAATTCATGAAATAGCAAGTAGGAGATTCATTATAACTGTGAAAAGGAATATGTTTATCCTTAATCAAGATAGACTTAAAGCTTGGTGAAATGGTTATGGAATGTTTATTGATAAACTCAAATCCAAGTATGGCTTGAAAATGAACATTTTGTATCTTTGTAAGGTAAAAGACATGATGAAAGAAAAATTTATCGATTTTAAACGCAATCTCTATGCATCCTTTGAAAAAAACTTTAGAATTTATAGTAGATACAGATACATTTCTGGATAAGAATTTGTAATGAAGCCTGGATTTAATGCTATTAAAGCATTCTTGATCCAAGAGAGACAAACTTGATCCAGTATCAATTAACGTTGAGATTTCATTATGTTGAATGTTTATGAGTATGCATGGAAGAACATACGAGTTATTAAAAGAACTGCAAATGACATGTCTTTCTTGTACATCATCATCAATTTCTAAAGTTTGTTTGGATGTCAACGAATTATAAGAACATGAAGATTTGTTAAATTTAGGTGTCACAGGGGAAGTTTGGACAGCTCTGGACGACACTAAAGTGACTGAAGAGCTTTTGTCAAGTTGTTGTTTGTGTTTGTTACTAAAGTGTACTGACCCTGAATGAGAATTACGGGAGAGAAGGAGGTCAGTAGAACCAGTCTTCCTTATTTGTTTAAATGATAAACATTGTTTCTATTTTGAGAAGAGGTATAGTTTTTCCTTCTGTGAGAATTAGACGAAAATTTAGGCAAAGAGTTTTGTTTGGAAGCACTAATAATATTTTTAAATTTGTAGCACGAGTCCATACGATGATTGAATTTTCCACAAAACGCACATTGCACAACATCTCGTTTGTAATAAAAGGATGCAGAATTTTTTTTGTGAGAAAATTTGTCGAAGGTGGGTTGATGATAAGGACGTTTCCGATAAAAATTATGTCGACGAAAATTATTTTTATGTTTATCTGTAGCCTCTTGTCTATTTGGAGAAGGAGAATATGTTCTAGGTTATCTTTTAAAATTACGAGAAGCATGAGAACTGTCATTTGGAGTTTGCGAAGGTGAGAAGGTAGTTTGAGAATTGACATAAATTTTATCCTTCGTATGTTTTATAGGAGTCTTATGGAGCACATTACTAGAAGGAATGGAATTATGATGGACTTTTTCATTATCCAAACAATAGGCTTGATTATAATTCTCGTAAGATTTTTTAGGAGGGGAGTCGTAAATATTTTGAAGAAAATTTGCTCGTTCAAGAGCTAAATCGAAAGATGAAATATTTTCTTCAAGAATTTTTTGCTTAATTTGTTTAGGCAAAGCCTCAAGAAAGTGAGTGAATTTTAATGAATTGAGAGCAGAAGAATCCAATTTAGGGTATGCAAGCCGAAGTTGTTTATCCAGCCGAAACGCAAAATTTTTGACTGATTCATTTGAATCTAAGCTTAAATTCTGCAAGGATTTGAGAGAAACAGTCTTTTTTGAAGGTAAGAAATAGTCTATAAAAGCTTTCCGAATGTCATGGAAATTATAGTTCTTGAACTGAGACTGTGTTTCAAGAAAGAAGAGTAAGGCGTTGCCCTCAAGCTTCGATTTGAAGAGAATAAAAAGTTCTTTATCGGAAAAATTATTCAACTCTTGTATATCAGATAATTGATCAAAGAAGAATTCCACAGTCTGAGGGTTGCCGTCGAATGGCTGAATTGCAATATTTAATTTAGACTTGGGAGGCATTATGAGATAATTAAAGTGAGAGCTCAATAAATGACAGGTTAGATTTGGACATAGACTGGTCTATAATAAATAATATATAAATCGACCCATTATTTAAAAATATTGACAAATTTCATTTACGTTATACATCATTTTATATATATTAAGAAGAAGAATAATTATGTGATGAAGAGAAGAAAAATACCAACATATCTTTGTTAGCATCCGATCAAAATAACATGGCCCAAAAATTTTTATGTAAATATATATATATCATATGGCTCAAAACAAATATTCTTATATTTATGACAAGAGGAATAATTTATATTAGTATAATCAATTATATTTACCAGCACCTCCGTTAAATAATATATATATTAGTCATAAATTATGTCATGGCAAGAAAAATATATGTCAATAAATTATGTTATATATACTGTACTGCTCCAAAAAAAATATTATCTCAGCATAAAATCAAAATATATTATGCATTCATTTATTACACCACACTCAATAAAATATAAATATAAAATATTGATCACTGCATGAAGATATAATTCGAAAATAATGAAGATATAATTGAAGATAATGAAGATATTATTATTTTTTTTTTGTTGAAAATATGTATAGATAACGAAAATACAATGGCAGCAAAGGAAATAGATGGTCAAGCGTTGGTCACTGCACCAAAGGAAATATAACTGTTGTGTTTGGAGAGATAAGAGAAAACACTTATTTTTTTGTTTCATCTCAGAAGTAGGCTAAGTGATCGTATAAATGGATGAAATACATTGCGCTGGATGAAGGCCAGCAAACGACCCAACAATGCTACCATTATAGCACTCTTAAAAATAGTGAAAAAAAGAATCTCTAACCATGATGATAAAAATTCAAAGCAAAGTTGTAAAAAATATAAAATGATAAAAGATAAAAGTTACCTGTAATTTCTTGGGTGCTGAGGATCAAACTCAGGTGGATAAATACACATGTATGAAGACAAAAATGAAGAGAATATTTTTTGAAGAGGACAAATATTTTATTTAATATCATATGAGAACTTCTTTAAGCATTGAATATTCCATATATATGTATGTATATACTTTGTTTCATACGCATTCTCATATAAATAGAAATTATTATTTATTTTGTTGCAAACTTTCACAAAGGTGATGTATTATGAGTTGACATTTTTCTAAAACAATTCTTCTTCACAATATATTTTTTTTGTATGCATTTTCATAACATGAATAAACATTTTTCTTGATCGAAACCAGGATAACATCATTTTCAGAATATTAATTAGATGTTATTTCAAAAGTATGCCTGGACAAATCACACAGAAATGTTTCAATACTTGCCTTTGGGGACGCCGTTCCATATTTCGAATAAAAATATATATTTATGGCCGAATAACACAAGATGAAGAGGGATTGAATTTGTAAGAAACATTATGTATGAGACATCTTCAATTCTTGAGTAAGAATCACCACCTCAGCATTTTTCTCAGAGGGAAAGTGAATTCACTAAAAAAAAAAAACATTGAAGAATATGAAAAATCGGTTGGAGAAAATATGATGATAGATTGACGAATAAACTCTTTGAGAATAACTATGACAACACTTAAACCATCTTGAGTAGCCAGAAAGAAGTAAAAACCAAAGGATTCAGGATGTGGTGGAAGAGGAGCTTAACTCCTCGCAGCCTTAAAAAATCATCCTTGAGAAGCCCTTGTGTGGTAAGTGTAGAACTAAACGGTTACGCTCAACGGCCTCGGGGGGCGCACACTTGCCCCGGTGTCCGCTAAATTTCTTTGGCACATCGTTCACATAAAATGCATCCATCTCGGCTGAGCTCTAACTGCGCAACTCCACTGGTGGCGCGGAGTCAGGAGGGAAAAAGAACAAGGGTTACTGTAAACCCGAGATACGCCAAGTTGGCAAGGTTCGAATGAGGGGAGCGAGGAAAAATAAGCCAAGTTACGATTCAAAGTATAGTGAAATATGGACTTAATAAGGAAAAAAATTGATAAAAACTTAAAGAAGAAAGGCCAAAGCAGGTGGCCAGGCACTTTGCAGGTTAAATCACGTCACCTGCGGATTTTAATTTGATAGGCCATGGGGCGGGCCAGATTAACCGGAAATACCACCCATAGAACGAACTAGATTGTTCTAGAAGGTTTTCTAAACCGGAAGGAATGAATTCAAACAGGATTTTACCGGTTTGGAACATTCGAAAGCTAGGTAAAGAAGAAAACATTACAGGCGACAATATCAAAAGAAACGAAATCGAAATAATATTTAAATTAAGAACATGAATAAAAAAAGAGATGATATGAAATAAAATAGTTAATAAAATTGAATTAAACTAAAAAATATGGGGGGGTTATCGAGTAACCACCACACTTATATTCAATGAGATTACAAAAATCTAGTTTATGCATATACTTTTCTAAAAATCTTTCACCAAATGTTTGAAAACGGGTTATTAATAGCCAATTAAGTCCTTCTTCCAATGTGCACATAGTATTTTCTGCAAGCTGTTGAAATTGAGATACTTTATGTAAATCTAATTTTTCATGATAGGTTTGAATAAATTCGTCACTTAAGGTTTGATATTGAGATATAACAACCCAATTTATCTAATTCGAATGTTTTAATATAAATTCCTCAGACAGCTTCTGATTTTTACAAACTAAATTCCAGTCTAATTCTTCTTTATATTTTTCTATAAATTTTTCCGAAAGTTTTTGAAAAATGCATATAACATTCCATTCGATATAATCTATGAGTTCTTCCATAAAACATTCGGATAATACGGAATATCTACAAACTAACTTCCAATTGAGTTTATCCTTCAAATTTCGAAGGACATCTTCGGATAAATTTTTCGTCTTAGAAAATTCGTCCCAGTTGATATCCATTTAATAATGAAATATTTTTAAAAAAGAATTTTTTCAATATGCATCCAAGGTTTTAAGGTGACTGGAAAATTACTTTTGGATTTTATCAAAAATGTAATCATGTCACCACTTTTTCCATAATCAAAACGAGTTACGGAATAATCATCAAACATTTCTCCGCTTAAAATTATTTTATCTTCGATTTTTAGTTCTATCACTGTAGCCCTATTTTTGCCGATTAAACTATTATATATTAAATATATAGTAATTTTCATATGCATATCTGTAGATAATCGCATTTCTTGATCCAGTAATTTAGAACTCATTAAGTCAAAATTTACTTTGGTAAATTCTTTATCTGTAAAAGTCTGAAAATTATCTTTTATAGTAACCCAGATATCTTTACTGTCAATATATATTTTATTGACTACGTCTTTATCGTTTTCGGGTTCTGAAACATTCGTAATTATTTTATTTTTGGCATCAAATTTATCATTCTTTAATATTAACGAATTTTTTTCTAAATATCGTTTATTCACAACATTTTTATCATCTTTCGGATCTGCGACATTTCCTATTCTTTTTCCTTTAGCGTCGTAAGATTTTCCGTCGATTAGATGTAAAGTATTTTCATCGAGTTCTTGTATTCTCTTACCCGTTTCTTCTGTGAAAGTTAAAAAATTACTATCGTAATTAATATTATTTTTCTGTATAAAATCTCTTAGTTCAAAATGATTATTTTCTATTTTATTCAAAACGAAACGTTTAGGGGTTAAATCTAAATCATCGATGGGATCTGAAGCATTTTTTAATATCTTATTATCCATATCGAAATTTCCATCCGGCGTTAATTTAAAACCTATACCGGGGGGTCCGATAGGGCCTTTTCGCACTGGATTATCATACGGCGGATAATAAACAGCCATTTATAAAGACTAAAAAATGTTATTCTCCTAACGTTTTAATCATAGTAATTTCTTTTTTATTCATATTTAATATACATTTCTTTCTTACTTCTAAAATATAGTAAAATACATATTCTTTGGTTGTTTCTTTTTCTAATTTCCAATTGAATTCTATTCTCAAATTTTCAAGAGTGGTATAGTTTACATGATTTGACAAATCAAAATGAATTATGGGATATAATTTACCAAAATCTGAATAATTGACCATACAACCGGTTTCTGTATTTAGATTATTGAGACCTGATTCCAGAAAAGATTCATATAATCTATTATATTCCTTTTTACCAAAATCCATAGTATATCGCTCTGCAGGTAATGGCGATCTGTTAATCATCAACCAACAATCGATCATATCCAAACTATCAAATATCATATTATTTTTTTTAGGATTTTCATTTCTTTCGAAATATTGCGGTATGACGAATAATCTTAAAACTTCATCGGATGTAGCTGATATAGAATCGGAACCGCTTTTATATTTATTAATAGGACTAGATCTGTTAATTTCATACTGATTCCAGTCTATTTCTATATCCGTATTAGATAATTTTAATTCATTATAGAGAATCTCCGCTCCATTTTTAAAATCGACGTATCTCACCCAGAGCGCTATGTCTTCAATTTCTACTTTATAATATGGATTTGCAACGTCTGTGTAAATCATATTTCTACTATCGTCTCTTTGGAATTAAATTCTTATTATGAAACCAGAAATGGCTTTTTTATATTCTGCGACGAAATCAAAAATTTCCTTTAAAGGTGTCCATGTTGTAACTGAATTACTATTTTTCGACAATTCCCATCTTTTTTTAAATCCTTTATTGTAGTTTTCATTTTTTACAATTTTTAATTTATTGACGATATCTGTTACAGAGGTTGTAGCCGTTATCGTACCATCTCTTTCAAGTAAACTTTTATTTCTATCAGCACTATCACTGGTATCTGGATAAAAACCTATATTGGTGGCTTCTGATGTTGAATAATCTCTGGTATAATCCTTCAGTCTCTTAACCTGCAGAATGTAGGAGTGATAGTCTCCAACTGATTCGATTATTTGTTTACCTATCTGAAGTTTTACGCCTTTCATAGAACCTACAGCTGCGACATTATCGTCGTTTATAGAATCGCCATTGGATTTTATAATTTTCCACTTTGTCTCCAGATAACTCTCCGATAATGAAATAGGATCATTGGTATCTGTAATTTCGAAATGAAACGTAGTATTTTCTTTTTTGTCATTATGGCTTGTACTAGGCAATCTTATTTTTTTTTAATTCGCTACTTTTTATATCGTTATTATAATAATAATGAGTATCTCTCAGATCATAAATTTTTTCCATTTATTTAGGAAGAATTTTCAGACCTGTTACTTTCATCTTTTTTGAAAATATTTCTTTCAATATATCAGCATCAGTCAATTTGTCAACAACTGTCAAATCTACTTTTTTAGATTTAAAAAATCCTTTTCCTTGAATTCTTTTACTTTTCCTATATAATCTGTGTTGATTCATTTATTTATTGAGAAAATTTAGTTAATATCAATTGATATATTTTTTCAACATAGTCTTCTTTTTCCTCTACGACTCTAAAATTATACTCAATTAAACCTTTATTTAAATCAATTAATTCGCCATTTTGATTCGTAACTGTCATCCTTATTCTACGAATTGAATCCCTATTTTTCACAGGATAATATATTAAATTATTGAATTCTTTCGAAATGATAACACCCGGTACATCTCTCGGTGTAAAAGAATAAATAACTTCTGAATTATTCTGGTTGATTAAAGATCCATTCACTACATCACAATGAATATATATAATGTCGTTTCCGTTTGTTATATCCGCTATATTTTCACCTTCTATTACAGTCTCTTCATCATGATTTTCGTAAACTTTTTTTTCAAAGCCTATTAACTTATGAAAATCGCTTTTTGTTAAGTCGATATTCCAACCTTTAGTTAATTTAATAAGCATTCTTAGTCTAGATTGTATTCTACCAAATTTTACCGGAGGATCGTCTGAACCAAACGCTTTCATTACATCTATATTTAAATCTTCAACATTTTTATTACCATAAGGAATAGTGATATATTTAACATTATTCTCATCTGTGTATACGTCAAATGTATTAGTTTTATCTGTTATGTTAAACCATGAAACTGTCATAGTAAAAGATTGCAATGCTAATTTTTTTAATTTAAGAGGTTTTGGAAATTCAACAGTGAAATCCTCTGATTTTTCATGAATTTTTGGCTTCAATTTGATCATTTATTAGACAGAAAAAATCTTTAAAGATGAAAAACAAGCTTTTCGTTATAATCGCTAGGTTGTTGAGTAAATGAATTAAGTACACATTCTGGACATTTGCCTTTATTTCTTTCCTTTATATATTTCATACAAAATAATCCACAGTTTACAGAAGTAGGTTTTTGTAAAAAACTATCATTGTGAGCTATATTGACTTTTTTATTGGAAAGTTTAAGAAATTTCATAATATTTTCAGGAATATATTTTTCTTTGAGTTTAATATTTTTATATATATATTCACCGAAAGGATCGAAATATTCTACATAGTTATATTTAGGTTTATTATAGTAACAAACCCAGTGTGTTCCTGGGCCGGTCGAGATATCTAAATTAATGATCCCGCTTTCAAAATTTCCAATCTTTTAAGGAAGTAAATCGCTTGTAAAAACCCCCCTGAATCTTCTTTCATCTTTCATATTTTCTTTAATCGTTTTATCCGATATACCCAATTTTGTTATCGGAATTTTTTTTTTTTAGACAGGGAAGCTGACGCTTTTAGACCAGATCCTTTGTTTTCCCAAGGCTGATAAACTCCAGATCCCGAAATTTTATCCAGGATTTTTTTAGTTCCCCAACCTGCTGCCCCACTCGCGGCACCGAGTCCTAGTGATGTTAAAATAGGAATTAAAAAGGGTAAAAATCCACCGTTTTATCTAATTGAGTTTTGCTTATATTTATTCTTTTACCTTTACTAATCTGATTAATCTGTGTTTTAGTTAAATACATTTCATAATTAGGAGGTTTAGAATTGTCTATCTGCAGTGTCAGTTCTTTTTTTCTAAGAGCAGATTTCAATTTACTAATCTGCCCGTCACTCAAATGAATCTTCTTTTTTACATAACTCATTTATTAGGCAGCAAAAAGCTGACGCTTTCAAAGAAGAAATTGGTTGTATAATCGTTCTTTATCTCCATTAGTTATTTTTTTTAGCTTTAATGAGTTTGTCTATTAGCAGTTTGATTTCATTTTTTAATTTTTTCGACTTGCTACCTTGACATATTTTATCCAGCAATTCAGATAATAAACCTAATCCTTTACCGACTTTCATTACTTCGCTACCTCGAATTGTAGTTAATCTAGCCATATATTTTTGTGGCTCCCCTTCGTTATATTCAACTGCTTTATATTCAACCTTTTTCTGACTTAATTCCTCCTCCGAAAGATTTTTAGCCCTCGTAATTGTACTTTGTAAGTTGCCTTTTTTCCTCGATAATTCTTCTTTTAAATGCTTTGCCTTTGTATACATTTCATCTAATTTTTCTTGATTGTCTAGGAGTTTCGAAGGTCTGTATAATTGTACAGATTTTAAATAGCTTAGATCTAAATTTTGATCAACGTTATAAGTAAGCGGCGGTTCTTTATAAATTTCTTTGACATCTTCGATCGCTTCAGGAATAATTCTAGATGATTCTGCAATAGGCTGCAAAGATATATTTAATTCGTCCAATTTATCATTGATAGCTTTAATATTTTCTTTTCTACTTTTATCCTGTTTTTCTAATTTTTTAGTGACAGGTTTATGAAATTCAGTTAAACTTTTGTCTATACCTAGCTTTCTATCACGCTGTTCTTCATTATTTTTTCTAATATCTGCTTGTAATTTGACAAGTTTTATTGCATTTTTTAATTCTTCTTTTTGTTTCTTATTTCGATTTTTTTCTAAATCGTTTATTTTATCCATTTATAGACAGTGAAAAGCTGAAGCTAATTAGAAGCGATAGCACAGACGTCTATTTTTACTGACAGCTAATATGTTTTTACTGGCAGTAATTTTATTTTTTACTACACTGTAAAAAATAAAGAGTTTTATCACATTTACTTTGGCTGTATGAGATGTGAAATAAGGTGTAAATATATTATTTTTGGGGTGCCAATACCAAAATAAATGTTACGTTACACTTCGAGTGAAGTATCATACCTCTTTAAAAAAAAAAAGGCGTTCTGAATCACTCCAAATCATTATAATCCGCACTTTGAAAGACTTTATTCAATTCATCAACACGACAGCAGGTGTTTTTTTAATCCAGCGAGAACAAATCGGTGCGATTACGCAACCAGCGCGGGGGATAAGATTATTATCCAAAATGGCGCTGTTGTTGACACATTCTGTCGTTCTGAAAAATGTTCTTTGAATTTCGGTTATATTTCGAGGTAATAATGAATGATTAAGAAATTGCTGACATTATAACTCTTAATATAGTTCATATTAAGAACTTTTATCGACTTATTCAATTAGTTCGGACAATTTAGGAAATCAGAAATAGTCTATTGTATGATAGCCATAAACAGTTTTGCTAAACAGTGTTGGTGGTTTTTCTTTTGGATTTTTTTCGAGTAAGTGGCGTTTATTTTCTTTCTGTTTTGTATACAATAACTCTTAATTCTCTGTAAAAAATTGTATTTGTGTTATATTTGTTGTACGTATATATATATATATATATATAAATGCATGATACTTGCAATATGTGATTTTGCAGGGTAGCTATTTCGATATTTTAAAAATGAAAATTAATAATAAAATAAGTCGTAAAATTGTCACTTTCGTACAGCGCTTTCAAATATTTAGTTTTGATTTTATAGTGTTTTATTATAAGTGTACTATAAGTTTACTATAAGTTTTGATTTTATAGTGTTAAATTCCGCATAACTTGAACTAACACGAAATTAAATAAACATAGTGTTATATCTTGTTTTAAACATTCATTTTTTCAATATATATTTGTATTTTGATGTATTTTTAGATTATTAGAAACAAAAATTCCATTATTTTTATTTCTTTTTTTCTTTTTTCATATATATATGTTGATACTGAAAGAGTTAAAGAGATTGTCATGGTTTTATTTTTCTATTTATTAAATTAGTAAAACATAATTAAAATCATCATTAATGCCTATTTGAATTTGAATACATTTAATGGAAAATCTTAGAACTTCAATGAAAGGGGGGGGGGGAGACTGCCGGTATGTTCATTCAGAGCGGTGTGAAACGGGGGGGGGGCAAGGGGGCGGTCGCCCCGGACGCGGAAACTGAGGGGGCGCCAAATTTATGTTATTATCGTCTTTTGTTTCTTCGCTTTTTTTGTAAAAAAAAATTATATGTATAAATATATTGGGATTTTTTGTGTGAAAAAAACATACATTTTCAAAATAGCATGTTACTTCATTCTTGAAATCCAAAAGTGGTCATACAATACTGCTAGATACATTTTTTTCACATATGTTTTCCAGATCACCTTTGCCAATATATAAGCGCAATGTTCTTTTATAGTATTTAGTTGTAATATTAAATCTTTTAAAGTTTCAAAATAAACGAAAAACATGTATTTAATAGAATTTATTTGTGCTTTTAAACTTTTCAATTTTGTGACACCTGTGACAAACAGTAATGAAACTACTGAAATTTAGAGGTGCTGCAGATACATTGTGCCCCCTCCCCCTACCAACCCCCAAACACACTATGTGACCCATATAACTATGTTTTTAAGTATGTAAATATACTAAATTACATTGTTTAATAACTGAGTATTATGTTTAAAATGCATGTTATAATAAATTACCTAAATTAAAAGGGAGTTTAGCAGCATTTTTGCATGAAACTAATTATTTTAATACATGGCTGTGTTAAATTTAAAATGTAATCTTTAAATTATTTTTTATTTTGCTGTTAAAATCATGTAAATATTAGAAAATTTCCTTTTTTTACCATCTACTTATATAGTGTACTTTAATAAATGGTAGCAAAATAAAAAATAATTAAAAAATTACATTTCAAATTTAATACAGCCATAATTTAAAAAAAAAATAGTTTCACGCAAAGAATGTGCTAAACTTCCCTTTAATTGAGACAATTTATTATAACGTACATTTTAAACATATTACTTACTTTACACCCAAAAGGGTGGCAACTAAGTTGCCACTACAAATGGTGTTTGTTTACCATTTGATAGTTGGTGGCTCATTACACCAATTTACAAGTGGAATTTCATTACACCACTTGGGGTGGCAACTTAGTTGCCACCCTTTTTGGTGTAAAGTAAGGGAGTTTTTTTTTACAGTGTAGCTGTAAACTTTCTCAGTAAATAAATGATTAAAATTAAAGATTACACAGAACCGGAAGAATTGCCTGACCCTAAACAACATCGTTTTTTACCCAGACATCCTTTCAGATTATTAATAATCGGCCCATCAGGTTGTGGAAAGACAAATTTACTAATAAATTTATTAAACGGTTTTGAGAATCCTAGTAATGTAAGATTAGATTTCGACGCTTTATATTTATGCGCAAAAGACATTTTCGAGCCAAAGTATTCTAAATTACAAGAAGATTATACACTGTTTGAAGGTGTTGAAAGAGACGATATTTTAAAATGTAAAAAAATAAGTAAAAATAAAAGAAGCGAATTATTAAAATTGTATGATAAATATAAAAAGAGTGTATTATTTTCTTCAGATTTGAGTGAATTTATTACTGTCGACGATCTAGATTCCTCAGAAAAAAATCTTGTTGTGTTTGACGATTGTGTTACAGAAAAAGACCAGAAAGTTATAGAAGGTTTGTTTATAAGAGGTCGAAAGAAAAATGCATCCATTATTTATTTAACGCAGTCTTATTACTCAACTCCTCCAGATATTAGAAAAAATTGTAATTACTTCATATTTTTTAAGCTACAGCCTAGAGAAATCAATCAGATAATCAGAGAAATAGACGGAAATCTAACGAAAAAGGAATTTCTAGAAAAATATAATTCTTGTAAGGGTAACTTCTTTATGCTAGACTTAGTAAATTCTGAAATGAGATACAGAAGAAATTTTGAACCTATATAAATATGGAAGAATATTTAGAAAAGAGATTATATGTTTATCGGAAAAGTTACAATTTGTATCAAAAGATAAGTATTTCCTTATCTGTCAGTAAATTTATGCTAAGTGCTTCGGGATTATCAGCTTTTGTATTAATACCACTGGCTGCATTGAGTTTGAGTGCAGGAATTGTAGAAGTTATTGAGAAATCTTTAAATATTTTAGAACGAAAAGAAGAATACAAGCAATGTTATAATTTTTATAAACAACAATTGAATTTGTTGAAAGCTAAAAAAATTTCAGAAGAAGAAGTGTATGTAAGAGAACAAGATTTTATAAATAATTTAGTATATTTCCCAATCGAAAAGTATGTAAAAAAAGTACAGTTGAATGGATATAAATATTCTTCTTAGAAAGCGTCAACTTTTTGCTGTCTAATAAATGAGTTGTAAATGTAAAAAATTTGTTGTTACATCTTTAACTAAAAAGGGTAATTTTAAAGGCGGTTGTTTAAAATGCGGACAAACTGGATCGGGTTTTCTGAATAAAGTCATTAGTAATTTACCTTTCGAAATGCATTTACCCGGCCATAATTTTACTGGGCCGGGAACACAGTTATTATGGGGAAAAACACGATTAAATTCAGATTTAACGTATAAAAATTCGTCTAAACCTGTTAACAGAGTGGATGAAATTGCATATAAACATGACAAATGTTATTTAGAAAATAAAGATACAAAAAGTAGAAATGAAGTATGCGATAAGAATATGATTGATGAACTAGATAATATTGAAAATCCTACGATTAGAGAAAGAATTGAAAGAGGAATTGTAAAACCGATTATTAAAGCTAAAAAATCTTTTGGTATGGGAAATACACAGATCTATTGTTTAAAATGTAAAAACCATACAGAAACAAAAGATATTAAAAATACAATGTCTAAAAATAACAGGCCAATGATGAAAGGTATTTGTTTAGATTGTGTTCTAAAAAGAGTGTTTTTTTAGGAAAACCTTAGGTCCTAAAAATATCTTAGAAAAAATATATTATCATCCTGAAAGTGGTTATTGTGGGATCAATGAATTAAAACGGAAAACAGGTTTCAGTCAAAAGCAAATTACAGATTTTTTACATAGCCAAGATGTTTATACCAGACATAAGCCTTTAATTCGTAAATTTAAACGAAGACGCATTTATGTAAGTCATATCGATGATCAATGGCAAGCAGATTTATTGTTTATCAAACCTTTTAGTAAATATAATAAAGGAACTAATTACTTATTGACAGTGATAGATGTATTTAGTAAATATGCTTGGGCTATTCCGATAAAAAGAAAAACTGGACAAGAAGTAACGGAAGCATTTAAAAAGATATTTAAAGAAAGAATTCCTGAAAAACTGCAGACGGACAAAGGCACAGAATTTTTAAATAAGTTAACTTTAAAGTTGTTTAAAGATCATAATATTCAGTGGTTTACAACTGAAAATGTTGAAATAAAATGTTCTGTAGTCGAACGTTTTAACAGGACAATTAATAAAAAAATTAGAACCTATCTAGCGGCCAACAATACTAAAAGATATATAGATGTTTTGGACAAATTAGTTAAAAATTATAATAATACCAAGCATAGGTTTATCAAAATGACGCCTACCGAAGCGAGTAAGGAAGAAAATGAATCTGAAGTTTATAAAAATTTATACGAAGAAAAAATAATAAGAAAACCGAAATTCAAGGTTGGCGATAGAATAAGAATTTCGAAATGCCAGACTGCTTTCACCCGCGGATACCAGCCCACTTTTACGGAAGAAATTTTCATCGTTTCGGAAATATTAAACACTGACCCCATTACTTACAGAATAAAGGATTTGAATGGAAACGAAATAAAAGGAACATATTATGAACAGGAATTATGTGAATATAATAAAAAAAATAATTTGTTTAAAATTGAAAAAATATTAAAAAAGAAAGGAAATAAATGTCTTGTAAAGTGGTTAAATTATTCCGACGAATTCAATTCTTGGGTTGACGAAAAAGATATCAAGTCTATTTAGAAATCCGCATTAAAATATAACCAAATATTAAGTTATAAACATGCCAAAGTATCAAATAATGAAGTATTAAAATATAAACATGCTAAAATATCAAAATTAACTACTTTTAAATAATCGTATCTATTACTAGTATTAATACATTTTAGATATGAAATAAATTGGTATTTATGTCAATCAAGAAATTTTTCAGCGTCTTTTTTGGAAAAGTGCTAACACTGTGTAGAGTGGAAATTTAGTTTTCCAAAATTACCTCACAGTTTAAAAATTAAGTATCGTACATTTTATATAAACACTGTTAAAAATATATAAATTTAAATATGTAGTTTTTTTACTCGTTTCGAAAATAGAACACGATTTAGTATTTTTACTCGTTTCGAAAATAGAACACGATTTAGTATTTTTACACGTTTCGAAAATAGAACACGATTTAGTATTTTTACACGTTTCGAAAATAGAACACGATTTAGTATTTTTACTCGTTTTAAAAAATTAAATATAATAGTATCCTACTAATTTTGGTGTTACTTCGATATTATCCAAATCAACTACTGGTACAGTGTTTCCATAAGTTCTAGGAAATCTACTAAAAACTTTTATTTTATGAGGCCAGTGATTGCATGTTCTTCTATCTTCGAAATATTTTATTCTTTTTTTAATTTGATATCTGTTTGCTAATTTTGCAAATGATTCACATTCTACAGAAACAAAATGGCTGTGGTTTGGCATTTATAGAATCTTGCATTAAGCACTGATAAGTGAGGCGAGATTGAAAAAATTGATACCGATTCAAACTTTGATATCACAGAAGTGCGTTGAAAAACAAACACATACTTCCTCTTTTCCTTAAGTAAAGCGTCCGAAACTGAGCTTTATCAGCTGAATGACCTCTAAGTTAAGTCGAAATTTCTTTCGCGCGTCAACTAACGAACTCGGCCGTCGAAAAATGTACTTAGAAGGAAATGACGTCTGCAGTGTTGCTCTATCTACTTTGAGTGAAATGCATTGCAAGAAAATAAGATTAAATAAATGAATTGCGATTTTTTTAAAGACGTTTTAATAGATGATTCTAGCTTAATGGATTCTTTTGACAAAGAAAATAAATGTCAAATACCTGAAAATTATCTCAAAATTTATGACCAGATGAAAAAATGTGAAATTATATACGATTCGGATAATGATTGTTTTTTTACATATAAAAATATAGATGCTTTTTTAAGCGAAAGACGTAAATCCCGAATAAGTCGTTTTAACGCATTGAAATGGAAATTTAAGTTAAATATTACAAATGAAGTTGAAGAAATATTTTATAAATTTTTAGATTTCGCGTACTATAAAAAATCGATAAATTATTTGTATTTCATTAAAAAAATATTAGATTATTGTCAAATAGAATATAATTTGAAAATAAAATTTAATAAGAAAAACGAAGACATCTGGAATTCCTTTCTAAAATTTCTTTCTTATTAAATGGAGCTGTCTAAAGTTTGCAAGCATTGTGAGATGACAAAAAATTTAGACCAATTTTATACTCGATTTCGTTACGGTAAAACAGAACATTACGCCAATTGCAAAAGTTGTCATTTAGCTATGAAAAATAAAAAAATTGATTGCGAATGTGGTAAAACATACACTCTAGCTCATAAAAAGAGACATTTAAAAAGCAATTATCATATCAAACGAACGTCAAAATAAATTTATGATATTTTATGTTGTGTTTTAAATTGAATGTATTTTTTAGTTGAAAATGTTTCAAAAATAGAACACGATGTAGTTTTTTTTCTCGTTTCAAAAATGGAACACGATGTAGTTTTTTTCTCGTTTCAAAAATAGAACACGATGTAGTTTTTTTCTCGTTTCAAAAATAGAACACGATGTAGTTTTTTTTCTCGTTTCAAAAATAGAACACGATGTAGTTTTTTTTCTCGTTTCAAAAATAGAACACGATGTAGTTTTTTTACTTGTTTCAAAAATGGAACACGATGTAGTTTTTTTACTCGTTTCAAAAATAGAATTGTGGGGAAAAAGTGTTCATAAAATTGCTATCAGAACCATTTATAGAAAAGTTCCAAGACAGAGTAGATTGGCATTTTATATTCAAATCTATCAGAAAAATTTTATTTAGAATTTAAAGGTAAAATAGAAGTGCCTGATTATGACAGTGATTTTTAGGCTAAATAAATGGGTAATTCAAAAAGTACAAAGATTTTGACAGGTAACTGTACAACTGAAAGAATAAATGTAGATTGGAATCATACCTTTAATGTTCATCCCAATGTTCATATAACACCTGTATGTAAATACAGCGAACCATTTTTCGTTAGAATAACAGAAATAGATAAAAACGGATTTCGATTTGAATGTTTAAAATTGAATGGCGAACCTGTAGAAAAAAATTTAGATTTCTTTCAATGGACTGCAATTAGTCCTTTTGAGTAAACGATGAAATATATTTTTTAATAGTTGTTTTCAGAAATTCATAATTTTAACGACATTCATTTTAAATCGCTTAATCTAAAATTACCTGCTACCGAATTTGGATTTATAGATAACTATTAAAAATGTGTAGCAAAAAGTATTCATAAAATTCCTTCTATATAAATGGAGGAAACTCTAAGATTGATATCTGTTTCAAAATTGAGACACACTACAAAAGTTTTAAATATAAAACAACCCAAAGGATGTAAAAAAGATGAATTATTTAGATTGATAATGAGATACATAAAAAGAACAGGCGAATATAAATATGTTTTAGTAGATTTATTAAATTTAGACGTCACAGATTATTTAAATGAAATGAAGAGAGAATTTATCAAAAATCCTAAGAGAAGAAATAAGTTGAAAAAATATTCGATTCTTTTGATTTAAAATTTAACAATAACACAGCAGAATTTAATCCAAAAAATAACGAAGAAAAAAAGATAAAAACAGTGGTCAACCTTAAAAAGTTATTTCCTGATTTAAATGAAAAATTGAAACAATTTATAAATGAACCGAAAAACCGTCCAAAACTTAAAAACTCTTTGATTATTACGGCTTGAAATATAAAGATGAAAAATTGATCAAAAAGACAGAAAAAAAAGTCAAATTACAAGCAAATTTGGAAAATCTGTTTAGACCCGATTATGAAATTGTTGAGAAAGATAAAAAAATTATAAAAAAATTTAATACTTATAGATATGTTTATAAAATAAGACAAATAAACAAACTCACACCTGGCCAGTATTATAGTATCTTAAAAGATTTATTCAGAAGAGCAATTGGAAAAATCGAAGGAAAGGTAGATATAATTGTATTCAATCCCTATTTGACACAGCCCTTTCATCCTAAAATGATGTCAACGAAAGAAGCCTATGAGACCTATTTAGATGTTTTAACGCATAAAATTGAATACAAAGAGTTGGATATTAAAGACTGTGAATTTATTTTTACAGTCGTTGATTTGCCTAAAGGTGGTAAACATTTGAAATTACTGAACGATAACGATGTTGTCAATAAAAAAAGTATAATTCAAATTAAAAATGACGATAATATCTGTTTGGCGAGATCCATCGTTACAGCCCTAGCTATTCAAAATCGTAAAATTTTATGCGAAAAATTGAATCTAGAAAATCTTACAGATAATGAAGTAACATATATAAAAAAAGGTAGAGAATTACAAAAAAGTTTAGCGAAAAAATCACAAAAAAGTTTAGCGAAAAATCACAAAAAAGTTTAGCGATAAAATTGCATAAAATGTGTAAAATTCCATTAGAAATATGTAATTTAGAGCATGTTAAACAATTCGAAAATTTTTTAGATATTCAAATAACTATATTTTGCAGAGAAAATTTTAACGAAAAATATACAGCGGCGCCTATCAATACTATTATGGTAAATCTAATTGTGTTTACATTTTAAAAAATAGAAATCATTTTGATGTCATTACAACGGTTACAGGATTTTTAGGAAAAAACCATTATTGTGATTATTGTAAAGTCAGTTATAGTAGAAGTGATCAACATAAATGTTCTTTAAAATGCAATAGATGTTTTAGAAAAGAGAGTAATTGCGAAGGAGATGATATTCAGTGTAATGATTGCTTTAGATCTTTTAAAGGAAAAAACTGCTTCGAAAATCATAAAAATCACTCAGTCTGTGAAACACTGTGGAAATGTTTAAAATGTAAGAGAAATATCCGTAGAAGTGAAAGAGAACCGAAAGATCATAAATGTGGAGAGAGACAATGTAAAAACTGCAGAAAGTGGGTTTTGGAAGATCATAAATGTTATATACGTAGGAAAGAATCTAAGGGAGGGACTTGTGAAAATATCTGTCCTAAAAATATAAAAGACAGAGAGAAATGGTGTAAGAAATGTCAAAAGTCAGAATTTACAGAAAAATATATGTTTTTTGACGTTGAAACGAACCAAGAGACAGGAAATCACCAAGTCAATCTAGTTATAAATCATGATTTTAACGGAAATGAAAAAATATTTAAGAATGAAAATGAATATTGTGAATGGTTATTCCAAAGAAAACATTGCGGTTATACAGGATTAGCGCATTATGGAAAAGGATTCGATTTTCAATTTCTAGCTAAATACTGCTTTAAAAATAAAATTAAAGTGTTTACAATATATCAAGGAAATAAACTCATACATATGCAAGCAACCGTATATAATATAAGGTTTATAGATTCTATTAATTTTACACTGATTCCGTTAAGAAAATTTCCTAAAACGTTTGGACTAACGGAATTGGCTAAAGGTTACTTTCCTCATTTGTTTAACACTGCTGAAAATCAAAATTATGTAGGAAAATATCCTGAAAAATACTATTATGGTTATGATACTATGACTTTAGATCAAAGAAAAACTTTTGATAAATGGTATATATCGGTAAAAAACGAAACATTTGATTTTCAAAAAGAAATTATAAAATATTGTAGATCTGATGTTGATATTTTAAGAAAAGGATGTTTAGAATTGCGAAGATTATTTATAAACATTGCTAATATTGATCCTTTTAAATATATCACTTTAGCAGGCGTTTGTATGGCTATATACAGAGATAAATTCATACCAGTGAATACAATAGCAATTGATGAGGAGTGTATTTCAAAGGATCAATACAGTAAGAAATCGATCATTTGGTTAGACTATCTGTCTGAAAAACACAATATCAAAATACAGCATGCTTTAAACGATGGTGAGAAAAAACTGAAATTAGGTGATAAAACTTATAAAGTAGACGGTTTTTATAAGAATACCGTTTATCAGTTTCAAGGATGTCATTGGCACGGTTGTCCTCGCTGTTTTACAGAATCCACTGTCAATCTTCAAAATCAGATATGTATGAAAGATTTGTATGAAAGAACTCAAAAAATAAATAAAAAAATAAAAGATAAAGGATTTGAATTGATTGAAATATGGGAATGTGATTTTGATAATCACAAAGAAATTAAAAAATATATGAAAAATGAATGGAAAAGAAATTTTGTAGAACCTTTAAATCCTAGAAACGCATTCAGCGGAGGTAGGTGTGAACCTACCAAATTAATGTACGAAATGAAAGAAAACGAAAAGGGTAGATATATCGATGTTTGTTCACTTTATCCAACAGTGAATTACTTTGATTACTATCCTGTTGGTCATCCGATAAAGATTTATAATCCGGAAAAATATGATAAGAATTGGTATGGTTTGATACAATGCAAAGTACTTCCACCTAGAAAGCTCTATCATCCTGTTTTACCTTATAAAGGAGAAAAATTAATATTTAGTTTGTGTAAATTATGTTCAAAACCTATAAAATGCGAAAAGAAACAATATCGAAATTGTTATGAAATGCGGAATAAAGAATGTAATCATACGGATGAGGAGAGAAGTTTTACTGGTACATGGACAACTACCGAAGTTGAACTGGCTATTGAAAAAGGTTATAAGATTTTAAATATCTATGAAGTTTGGCATTTTGAAAAAAAATCTAATACATTATTTAAGGATTATGTTAAAATGTTTTTGAAAATCAAATTAGAAATAGATGATAAATGGTCTGAAAATTTCAAAACTGAAAAAGAATATAAAAGTTGCGTAGAAAAGAAATTGGGTATAAAGTTAGGAGAAATCAAAGAAAACCCTGGAATGAGATTTATATCCAAAATTTGTTTAAACTCTTTATGGGGAAAGTTCGGACAGAGAAAAAATTTGAACAGACAGAAAATGTTATGGAATTATCAGATTTTTATAGAATTATACTGAACGACCGCATTAAAGACTTGAATATGATATTTTTAAATGATGAGTGTGTGCAAATGGATTATAAGATGAAAGATGAATATGTAAAGAATAACTTTAATACGAATATTTATATAGCGGCTTTTACTACCAGTTCGGCTAGAATAAGATTATATAAAATGCTAGATAAATTAGGAGATAAAGTAATGTATTACGATACAGATAGTATTGTGTATATCGACGACGGCTCTAATAAAGTAAAAACGGGCTGTATGTTAGGAGAGTGGACCGATGAATTAGGAGAAGATAAATATATGAAATCGTGGATATCTGGAGCAAGTAAAGATTATGGTTATATTCTGAACGACGGTTCTGTAAAAGGAAAAGTAAAAGGATTTAAAATGAGTTATGAGAGCGAAACTAAGCTGAATTTTGACGAGAGAATGAAAATAATAACTGGGGAAATTGACCATATAGATGTAGAAATAAATCAATTTCAGATACAAAAAGATAGAAATATTAAAGTGAATAAAATGAATAAAAGATATATGTTTGGATATGATAAAAGAAGAATTTTAGATAACTTTGATACTGTACCTTTTGGATTTTAAGCCGAAATTTTTAATTTATAAAAATTGTTTTCTAATAAATGGATGATGTCACCCTTATCGTAAATGTTCAAGGTTTTATACTTCCTTTTAAGTCTATAGCGAGAGAAATAAGCTGGGTTCATTTAAAACAGGGAATAGGTGAAACTATTTCTGTGTTTACACCTAACTATGAATTGAGTGATCAAGACCATGGAATAGTTCGTAGATGTACTAACGATGTCCATGGTTTAAGATTTAAAAGATATTCAGATAATACAGGCTTATGGATTAGTAGTGACAATGTAAAAGATTATTTCATACAATTGCATCAGATATACGGAGGCTCATTTGCTTTTAAAGGAGGAGTTTTTCCGAAAAGTACGTTTGAAGAGTGGGGAATTCCTATAAAAATATTAGAAGTACCGAGATGCGTTCGAATACTAGGACCTGGCTGCTCTATGTACAGATGTCTGTACTATAAAAATTGTCTTTCAAAAAATATACCTTAATAAATGGAAGAATTCAACAGTCTCAGATCGTTCCCTGTAACTCATAAGTTAAAAGATTTAGAACCAGGGAAATACAAATTGATTTCGTTGAAAAAAATTCAAACAAAATTTGGAAATACGACTATTGCAAGATAAGAAGTTAATGATGTAGAAAAAGATTATTTTCTTAAAAAGAGTCATGGAAAAATATCTGAAAATGCAATAACAAAACTGAATAAAGGGGGTTATATCTTTCATTTTAAAAGAAAAAATAATGACGGCTATTATGATTATGAAGTAGAAAAAGCTTAATCCTGCTATTTGTTTTATACCTTACAATAATCGGATAGACCATTTATCGAACTATGAAATAAACAGCATAGTATTTACTGAAATTCAAAATATATCTGTTTTAAGTACAAATTTCTTTCCTGTCAAAGATGGGCTCATTTCGACACAAATTACTTTTTTTATTTTATCGAACTATCAAACTACCATAATAATATTTACTGAAATTCAAACTATATCTGTTTTTAAGTACAAATTTCTTTTCTGTCAAAGATGTGTTCATTTCGACACAAACTATTTTTTTAATTTTATCGAACTAACAGAATAATGTTTATAATTGTAAGTAAAAAGAAAGAATTAAAAATTTAAAACATATGATAAAAATCATTTAACTTTTAATTCACATAGAAATCTTCAATGTAATGCAATTGATAATAATATTATATAACGCAGATGTTCGCTTTTCTTATTCTATCAATATTATCTTATAGGATAATTTCTTATTTGTTCACCTTTCAGATTAATTTCCGTAAGAGAAAATGCGATGAAAGCGAGCGCAAACGAAATATTCAAGGACGCATTTGTAGAACTCACTTCGAGCTCTGATAAGGCACCGATTCAAAAACTGATAACAGATATAACAGCCGAGAGATATACATAGCGGAAATGCGTTCCAAAATTTTTTTGAAATCATTCCGTCCATGCCAGGCGTCCGTTCCGGAATCTATGACGTTGCATTGATTACGTATCGCTGAAACATAAATAGAAATGAATATTGATAAAAGGGGGTTACATCTTTCATTTTAAAGGAAAAAATGATTATGTAGTTGAAAAAGCTTAATCAGGCTGTTTGTTTTTCTGTCCATACTAAATATTATCTTAGCTTATTTATTTAATCTGTCTAAACTTTGTTC
This sequence comes from Maratus speculifer, assembly GCA_964019185.1. Classification (NCBI taxonomy): domain Eukaryota; kingdom Metazoa; phylum Arthropoda; class Arachnida; order Araneae; family Salticidae; genus Maratus; species Maratus speculifer. Next base: position 214,694,798 of record OZ025297.1, on the reverse strand, counting down.
GAATAGGTTTTATTTAATACCATTTATCGAACTATGAAAATATTATACTCCCTGAATATATCGGTTTTAAGTACAAATTTCTTTCCTGTCAAAGATGGGTTCATTTAAACACAAATTATTTTTTTGAATTTTATCAAACTAACAGAATAGGATTTATAATTGTAAATAAAACATATGATAAAAATCATTTAACTTTTAATTCATATAGCAATTGATATTAATATTTCTTATTTATTTCATCTGTCTAAACTTTGGTCGAAAATTTATTTCTAAATAAATGTTACAATATTTTGTCATAAGTACGTTACTCTTTAATTGTCTTTCGCATCACTTTCATTATTTTAAATTTGAGCCCATTATTACAAATCATAGCATCGATAACTCTAATAATTATACTATATTTCATAGTTTCAATCATACAATAAAATTAACTTTGACCGCTAAAATATACAAAATGGATCAAGCCTCTAAATTTTCTCAACCTGGTGTTTATTTTTGGATAGAAAGTAAATGTGATAACAATTGGAATATATTACCCGAAACAAAAGAATGGTTCGATATTTATATTCCAGGAGCTAATAACTTATATTATTCTATAGCTTTTAATGCTACTAATGATTTTAGGATTGGTTACAACGCTGATAACTTATTATATAACGCAGCTCTTTGCTTTTCCTATCAAGATTATCCTAGAGGTAGGTTGTTCATTACCATTTGGTAGACTATTTAGAAAGTCCGGCAATCTATAATCAGTCAAAATTTTTTCATCACAATAATAATTAAATATTAACATTTAAAAATCATGATTATTTTATCTAAATTGATTACGTTATTATCATGATTCTTTATTCCATAACCCTTTCTTAAAAATTCTTCTTTACATAATTTTGTAGAAAAATATCCACACAATGCAATATTTTATCATCATTTGCTCCATAAATCGTACTAAAATCGTTACATCCTCGATATTTAGACAGGCAAACTTTTTGATGAAAATCTTACAAAAATCGTTAAATATTTGCGTTTAGTGGAATATAAAAACTGTCCCAGAGTCGGTACCATATACTACTTTTAGATTTTATTTCATTGGGCATAATCCAGAAAATTTTTTAATGTAGTGTCTCTACTTTCTAAATTTGAGACTAATTCAAAAATAATATTTAACTAACACAATTTTTGTTATAGATTTAGAAACTAATACAAAAATTTAATTTTTTAGTGAATATATATATAATGAAACGCGAAATTTTATTATTATTTCATATAAATAAGGAATAGGTGGATGCTTATATAACTATATATTTAAATAGAACACACGAATATTTTTTGTAGTGTTAAAAATATTCATCTTAAAAAGCACAATAAAACATAAGCAGTCCAAGATTTGTTTCCCATTTTAAACGTTCTCCAATAAACTGTACATATAAAAAATATGAGTGTTAAATTTGCATAAGCAGTAGCTGAAACTATTTCAATTTAATTTTTTCCTTGTAGTGTTTTCCTTGTATAAGTATTTGAACTCAAGGCTAAGATATTCTTACAGTGAAATTATCTTTGTTCATTTAACTGAAAAACCCATATGAATTAAGAATGCACATAAATTCAATAAATCTGTCATGTATAAGTGTTTTCATTTTCCTTTGTTTCTAGAGAATTTTAACAGAAAACATATATTTATATTTTAAAAAACCCTAACTTCGAAAAAATAAATATTTTCTGTGTTTTGTTTCAGTTTTTCAATATTAACTTCAAAAAGAAGGTAGTCAATTTATACATACTCGATAAGAATTTGTTTTTAAGTAGAATATATGTAACAATATTAAAGTATTAGAATAACTGAGATTTACCGATTGCTTTTTACATTACATGCTTATATAAAATATGAGCCTGCGCAAAAATTTCAAGATACAATTAAATTTCATTTTGACAAATTAATAATAATGCTGAAGTAATAAGGGTATTTGTTATTGTAAGTAAACACACGTATTACAAACTGCCACATCTTTAGTAAACTTTCCATTGAGTTTAATATTAGGAGTTTTTTGCTGAATGTCTTTTTCCAATCCAACGTATTTCATGTTACTATAATAAAAAGTATATTTTTCTCGTATTTATATTTTATTTATTTATTTATTTTAGTTAGAATATGAAAGATTATGTTATTATCTGTAGCTTATATATATAAATAATTTCACTTTTAATAATTAGTCCTTTTTTTCGCAATAAAATGTTCTTGGCTATTTTCAGTTTATTAATGCATATTCGATGGGGTTTTTAATTAATAGCTCAATTACTTAAAGAAAATTCTCAGTATGTGAGCATTAGGAATATCCTGGGAATATGATCAGCAAAAATTTTCAGTCTTGTACGAGCTGTAGGTTTTACTAGCCATCACATACAGAGAGAGAGAGAAACTTTCTTTCATTAACATAGATATTGATTTTAAATTTGTAAAAAAGAAAACTAATATAATGTTCATGTTATTTCTAATTTCATTGTATTTTAATTTTGATTGCTGCAAGTAAAAAATAGATATAAGAGTTTAAATGCGTTCGATGTTTACAAAAACATAGGACAATTCCTTGTAACATTTTTTTCTTTTATTTCTTGACATAATTTAGGTATAGGACTAAAACTTACACTGTAAAAAAAAGGGGTCGATCTACTAAAAAAACTTTAGTGATCCTTGGAATTACTAAAATTTTTTTAGTAATCTTTGTTGGTTACAGGAAAATATGTAAGAATTACTAGAAAAATGTTAGCAACGAATAGAGTTAATAGTTTTACATTTCTAATAGCTATTATTAAAACACGCTTCATGTGGTCTTGATAGCATAGTGGTTATAGTAACGGACTCCAGGCTAGACGGTCTAGGGTTCGGTACTGGCCAATGCCAAACACGCTCCTAATGTAGTAGTGCTCGTTAATAAAGGGATTATGAAAATCTTGTCGGAGTAGGTAGCAATGTTTGGTGCTGCCATCTATTGCGGTTTTGCCGAAAATCTTCCGCTTCAGAAGTCTGGAGGCCGCGTGAATAAAGCTCATGCTCTTCGGGCGCACGTAATGGTTATTAAAAGTAATTTTGGAGCTATTACTAAAATTTGCTTGGTGGCTCATACTAAAAGTTTTTAAGTTAGTTATACAAAAAATTCTTTTGTTCAGTTTACAAAAGAAATGCTTGTTTCACTTGCAAAAAAATTTTGTAATGGTTACTAAAAAATTCTGTGGAATACAAATTTACTAAAAAAATTTTAGTAGCCTCTTGAATTTTTTTTTACAGTGTATTATGAATATTTCTATAAATATAATGTTCTATTACAATTCTTTGTAACGCTATTAAAAATGACTTTGTTTTGTGCTAATGATGAAATAAATTTAATTTAAGTCATTCGCTATTTAGATTTAATTGTACTCTAACTTACCCTTTAATTAAATTAGGATTTTTCTAAAGAAATTTACCTTTAACATTGGTTTTCCTTATACATTCTTTTTACGCACGTTATTATTTTCTATTGGTTAGAGAATAAAGTAGTTTCTATAATTCAATAATGTAATTGGCAGTCATTGGAAGACATAATATTTTCAGAAAGAAAAAAAATGTTTTCTACAAAAGATAAATATTTTCCTTGCTGTATAAGATAATCACTGCAAATATCCGCATTCAGCATATTGAACTATTTGAAAAAAAAAATAGCGGTTACAAACTTATTGTGATCTATAATTTTATTACCTTTATAATTTAATAAATTACAATACGTAAAGTTTTACTTGTTCCCGTATTTTTATTGCTATAGATAAATAACTTGAAAAAGATTGCTTTATTTTAACACATTATTTCTTCTTGTTTAGTAATCTATAATTTGTTTAAATATGAATTTCTTGAAAAATGTAAGGCTCTCATTTACTTAATGGTCATTTGAAGTATTTTAATAACGTAAAAATATACCAAAATAATAGAGAATACTTCTTTAATACGTGGATCTTTTTTATGTATTTTCTTATTTATTGCAGATAAAAAGAGTTGATTTTGTACATGGAAATGAGTTAGGTCCTTTTCTTATTTTTAAATATAAAAAAAGAGAGATTTTCTAATGTGGTATGATTTTTTTTGTTATGTATTTTTTATAAGCCTTGAAAGTATCAATAATAATTTAATTTCTTCAATCTGGATTATATTTGTAGAATTTCATTATTTTAAATAAAGCTTCAGATGCAATGAAACCAGATGCAGCCTAGTGAAAGGAAAAATCAGATCACGGCTATGGGAAGGTAAAAGATCTTACACGTTTTATTTGTATCGGGATTATATGTGTTGACTTAGTATATGTTTTACTTTGGATATTTAATGTTATAAAGTTTTATGTAACGTGTGTTCTATAAATAATAGGCTAAAGCTACCTAAGGCAACGGCATTTTTCTAAAAATTATTTAGAGATATTATCACTCAGATGACTTAAGCTTTTACCCACTGTATAAATAGGCTGCATATTCCCCTCTCATAGATAGTCTTTGGATGCTGCAAAAATAAATTTCCAACTTCTTCCTCTTATCATCGTATTGATATTTTTTCCAGCGGTCATTCACATACAGATTAGCATTTTCCGTTACATAGGCAACACTTAGACCTCGGTCTTCATGAATCATGTTACCACTTTAAACACAATTTCACCCACCAGTGGTCGAGAGGATTGGCCTTCGAAGCTGGCAGGCGGCAGGTGCTGGGTTCGAGCAGAAATCGCGGCTGTTGGCATAAGCGTTCGGAGTATCTCGTGGCTTTCTTCGAACCTTAAGGGTTATGTCCCTTAGAAAGACCCCCGCGGAGTTCCTCTCCCCCTTTAGGGCCCATTTCCAAACTGTTGATTGGCCGTCGTAAACAAAAACAATTAACAACAATGCTATCACTAACATGATTAGGAGTACCAGTTGATCGTCATTCTCTAGCAATACTCGGCCTTTTCGAAAACTTTTGCTCCAAACCTGATTTATAAAAAATATTATTATTTAAATCAATTTAATTTCAATATTGACACTATACTACATTTTTAATTAAAAGATATCAGAATAAAAATTTTCTAGTTTCATATATTAATATTTTAATTATCTTTATTTTTTCTGCTTTTATTTTTATTTTTAAAAAAGAAGATAGTCACGCGCTTTCAGAGCTGCGAACTACTACGCCTATTTAAATCATATAAACATGTTTCGAACCACAATTTTATTTTAGTAAAATGTATGCCAAATATATTGAATGCTATGCTTTACATTACATATTGTCAATAATTTGTTAAAATTTTCGTGTTTCTAATATGTTTATTTGACTTTAAATAGGCGTAATAGTTGGCAGCCATGCGCTTTTCTTACTGAGTAACATATCTTAGTATATATGGTAGACTTCGATTGTTGACCCAATTTTCATTTTTTTTTCTTTATTTTTTAAATATTGAAACTAGAATAAAGTTTCACATACCATTTTTGTATATACAGTTAGTTATCAAAATTTAAATACCATATACGTGTAAAACGTAAAAATTTAATTTAATCATGCGTAAATAATGTGTCAATGCTCCCCCCATATTAACCCATATTATTTTATGTTGAATATTTTTAAGGAAAATAAAATCAGCTTTAAAAAAATGCAGAATAATTTTGTGATACATGATTAAATTATTATTCAAATTTATTTGGAAAAAGAAACATTCATTAAGAAACATTAAGAAACATTCTTTTGGAAAATCTATTTTTTTTACACTCGACCTAGCAACACTATTTTCAAAATAGTTTCCCTTCATCCCATTGTGTTCAACTTGGTGAAGTTAGCCTACATACCTTCCAAAAGTGTTTTGATCAATGTTATGTTCTTATGATGAGGCATACTCATAATTACTAAGGCTCGTGCTTTCATCTTTTTTAGTCTTTTGCATTATTTCTATTTATCAAGCGTGGGTACTATTTAAATGAAAAAAATAGTCTATCAACTGCCTATTTTATATTTTATTTTATTTTTACATCTAGAAATTTCACACACCTCCAATTAATCAATTTTAACCTTTTTTTTCTTTCCCTTTCCATACTCCATTTACTACCCTATTTTACTATAGCCTTTACTGTATACATTTTCATTATTTTGAAAATTTAACCATTCCTTCATTGTCTAGAATGTATAATAAAATATTTCAAAAAACTCTAAATTAAGGGAGTTTTGGCTATTTGGTTAAACTTCGCTCGCATTGGTTGGATCAAAACTCACCACAATCATATTTAAAAGGTAGGATTTTGTTGCTGTTATCTTTATCCTAAATTACTGTACAATCATTATGAATGCAAATAAAGATCAATAGGTCTGCATTACTTAAAACCTACTTACTTAGATTTATATTATATCTTTTGTCTAAAACAAATCTTGCAAAATATTTTAACAAAATCCACTTTTAAGATGAAAACCCCTCCCAATTGATTTTTCTTTCCCTGTGTCTATTGTTTGCATAAAATAAAGACTGTCGATTGAGCATTTAAATAGCTTTGATTGCCAGTACATGACAAAACCCCGAAATTTCTTTAAATATGAAAAATGAAGGATGGATCAAGCCTCTCTTAATGTCAACCCTCCCTAGTCTCCTCTACAAAATTTATTGATAATTTTCATGAAATATACAACACAAGATGTTAATCAATTTAGTTTATTTAATCAATAATTAATATATTAAATATTTTAATACAATTTACAACACAAAGTGTTAATCGATCGATTTATTTAAATGATAATTAAATGTAAAATTACCTCATTGAAATATTCCATTACAAAATAAGTCTTGAAAAAAATATTTATGACAATTTTTTAAATTATATCAATTCTGTTGCGCACTTAAAGAGATTCGAGAGTGTTAAACCAGTTTTAACAAAATGATTATTATTATTATTTTTTAAAAATATTGAACCTAGAAAAAATTTCATGTCTAATTTTATTTTTTTATACAATAAATTAAAAATATAAATTTGTGACGTAAGTGTAATATATAAGAAACATGAAAAATGTTTGATTTTAATTATGAGAAAATAATGAGTCAAAACTTCTCACATATGGTAGAGTTGACCCACTAGAATATTCATTGAAATATTTGATTAAAAAAAATAAAATCTGTTTTAGAAAAGACAAAAGAACTTTAGCCCCTTCGTGACGGGAGCCTTTTACGAATTTTTTTATGTCACCGGTCTTATAAAGCAGAAATCCGTGCTTTTTTAAATCTAGAAAATGCTCCGATTAAATAAAGAAAACTTTACAGTAAAATTTAATTGCTGGGGATAAACGAGAATTCTTAAGTCAATTTGAGGCACTTATACTTGTCGCTCGTTTCGAAGTGGTTGAGCTATATGGATTCATTATTAATGTATGGTATTCGGGAAAATCAAGTTTGTAAACAAACCAGCTTGGCATTATTCAAGAAGCATGAGAAAAATTCTGTTTTAAAGGTTCCTTTTTTGTTCATATTTGGCATAGCAGCAATAGTTGTCACATAGTATGTGTTCATCTCATTGTGTTCAACCTGATAGTTTTCTATTTACTTTCCTAAATTTTATCGATTAGTGTTAGGTTCTTTTGCCGAGGGCTTGAACACCTAACATCTCTTAACCTCTATCCTGAGACAAATGTTACGAGCACCAGAAAAACCTGTTTATGATTACTAAAAAACATCTACAAAGATTTATCAGACTATATATAAATGCATATGATATGCACCTATGATATTTGATATGTCTAGATGTAATTTTATCAATTCTAGAAGCATTTAAATTCATTTAAGGGTGTTCTTTAGTGTCTTATACAGCCGACATCAGGACTGAAGCGATTATGGCAGTTGCTTTCATCTTTACTGATCTTCCCATTTTTTTCAATTTATCTATATCGTGTACTATTTAAATTTAAAAAAGTTCCTATCAATTTTCCAATTTACATTTTATTAAGTTTTTTCTTGATTCTATAGCAATTTTTCACGTATTTTCTTGATTAAACTTATTTTTTTTCTTTTTTGTCACCATATTTTACTGTAGCATTACAGAATTAATTCACATTAATTTTTAATCTAAATTGATCCATCAGTAATTTTACATAAAAACCAAAATTTAGTTAAAATATTATTTATTAGAATTATTCAGGATACAAGAAACATAAAAAAATTGCTAAATGCAAATGTTTCATAGAAACTACTTTAATACATAAATAAAATATCATAACTTTAGAGGAAATATTTATGAAGATATCACATATATTGGCTTGTTATGTTATTTAAAATATTTGTCAGAAATAACTACCAAAGTAATTAAAGTATTTTGGACAAAAATTTTAGAGTACGGTTATAATTTATAGTGAACGTTGAAATTTATTTTCCCCTATTATATTCTATTTGCCTCTTAATATTTCACAGTTTTATTACTGTTTGTTCTTTTAAATAATTTTAAAAATATTTATTTAACGAAATATTTTTAATCACACGTTTTCGGAATTTATCAGTATATACATTTAACTTGTGTAAAAAACTGTTATGACAAAATATTTTCTTTAACATATTTTTAACATCATTTTTATTCATTACACCAAATATGAAAAACCTCATTATTTTATAAGATGTTCAATGCTTTTTATCTATGTAAATATTATATATATATATACATATATGTATATATATACATATATATACATATATATATATATATGTAAGAAAACTGATCCACCATACATTAAAAATAACTTCAAATGATTTAATTTTTATATATTTTTGTAACTCCTTGAAATAAAGAATAAAATACATCATAAATAATAAAAAGTACAAAAAGATTAAAGTGATCTTATAACAGGTATTTTTCATATTACATTTTCATGTACGTACTTTTTTGTGGGTTTTCTTTTTTTTAATGTCGTAAAATATTTCTTTCATTAAGCTCTTGAAGCTTACATCGCTTAAAAATTTTCCGGTAGTTAAGCCGATATTATTTTCCGGAAAATTATTGAAGTGATTTTAAAAGCATTTTTAAATATAGAATGAATTTATGGAATAACATGTTGTAAGGATATAACTGCTATAAGGATCTAATTTGGCTAATTAAAGCTAGACAATGGACTGGTACATTGAAGTCTGGTGATGGTGGAAGCACTTGAAAGGACTAAGGTCTTTTTTCTTCCAGGTGACGACGATCCTAGCCAGCCTTTTTCATGTGACATTAGCAAATTAGATACGGCTACGATTGATTAATAGCCTAGACCTCCCGGTAACTGATCGGCGGGAGAAATAGTTTCAATATCGCTAGACTTTAGTTGGCAACACTGTCGCCAAGGCGGATACCAGGGGAACCAATTGAACTTTTATCTGGGAGGGGCCAGACAGAGAGAGATCCGGCTCTGGAGAGTGAAGCGGGAGATGAGAAGGGCAGAAAAAAAGGAGTTGGAGAAGGATGCTTGAGATGGAAGCTCGCTGTAAAGACTCGTGAGAACTAGGCTTTTTCATAAAGAACTCTGAGTTCTAATGAACTGTAATTTATTCTATCTTTATCTTAAATAAAAATAATTAACATGGAAAACGGATTTGTTCACTAAAGCTACCAATAACACAAAATCGAATCTCATGAAAGCAAATTCGTTACAATATTGTTAAATATATACATATATAATCGTGTTCTCCGATGCATAAAAATATGGTTCTTTTATTAATAATTCTTTAATTTAGCTGTATATAAATTTGAGTAATTGCATTGCATTACATCTGAAGAATTTTTTTTCTGATAAAGAATTAAAATGAGTTTGTATTAAATGTAAAACTGTAAGAAAAAAAGATACATGTACATTAACTATAACAGACTAAACAAAGATAAGTATATATTTCTAGATAGATTATTACTTTTTCTGATTTATACTATACATGCATAGATACCGCGCAATTCATGCCCTCAGTTACGTTTTCATTTTTCTTATATGAAGATAAGAAGGTGAAGCAGGTTGCTAAGTTATCAAAATTATATAAGGATTATTAACATTCGATTACTTACTATGTTATTAGCATACATCAGTCCGAAATGTTGGAGCATGGAGTCACATGAACTTAAAAAAAAATTAAGATTAAAAAAGTTATTCTCATGTTTCATTTATTAGTAATAAGTAAGTTTGAAATGACAGTCGTCGAATTTTTATTTTCAAGTTTTTAATTCATTAATCAATAGCATTAGGTAATGCTCAAATGCTAATCTATCGGCAAGTGCTCTCCTTTTAAATTGGTCGAGTTTATGCTTTAAGAAAAGCGCCTTCAATTAGAACCTCCTCTAAATGACAAACTTCACTAAAAGCGAAATATGTTGCTTTAAATGGCAAATCCTTTAGAACAATGTTCACAGCAATTTTACACAAAATTAAATTCTTGAATTTATGTATGGTGGCAGAGCATGCCACTATTAAAGCAACTGAATTCGTGAGCATGAAGCACTTTCGATTTTCCAAGAACTACAAATAGGGTTTGATAAAGTAAATTTTTTAATTTAGAAGTGTCTCACGGTAAGCATTAAAATGAATCCTTGGAGCTTGTGGCAAGCATGGAGACTGAATTCCTGTGTCATATATGACATCGTTTGTCAGACTCATACACCGTGTACGAATCCCTACACTGTCGTATTATAATTCTGCATCCAACTGAAAAGAAAAATAACTCTAAACGCTTGATTATCTTCACTCGATCGTGCAATTTAATTATTATGGCCTACTAATATTCATCTCGCTTGAAATTTCGTTTTGAGGAATTTTTCATGATATTTAATTTTCTTGTTTTGCAAAAAGAAATATAGATGCTATGGATATTTAAAAACGTATGATTAAAAATGTGTGCAATTCTTCAAAAGTTTCATGTTTGAAGTTACGTATCTTGAAAAAAATCGCCCGGCACATTTAATTTATTCGGATTCAAAATTGACATAATTGTGAATGCGGAAAGATTTTCCATAAGTACGTTTTAATTTAAAACTATGCATAAAAAATATATTTCGTTTCTTATAGGGATAAAATAAAATTTAATGAAAGTCTTTTGGATTTTTTGACATTTATCAGATGTTATTAGCTCAAGATGTTTGTAGAATATTAACAAAATATATTTTTAGCATTCAACTACTAGATGATTTCTAGTTATAATTCATAGTAATAGCCAGAGGAAAGGAAATCTAATCATTTATATCTCTCTTTTGAAGAGTAAAAATGAATATTGTATACCTTCTAGCGAAATCTTATGAACAATTTATTAAAAGTATTATTCTTCGTCAAAAATGTTCGCTGCAACTTTTTTGTTTGTCAAATGATTTAATGATTGTTTCTAAAATATATGGAAATATCAAACATTGTTTTTTTCCCTTCGAAAAGTTTATATAGATGTATAAAACTTTTTACATTTTTTTTTTTACAAATTTTATGGAATTAGTGTTTACATAGTTACAGAGTTTTATTGAATATTTTTTCTGAAGAAAATAGAAGAGAGAACGTTTTGAATTTTTTTTTCTTTTTATGGAACAGTTTTTTTTTGTAAAGTACGAAATATAGAAAATAATACAAACGGAATATAAAAGTAAATAATATAGAAATCGAAGTAAATTATTTAAATTATGGTTAGTTAATTTGTATGCCTTTGATTCATTAATTAGTTGTTGATTTTTAAAATCATTTAACATTTTGCTGTTAATTCCTAAAAAAAACATTCATCTAATTTAATAAACTTTTTTAATTAATTGTAATTTTAGTACATCTTTCTGAAGTATTCAAATATTAAAGTATTATGTATTAAGTTTAATAAATAATAATTTAAGAGGCCTAAAATTACTTTTTCAATACTATAGTAAAATAGAGGTCCCAATGTAACGTCGTAAAGTGTCTCATGCCGTCGATGTATATGGAACACTTTCTCTTTTTCGCTATATTCCTCTCTCTTGTCATTGGTTGTGTACTCGCACACATTCCACTGTGAGATTAATTTCTGAATTCCGTTGGTTCCTACTGAATCTTGCGCTGAGATGAGTGTTCGTACGCTTTGAAAAATAAAAAAAACGTACTTAAGTTTTGATACTAGGTTTTGTTTTCAGTGCTTCAAAAAATAACATCGGGTTTTTGCACGTCATGTAAAGTTCTGATTTACCTTTAAGATCTTATAAAACTACAAAACTATTTATGCTCTATCTTAATATCCCTTAATATACTTACGAAATTGCTCATCACGTGGGAATTGTATTTCATTTCCTTTTTTTGGAGATTAAAAGTACTTCGAACGTCAGTTAGCTCTGTTTTTTTTCTGCAGAAACTACCTGAGTGCTTATCCATTCCCTCGCCATATTTACCCTCTAACCATTCAAATAATGATGCGATTGCAAATGACGCTTGGGTTTTCAATCAGAGTTAACAAATCAAATGACATGTTGACCAACAAATTTATGTAATTTGACGGGATTTTTCTATTTTCAAAAGTAATGGTATTTCACCAGCTGCCAACGTTCTAGGAAATTAAGCATCTAACGTATGCAACGTAAAACACACACACAGACATATATATATATATATATATATATAGATATATACCTTAAAACCTCTGTAAGGTGGACTCTCTGAAAGCCGTAAATCTACTTGGAAAGCTGTTTTATTCCTCGCCAGTTCATAGGCATAGAGTAAAGTTTTTCTAAAGCGGTATATACAATGGGTTTCATCATGATATGAACACCTAGTAATTTTGCGATAACCTGGCAAAAATTCATAAATATTTATCAGAAACTTCATTTTCGAGACAAATACAGTAATTTTACATAATACATATTTGTAAAAGCAATATCAAACTAAGAATTCATTGAAAATACGAATTATCTAAAAACAAGCTGTTGCAAAATTTTATGAACATTGATGGAAGTTATCACAAAACGAGAATATAATCTTCACTGGAATATTAAATGCCACTCTGAGATGAAAAAATTGAAATATGCGAATTAGTTTAGCGCATAAAAATACTTCACAAACAAGGAAATTTCGAAATTTTATTTAAAATTTTTTCTTGAAGTATGGATTACAAAAGTGCTTTAAATTGCTTTGAGAAAGGGAAAATTGTATTAGGATCTACTTGTATGATATTAAATTCTTTGCGATTAAAATAGGATTATGCAGAAAAGAAGACTCAAAGACGTCCGCAAAAACTGTCCAATAGAGGAAAAAGGAGTCGTTATAAAAAGAATGAGCACTGGGAAAACAACTTTAGGCGAATTTTCACCAAATAAACTGATAGAAATGTTAAAACGTATCTTGTCCAGAGTAGTCAAGAGCTCGAAGATGATGAAGTACAAGAACAAAAAATCCCCAAAAACGTATGACTAATGCAACAGCAAAATAGTGTAGATTGAACAAAAGATTACATGTCCTAAAAGCTGAATAATATTTTCGAATGAAAATAAAACCAATTTGGATGATCCGGATGGTTTTTGTTATTATTTTCACGATCTCCATTAGAAAAAAGAAAAACTTTCAAAACGGCAGCAAGGTGGAAGTTCACTCATGGTTTAGGCTGTGCGGTTAGATTTCATGGTATGTTCAACGTTTCTTTTCTCTCTAACATAATAAATGCATTCACCTACCAAGATCTACCAGACGTAAAATTACTGTCATAAGATAAGGAAATTGGCGGATCTTTCTGGATGTTCCAGTAAGACAATGCATCTCTCCACACGGAAAACAAAAATTGGAAATGTTTTTAATAATGGTGTGCATGTAATATCATGGCCATCTGTTTCTCCTGATTTAAATCCAATGTAAAATGTATGGGGTCTACTGGTTAGAGCCGTTTTCGCAAATGGAAAACAATATGCCACAATATCAGAATTAAAAACTGCTATCATCTTTCATTGGAATGAAATCGATTAAAATATATTAAAAAGCTTGGTTCACCCCATGATTGATCGCGTTTTTACATTAATTAGAAAATCTGATGCTTACGCTGGCTCTTAATCTATATTTTTGGTCAATGTTCATATCAATATGAAACACCTCAAAATGGAAAAATGCAGTTTATTGGTGTATAAATTGAATTTTAATTAAATTTTTTTTGTAAAATAAATAAATTTGTTCAACATTGATAATACTTCCGTTTATTTTGTAACATTTTTCTCTTTTTTTATGCTTGAAAACTGTATTTTCATATTATTTTTAAACCCAGTGTAGTTTACTACGGAAACTTTTGTTGGTACTGATCGATCCCGACTAAGCTTGATTTTATTATATATGTATAATTGTTATTTTTACATATAAATAGATATATGTGTAATAAATAACTAGAGAAATCAGGCATATAATTAATTTATTGTTATAATCCTCCGTGATTCCTTCGCTTATTTCTTGGTTTCTGTTTTTGTAGATCGTGTTTAAATTTGTACGATTATAATTACTTAAAATTGTGTAGTCAGAATTTTAATAATTATCCCAAACTGCATTCTTTAATAAAGCCGAATCCGTTTAACTTAAATTAGATGGAGTAGAGAATATTCATTAAAATCATATTTAAGAATACGAAGTAATTGCATTCCACCAAGTTAAATTAAATTTCAGATTAATATAAATAATTAAATTTTACTATGGCGATTTTACTTGCACAAAAGAGCATCATTAAAATGGGATCACGCTCCTTCGAACATTTCTAAATGGAGTTTATTCTAATTAAAGTACAACATCTTGAATTTATTTGATTCTTTTTAAAGAGGAAATCATAAAAATTTAGACTGACAAACAAAAGAAATCACTTGAATCAACATTTTGTTTTTTAGAAGTTTTCCTGGAACAGTTTAATAAAATTTCTTGAATGTTTTACTATATAGTAGAAGTTAATTAAAGTAGGTATCTAGTTTAAAAACGAGCTTTTGTTTATTCGTTGTAGGAGAACCGAAGAATATAAACAGGCAGCCATTAAAATTTACTTTGAAATTTTATATTGGATTCAAATTTCTGCATTCAGCGAAAATTGTAAAGAACAAGATCCGCCAAATATTCATAAAATAATTGTAATACGTCGATATTCCAAAGTCTTATGTTAAATTGTCGTTACATTTTGGCTATTTCTATCTGAATTGAAATCGTGAAAAGATGCTACTATTCCTTTTGTGTAAATAACAATTCATAAATAATTTGTTTTTCTTATAAACATTAGCTGATTGAGTTTAAAAACAAAGAATAAAGATACAGATTTGATGGAAGGTAATTTGTTAGAAGCATAGTTTTTTAGATTATTAAAATGAAACTATGGCCACAAAAATGTTACACTTTCTGTATTTTTCAGACTCAACTATGAATACCAAAAACATTGTCCATATGGGGATGTGAAAGTGTAGGAAATGGAAAATACTGTAATTCTATCCAATGAATGTTTAATAAATTGCATAAACAGTTGCAAATGGAAATGAGTTCTGCTGGATAGATTTTACATGTACGAACAATTTACCTATAATAGCAATTGTCAAAGATATTGATACAGAGTATTGGATGTTTTTAAATACAATAAAAATAGTATTTTTCTAAATAAAAGAAGGTTTGATAACTGTTCACTTGAACGCACCAGGAAGGCTATGCAGTAGTTTGAACCAACAAAGGTAGCCAAAAGGACTATAAACGCGAAAAACGTTTGAAAAGACCATTATCATCTTCTCGAGAGACACATTTGGGGTGGTATTCATAGACAAACTACAGTTAAAAAAATAAACATGGGAGTTTTAAATAACATTAATAACAAATACTAATCAGTCAAAAATAGCTGCAGTAAAATGGTAAAGAATTTGTACTCTTCTATCCCAACAATACATTAATTCTAACACTTACTAAAATGATGGCAAAATAAAATTTATTTAAGTATGAATTTTTTTTTAGCATCCATGTTTTCTTCAGTTCCAGACGGCTGACAATTATTACTTCTATTTAACTTGAAAAAAAAAGACTGAGTAGGAGCTGATTTGTTTCAAATTAGAATCTTGAAAGCGAAATCAATAAGAAAATATAAGACTTTCATAAATAGTACGATATGAAAAACACTTAAATATTATAGTATGTTGGAAATGGGGATCTCTCTTAATACAGACAATGCTAAAGTATGAAATCAATTATTCGAGAAAAATACTTAGTGCCGTGATTTGCTCCATGTGGTAAGTGTTTCATAGATTGTACGTTTATAAATTGAATTTTTTAAAACATCATTTTTAAAAAACTATCCATTCATCATATTCACGAAGTTTATTATTAATTCAAACATTTCCTTCGTAATATTTACACATCACTTCGATGGCGGTTTGGAATGTCACAGCCCCAATGCCATCAGGCTGGTTCTGAGGACAAAGGGGGGATAGATAGATTCCGTAGGATAATCCCAGTACTCAGCATAGTCGGAAGATGATTTTGAGTAAAAAGCTAGATAATATAATAGGACCGTATCTGCCAAATTAATTGATGTAAAGATTATGTGGTGAGATCCGAGTCTGTTGAGAATTACCCGACAACTCTTTTGTGTCTCAACTGCATGAAAGATGGCAAGCCTCCTACTTCTGTGTTGGTGTCGGTGCAAGTTTCAAATATCCACATGGTTATTTGCAATCCATGTGATGTTCATTCTTTTTGGTTCTCTGCTGAAGGATTATTTCAGACCAAATATGTAAGTCTGTTCAAAAATGCAGGACACTCACATTGAAAACGAGTATCTGTGTGACGTCAAATTTTGAGTGCCTATTGCAGTTATCCAGTACCATGGTAATAGGCGTGTTCCGTTCTCGATCTCGACTGTCACCTTTGATAGAGATGGTGTCTCTGTAGTAAAATAACGACATTCGTGACGAAGTCGTACATTTCAAGTCGAAATTCAGTCTGAGTGTCTATGTTGTCTTGCGTGTCTACAGGTCTTTTTAGCTTCCGGTGGAGGGGATTAACAGGATTTCGCAAAATTAGCTTTCAAGTTAACCTCCTTGACCAATCTTATCCATGGAAGTCATGACGAAGGTTTCCACTTCTTTCGTAAACATTAATGTCAAACTCCGAATTGTATGAACTAATCATATTGCATTGGAAACGGAAAATTCAGATTTAGGAGCCAGGAGAAAGCAGTTATCATATTGATACACTTGGTTCAGGTATTTGGCACTGTAGCTTAGATAGGATTTGTATCGCTAGTCATCTGGAAGCTTTAATGTGAGAGTCATAGCAACCAGCTACCTTGGAGTGTGACTGCCTATGTTTTTAAGGGGGAATATTCTTCTATTTACCTGGTCTCGAATGTGAAACCCTCATTTCTCATCTTCTGCGGAAGAAAAATTCCGTTTCTCTAAGAGATTTTGGTCTTTGGAACTTTGTTAGTATATATGTATCTCCGAGAAATTCCATATTATAGTTTTAAATGTAGATCTCTTTGAATCCCCTTAGGGGAGATGAGAGGATCACGAACCTTGGAGATCGTACAGAAGCCGGAGTCTTAGTACGTGTAGAGAAGATGCCATAGATATTGTTTGGGACACAAGATGTGAAATACGCTCTGCTGGCTATCGTTTCTGGCCAATAAAATGTGTCATGGTAACTTTATAAGCACCACGCTCGACCCGTATGACCACGTTTCGAAAAACGCTCTTGAGAAATTAAAATGGCGGTTAGATGGCGAAACATAAATCTTGCTCATCTTTCATTAATTTTACAAGTGTCCTCAATTAAAATTATATTTACTTAAACGATTGTTGATTAATAGTTTCTATTTTAACATTTTAACTTATTTTTCAATATAAATATAATATATGTATATCTATCTTAAGTAAAATATTTTCAAGTAGTATATTTATTATTATTGAATTCGTTCATATTCATAATAAAATACATACAAATAAATTATTTTTATGTTATCTTATAATAACATTTTATGCTGTGTATTTTTTTTCTTTTGTATCATCAAAATACACTGCACAAAACAATTAAAGAATATTTGAAGTTTTATATAAAATAAAGATATAAAGGAATTTTTTTGCCGAAAATAGAAGAAGAGAATCACAAATGCAAATTTTTCTAGTTTTCAAACTGTGGAGCATGCAAATTTTGAGTTCGACGTCAAAAACGTCGCTTCAGCGGCAGCGAATGAAATTTGACTTTCAACTGGATAAAAGAGAATGAAGACAAGGATGATCGGCATTCTGTGATTGCTTTGTTTCGATGAGTACTATGTCTCAGCGAAGTCATTTGACAGATTCAGAAGCTTGGAGAATTGTTGGTAGGTTAGAAGGGGGCCAAACTCAAGCCGAAGTAGCGCAAGCCATTGGAGTGTAACAAAGCGTCATTTCCAGGATCTGGAACCGTTTTTTGGAGAGTGGATGTGCAGGCTGAAGACCAGGGCAAGGTCGTAGACGGGCAACAACGCCCAATGAAGATCGGTATTTAGCGTTAACAGCTCGGAGACACCAAAACATGAACGCTACTCTTCTCCAACAACACATTCTCTCGGCTACAAGCACCACGATTTCAACTCAGACTGTCCGAAACCGACTCCATGCTGTAGGTCTGTATGCTCGCCGACCGATGGTATGTGTTAGATTAACATCAAGGCATCGTCGCGACCGCAGGGAGTGGCCAACCGAGCATGTCAACAAGAGGAGAAATGAATGGAGCAATATTCTGTTTTCTGACGAGTCCCGTTTTTCTGTGCATCCGGATAATAGGCGTATTTTCATCTGGAGGGACCGTGGCAGTAAGAATAATCCTGCGTTCGTGCACGAAAGTGTCAGATTTAGTGGTGAAGGAGTGTTGGTGTATGGTGGCATCTTCATTGACGGGCGCACTGACCTCTACATCATTCGAGATGGAGCTCTGACTGGTCGCCGATATAGGGATGAGATCCTCAGACCTATTGTAGTCCCTTACGCTGCAGCAATCGGAGATAACTTCATTTTAATGGACGATAACTGCAGGCCACATCGTGCAAACCTGGTGGAGGATTTCCTTTTCGAGGAAGGAATCCTTCGATTGGAATGGCCAGCGTGTTCTCCAGACATGAATCCAATCGAGCACGTTTGGGACGCTCTAGGAAGACGAGTTTCTGGCCGCCAACAACCCCCACAAACTCTCCAAGAACTGGAAAGAGCTCTTCTGGAAGAGTGGGGCAGAATACCCCAACTCGTCATTAATAGCCTCATTGAGTGCATGCCTCCAAGGTGTTCAACGTTGCTGGCCGCCCGTGGAAACCATACCCTCTACTGAAAATGATTTTCTTTGAAGAAAAAACCTTTTCTTATTATTTTTTTCTCATATGCACAAACTGTGTTTTTTTCCTTTTGTACACAAATGCGCAAAAAAATGCATTTTTTTCTGCCAAACATGTGTAATTTATTCTCATACTAGCAGGCTAAGCCCGCTGCGCTGGTCTTTTTTTCAAAACGAAACATGAATCAAACAAAATATTGAATATGATTGTGTTTTTAAAGCAACTTCACCTCGAATGCTCTTTCACATTTCTGAAAATCATACAAAATGCCATTGTATTTAAAGATAGAAATCCAACGGTTATAAATGCACCAAAAATGCATTAAAAGTTAGCAAACAGCTGTTTCGAATCTACTGTCGAGATTCTTCATCAGTGCAAAACTCAGCGAGCTAGAAAAAACAAAACTGAGCCAAAAATAAAAACAACAACAATGGAATCAAGGCCCGTTGACGCCAAAATATATTAAAATAATTATAAAATATTATGTTGTTGTATCAGCTTATGCATTCGATAAAATTCGGGCTTTAAAAAAAATATTTCAGTTGACCATTTATTGTAGAGTTTCAGATAAATGAGGCAATTATGAAAAGAGCAATTAAAATATTGTCTATTCACTATACTTCTAAAATAGAGAGCATTATGATCGCAGAAATTGACCATTGAATTTGAACAATTTTCAAGTGATTCATTTTCATTTGATAGTTTTTGAACTCTAAACCTCTCAACTTGAGGATATGGGTATCTGTGGAAACCTTAATACATCCTCTATCAGAAATAAACTGAAGTAAAGGTTTCATGTGAGGCTTGGGAGTAGGTTGCTGCCTGGTTCCGTGCTGTCAGATTTGGTGTCCCCTTTTTCGTTGCTTTCAGGTCGTAGTTTAAGTTTGTTTTTGTCTTTTCTGTTGTATTGTTTACAGTATTTTGTGGTCGGTGAGTTGTTTTTGTGTTGAATTTTTGTTTTGTGTAATCTAGTTGTTTGTGTACCGCTGTAATGGCCTCGGAATTTCATATTACTGATGCGAGCGCATCGGACTCTAAAACTTTTGTTCAGGAAGTTCACTCTACCTCACAGCAAATTTCATTTGCGTTTGCTAACGGATTATCTCAAGTGTGTATATTTTTAGAGCCGCAGGCGGGTCATATCCCTCGTGCTAATCCTAAAGCTCTCAAAGCTGAATTTGACAGTAAAGTGGGTCCTAATGCCCCTCTAAAACTTCGGTTTACTCACAACGGTAAACTTCTGGTTGAAACTGATGATTTAAAATGTGCGCTGTCTGTAGCGGATGTTGACAGTCTATTAAATACTCCCATAAAAACTTACGTGCAACAGGAATCGGTCACATCTCGCTTTCTGTTGCATAATATCGATACGAGTTTTCGATTAGACGAACTTGCTCAAGAAATACAACATGAGAATGCCATTAAGGTTAAAGAAGTACGTCGATTCACAAAAAGAGACAACTCTGTTGTTCATTTATCTAACACTGTATTAGTCACTATTTATGGCACTGTCCTTCCCCGTCAAATTAAGTTGTTCTATATGATGGAAAAGATTCGTCCTTTTTACGATAGACCTAGGCAGTGTTTACACTGCTGGCGATTTGATCATGCTACCTCTAAATGCAAAAATGATGTCGTGAGCAGGAAATGCAGCGGGTCTCATGCTGCAGCTTCTTGTGCCAATCCTGACTTGAAATGCTCCAACTGCCAAGCCGCCCACTTAGCCTCGGACTTAAAATGTCCGGCCCGCTCCCGCGAAATGGACTTTTTAAAATTTAAGACTGATAACCACCTGTCGATCACGGAAGCGAGAAGGCGCTACTCGAAGGTTTCTAAACCCAAGAGTTATGCTGACGCTGCTAAACCTGCTAGTGATCCCCCGTATGTCACTAAATCGGCTCTTGATCAAACGATGGAATTGTTTTTCCAACGCACTCAGGAAGCCATTCTCAATATAATGCAACAACAAACCCAAATTTTCCTGCAGGCTATGCAGGGCTTAGTCAGCTCACTTACAATGGCGAGTCCTAATACTAGTCTGAAAACAGCCCCGGCCCCTGAAGTAGTCACTCCTCCCGTCAATGGGACAAATAAGCCAAAAAAACCAAAACTATCTAACTCTCTGACTGTGCCAAATATATCTTCTACTCAAAACCCACTCACGTCGAGTGGAATAAAGCTTGATCAAGCACCTGGAACTGTTGAGGAGTCGAACAGGGATGGGATGGAGGAAACCTAGCGTCCCTCCCCCCGTCCCTGGGTCTTGTCTCCCCATCTCTGTTTCTTTGATTGGTGCCTAATTTTGCTTTGTTTTTTTTAACTTTTTCCCTGTGTTTGAATTAGGGTATTATGGCTTTCTGTACTAAATCTTTTTCCGTGTTACAATGGAACGCCAGAAGCATCAAGAACAAGTCTCATTGGTTAAAATGTTCCCCTTTTTCGAAAGCGGACGTTCTTGTTTTCCAAGAATCCTTCCTCAAGGAGAGTGACTCTTTTTATTGCTCAAATATGGTAGTTTATAGGCAGGACAGGGCCAGCAGAGGTGGTGGTCTTGTTACTGCGGTAAATAGCAAGTTTTCTTCTGCCTTAATTGATTTAGCTCCCTTTGGTTCCCAGGGTGTTGAAGCTCTTAAAGTTAAAGTTTGGCTCAACAGGCGCTGGCTCTCCATCATTAACGTTTACGCTCCTGAGGGAAAGGTCCGTGAATCATGGCTCCAACGCCTTACCAACTCGCTGTGTCGTTCTTTCCTTATTCTGGGGGATTTCAATCAAAAGCATACTGCTTGGGGCAGCTTGAATAACACTCCTGGTTCTGAGGAAATTTTCAATTGGTTTATTAATAATGATGTGTGCATTTTGAACACTTCTCAGCCCACTCACGTTGCTCATTCTGGTTCCTTTTCCTTGATAGATCTTTCTTTCTCCAGTGCAGATATTTTTAGTAATATTGACACATGTTCACCCTGATTTCTATGATTCCGACCATTGCCCTATCATCCATAATCTCAGCTACCCCGTGTCTTCTTCTTGGCGTATCTCCACTGATTGGGACTCTGTTGTGGTTGATTTTAATAGGCATCTGGACGGTCACATGCCTACCTCTATTGATCTTTTTCATAGGAACTTTCATGACGTGGTCCAGCTTAATTCTGTAAAACGACTGGTGCAGCGCAGTAATAACCCTCCTTGGTGGGATGTCCGGTGTGCTTGGCTCCTTGGGCAGAAACGAAGATTCCTGCGTCTGGCTAAAACTAATCTTTCACGTGAGCATTGGAAAACTCATAAATTTTATGCCGCCAAACTTAAACGATACATGAAATACAAGGCTCGTAGTTATTGGGGAGACCTCTGTGAAAAGGCTGGTAAAGTGACTATCTACCGAATTATCAAGAGTCTGGCAAATAGGACCAATTCCGATTCAAATTTTCTCTTGATGAAGGGTAATAGAGAAATCCTGGATTTCACCGAGCAAGCCAATGCTTTTGCGGATCAGTTCAGTGACACCTGCGGGGGTGCCCACATCCCTTATGATCTTAGCAGTTCTGATGAGCGTTGGAACAAACCTATCAGTTTCGAAGAGTTGAACCGTGCTATCCAGGACACTAAGAATACCACCCCAGGTGAAGACGGCATTCCGGCTCGTGTCTACAAAGCCCTATCGATGGAGAACAAGCATAATTTGCTTCGGCTGTTTAATGATAGTTTCTTGTCGGGGTTTGTTCCCGACAGCTGGAGATCTGCTTTAATTTTGCCGATTTGGAAGATTGGTAAACCCAAGGAGTGCCTCAGCAGTTATCGCCCTATCGCTCTGACGCCCGTCGGGTGTAAGATTATGGAGCGGGTCCTTCTTCAAAGAATTTTGGATTGGGTTATGCCTCGTCAACTGTTCAACGCTAGACATTTTGGTTTTCTCCCGAAAAGCGATTGCATAAAGGCTTTGAAACTTTTTTACTCGGAAGTCAAGCAAGCCAGAGCTGCAAAGAAGTATGTCGTTGCGCTCAAGCTCGACATACATGCTGCTTATGACTCTGTATGGAGGGATGGCCTCATCCACAAAATGGCTAATGTTGGAATTGCTGGTAACACTGCATTATGGATCCGCAACTGGATTAGTGTCCGGAAGATTAAATTAAAGTGGCGTGGTGCTTTCTCGCGCTCTGTGCCATTTTTTCGTGGCGTGCCGCAGGACAGTGTCCTTTCGCCTATTCTATTCATGATCTTTTTGTGGGACCTGTTTGAGGTGGTGGACTCTGGGGTCCAGATCATCGTGTATGCTGATGATATCATCCTTTATTTTTCGGATTTCTTGCTTGATATGGTCTTGTTGAAACTTCAGGATATCTTAAACAGGATCAATGCTTGGTGTTCCCATTGGCAGTTTGACCTCCGTCCGGACAAATGTATTGCCATAAACTTTTCTCGTCAAAAGGATCTTCCCTCTCAGAACCTTCACCTTCATGGTCTAGATATTCCCTGGATGAATAGCACGAAAATTTTGGGTGTGATTTTTTCTTCCAATCTGTCTTTTAATGCTCATATTGCTTACATCCGGAAGAAATGTACGAAGCGTCTGAATCTGCTTAAAGCTGTAGCCAACCCCAATTGGGGAGCCAAAACCATCAACCTTATTCCCCTTGTTAATTCACTCATCCGTAGTGTTATTGATTATGCTTGTCCTGTATATGGTGTCGCTGCTAGATCTTCCCTTAATAGTCTGGACATTGTTTATAATGCTGCTCTCAGGTTTGCGGCTGGCCTTCCCAAGTGCACTCCTATCTTCAAGCTTTATCGTGAAATGAACCAAGAGCCTCTTTGTTTCAGACGTAGGTACCTTACTTCCTCCTTTTATATCCGTTGTTCTCCTGCTGCGAATTTCGTCTGTCCGTGTGCTAACATTCTTCCTGCTGATTTTAGCTGGTCTACTGATTTTGCTGAGGTTTCCCCTCATATGTTGATCCAGTCTTTCTGGCCCTCTGGGAATATTATGGACTACTGTGAGATCTTTGTCGATGAGCTGCCTTTTCAGTCTAAGAATCTGCCGCCTACCACCATCAGCCAACGTTTCAACTTGTATATGTCTGAGTACCATTCTCGTAGCAACATTTGTATCATTGCTACGGATGCGTCGAAAACGGACTGCAAAACTTCTATCGCTGCGGTCAATATTACTGATGACATTTCTTGTGCTTATCTTGTTCATCATCTGAACTCTACTTTCACGGCCGAAGTTCTGGCTCTCAATCTAGCTATCCAGTGTTTTTTGATCAGCAGTAATCACTATATCATTTTATCGGATAGTAAATCTGCTCTTGTAGCGTTAAGGCATTTACACTTTGAATCTCCAACTGTCATTTTGCACCTTTTTCAGACGTTGCACCGGGTTCGTGGTCGGGTGGAAAAGATTACTTTGATCTGGGTTCCAGGTCACGTTGGCATCTCTCCTAATGAACGTGCAGACAGTCTGGCTAGAACTGGCCCGTACGCGGTCAGTATTTATAGTGGTGTGGCGCCTGAAGATTTAAAGAAGCACTTAAAGGACAAGCTTCACGCTAGTTTCCAGCGGTGGTGGGATCATTGTAAGTATGCCACTGAGTCTCCGTATCTTGGTCCAAATATTTACAAGTGGACTCATACTCGTAAGGAAGATATCTTTATCGCTCGTTTACGAACTCTTAATGCTATGACTGATAAGCGTTTGCATACTTTCAAGTTAAGAAATTCCCCTACCTGTTCTTTTTGTTCTGTGGAGGATGGCACCGAATTTCATTATGTGTTCCAATGTCGTGCTTTTGATGACGAGAGGGTGCTTTTACGGGATGCTATGAGGTCTGTTAATGATTGTAATGACTCTCTTGATGATTGGAGTGATCTTTGGAATTGTGTTGGCTCCAATCGTCGAGTTTTTTGCCTGTTTCTCGGTCTTTTCCTTGGGAGCGGACGCTTTTAGTTACTTTTCACTTGTTGTCTGGTGCTTTTGTTCTTGTTGATGGCGGGTGTTGCTGGCTTCGGTTTGTTTGTTGTTGGTTGTGTTGTGTTGTATAGTTCCTGCAATCTTGGATAATTCCTTTTTATCCCTAGGGGGATGTAGTTTTCGAGGTTTGAGATTTCTTTGCGTGTTTGGAGCTTTTGGCTAGTGAAGTTCTCCATAAACATGGATAGAGGGACCCTCTATCAGTGTTCATGAGTTTCTCTCTGTTTTTCTGTTGTTGGTGCTCTCTCCTGGTTTTGCAGTATGTGATCATTTGAGGTTATGCCGGCTCTTTGCTGCAGCACCTACTCCTCAAAGCTCTAATAATAATAATAATAATCCTCTATCAATATTATATTTCGCAACGTACATCTGCTCTTGACAAATCTATTACAGTGTTCCGTTTTTGGAATGCAGCAGAATAAATAAAGTTAAATAAAGCTTTCCTTAGAAAAATAAGGCGAATGTTTTTTGAATGTGTGAAATTCATTTTTTGATACAGATGTCATATACGCATCACGTTGGCGTGATTGAAACAAAATGAACATTTTATGCCTCACATGGTAATCCGGCTTTGTTTTTAATTTATTAATGAACTATTTATTTACTTTCATTTGTATTTTAAAATGATACAAAATGTTATGCTCTATACAAAAAAAAAAGTGAAATAGAAAATAGAAATGTATCTGTCATTTGAAAACGAAGCTTCCGTTAATGTGTGCCGGAAATGTATCACCCCAACGTGGTGCATATATGACATTTGTGCCTCTTTCTTACGACATGAGTGTGTGCATTTGCACCTAAATTTAGTTATTTAGCTCTATTTTTGTAATATTAACTGGAGTTTGCACAATGTACGGTACTACTTGATTATTCTGTAGAGAAAAAAATTAATAGCAGATTATAGGAATAAATGTCAATAATCGATGATCGTAAGTATGATAGCAATTGATATTACACGTGATACATGTATTTTTTTACGTCATATGTGCTTTTTAAGGGTGTTCTTAACTAATCCGCTCACCAAGCGAAAAACGTTTTGACACATTTACAAATTCATTTTTTAACAGAAAGTTATAAAATTTTAATGCCTGACTATGAAAGCGATTTCCAATTGAACTTATTTTTCCATTTTATGATAATTAAATTACTTATCGAGTTATAAGCTATTTCGATGACGCAATCACCCGTTTTTCTCCTCCTTTTCGACCGGTTTTCCTGCTTTCGTCGGGAAATATGCTCAAAAGTGTCAACTTTGAAGGCTTGTTATGAAAAATCTATTGTGTTTTTTAAAAAACAAAAGAATGAGTGCAATTAGACAGTTTCTGAATAACAACACCTGCTATTTTCATGAATTTCCGAACAAACATAAATTAATGCATGTGTCACAAAGTTGCCCTTTTTGATTTATTAACACCCGTAATTCGACTTTCAATTTGTATTTTTTATTTATGTTTATTGTTCTTTCGTTATTTAAAATGAATTTATGTAAATTTGAATATTTTGGCAAAACTGGACGACGTGTTAATCAAGTAGCACTCAATTCACATTTGAAAATATCATATTTCACAAAAAACTCCGGCACAAACCCGGATTTGCAAGATTTCCTTCCAATACTAATGTGGCAAAATCCTCGTTTTAGATTAGCGAAGAAATGTGCATTTTTTAAAATTATTTTTGTTATTTTAAAACAAAAATATTAATAAATAAAAAAAGTTACTATAGCACAAAATAATTTATAGAATTTCTAAAAAGAAATTGAAAGTAAATAAACAATTTATTAATACAGAAACAACTATTGCTGGGTTACCATATCAGGCAAAATAACACCGTTTTGGCTATAGTCAGATACCTCGGTGTGTATATAATATCTGTGCTAAACATGTTTGAAAAAAACTATAATAGTTATTTATACAGCATGTTTAAATACTGTAGAATAGTGAAAAAATTTTATACATGACATATACGCACCACATTGGCGCGTTTTTTTTTTCTTCTGATGCCGATTTGGAGAAACTTTTGTTTTCAAATACCAGTTACATATATAGTTTACAATTATTTTCTGTTATTTTAAATAGAAAATAACAATAAACTTTAAAAAGTTTAGTTAATAATTATAAAACAAAACTATTTATATCCTTTAAAAAATAAAATAAAATAAAATAAAAATTTATTAATAAATAAACAATAGCCAGGTTGCCCAAGTGAGGCATAAAATCGCCATTTTATTGCAGTCGCGCAAATGTGGCGCATATATGACATATGTGCCTAGATTAAAATAGTTTATATAATTGAAAAAAAAAAGAAAAAAATTATAAATAGACAATTTATAATAAATATACAATAACATCCGGGTTGCCATATTAAGCAAAATAATAACACTTTGGCGTCAGTTAATTACTCAGATGTATACATGGTATTGGCGTAAGAGACAAATAGCACCAATGTAGTGCGTATGAGATATCTGTACCAGATTTTTTTTTTAAGTTGCAGTTAAATTATTTTACAATATCTATGCACGTGGAAAGACATTTACCCTAAAATTTAAATATTATTCATTTTTGTGGTATTAACTGCTATATATGTATTTAAGTTAAATGTAAAGTTTTTTCCTAAAAATGCTCTCACTCATTAAAAGAGAGAGAGAAAAAAAATAATTCTTGCAAACTCCGTCTTGTGTGTTTTTTTTTTTTTGGGGGGGGGGTTTAGAATCGCATTGATTGGCGACTAAAGTAGATTGAAACAACCAATTGAACAAACAACATACAAATAACAATTAGAGCCTTTAAAAAAAAAAAATTAATTCTGCGAGTTTCTTCTGTAAAACACATAACGGGAAAATTAGTTATAAAAATATTTTTAGAAAAAGAAAAAAAATACTTATGTTTTACCTAATGAAATTTTTGAGATGTTGTTTTCTTTTAACCTGGCTCGAAAGAAATAAATATCTAAATATTGTGTCACTTCAAAACTTTCTTTCACATTGAGTTACTTTTTAAATATTATAAATATTCTTTTTTTTTCGTTAAAGATAAATATTTTCCTTTCATTATATTATTTTGCATTAAACGGATTTTTTTCTTTTTATCATTATTTATTTTAAATCAATGAATTAACAGGGTTTCTTTTCGAAATGTTTATATTATTTTCCATTAGAGAAAGCATTTCATTTCTTTTTTGAAATATAATTACCGCCAAAATTTAGTTGTTGCAACCCTTCCGTCAAAAATAACCGAAAAATACGAAATTTAGTACGAAAAATCAGAGTTATCCCTGTATATTTGTATCATAAACCTCCGCAAAAATATTTCCTATCGAATGATATAATCTGCAAAAAGTTCCATCGGGTAGTTTTTGAAAACACTCGTTTGGAAGTTTCAGAACTTCTGCTTTATAATATACTAGCAGGCTAAGCCCGCCGCGCTGGTCTATTTTTAAAAACAAAACATGAATCAAACAAAATATTGAATATGATTGTGTTTTTTAAAGCAGCTTCACCTCGAATGCTCTTTCACATTTCGGAAAATCATACAAAACGCCATTGTATTTAAAGATAGAAAACCAACGATTATAAATGCACCAAAAATGCATTAAAAGTTAGAAAACATCTGTTTCGAATCTACTGTCGAGATTCTTCATCAGTGCAAAACTCAGCGAGCTAGAAAAAACAAAACTGATCCAAAAATAATTACAACAACAATGGAATCAAGGTCCGTTGAAGCCAAAATATATTAAAATAATAATAAAATATTATGTTGTTGTATCAGTTTATGCATTCGATAAAATTAGGGCTTTTAAGAAAAAAAAATATTTCAGTTGACCATTTATTATAGAGTTTGATAGATAAATGAGGCAAATACGAAAAGAGCAATTTAAATATTGTCTATTCACCATACTTCTAAAATAGTGAGCATTATGATCGCAGAAATTGGCTATTGAATTTAAACAATTTTCAAGTGATTCATTTTCATTTGATAGTTTTTGAACTGTAAACCTCGCAACTTGAGGATATGAGTATCTGTGGAAAACTTAATATATTCTCTATCAATATTATATTATATTTCGCGATGTACATCTGCTCTTGACAAATCTATTACAGAGTTCCGTTTTTGGAATGCAGCAGAATAAATAAAGTTAAATAAAGTTTTCCTTAGAAAAATATGGTGAATGTTTTTTGAATGTGTGAAATTCGATGATTGAAACGATGATTGAAACAAAATGAACATTTTATGCCTCTTATGATAATCCAGCTTTGTTTTTAATTTATTAATGAACTATTTATTTACTTTCATTTGCATTTTAAAATGATACAAAATGTTATGCTCTATACATAGAAAAGTAAAATAGAAAATAGAAATGTATCTGTCATTTGAAAACGAAGTTTCCCTTAAGTGGCGCCAGAAATGTATCACCTCAACGTGTGCATATATGACATTTGTGCCTCTTTCTTACAACATGGGTGTGTGGGTTTGCATCTAAATTTAGTTATTTAGCTCTATTTTTTGTAATATTAACTGGAGTTTGTACAATGTACGGTACTACTTGAATATTCTGTCGAGAAAAAAATTAATAGCAGATTATAGGAATAAATGTCAATAATCGATGATCGTAAGTAATGATAGCAATTGATATAATACATGATACACGTATTTTTTTTACGTCATAAGTGTTTTTTAATTCGACTTTTAATTTGTATTTTGTATTTATGTTTATTGTTCTTTCGTTATTTAAAAGGAATTTATGTAAATTTGAATAGTTTGACGAAACTGGCCGATGTGTTAATCAAGTAGCACTCAATTTACATTTGAAAATATCATATTTCACAAAAAACTCCGGCACAAACCCGGATTTGCAAGATTTCCTTACAATACCAATGCAGCAAAATCCTCGTTTTAGAATAGCGAAGAAATGTGCATTTTTAAAAATTATTTTCGTTATTTTAAAACGAAAATATTAATAAATAAAAAAAGTTACTATAGCACAAAACAATTTATACAATTTCTGAAAAGAAATTGAAAGTAAATAAACAATTTATTAATTCAGAAACAACTATTGCTGGGTTACCATATCAGAACAAAAAAACACCGTTTTGGCGATATAGTCAGATATCTCAGTGTGTATATAATATCTGTGCCAAACATGTTTGGAAAAAACAATAATCATTATTTATACAGCATGTTTATATACTGCAGTATAGTGAAAAAAATGTATACATGACATATACATACGACATTGGCGCGTTTTTTTTTCTTCTGATGCCGATTCGGAGAAAATTTTGTTTTCAAATACCAGTTACATATATAGTTTACAATTATTTTCTGTTATTTTAAATAGAAAATAACAATAAATTTTAAAAAGTTTAGTTAATAATTATAAAACAAAACTATTTATATCCTTTAAAAAATATAATAAAAGAAAATAAAAATTTATTAATAAATAAACTACAGCCAGGTTACCAAGTGAGGCATAAAATCGCCATTTTATTGCAGTCGCGCAAATGTGGCACATGTATGACAAATGTGCCTAGATTAAAATAGTTTATAGAACTGGAAAAAGAAAAGAAAAGAAGTGTAAATGGACAATTTATTAATAGATAGACAATAACATCCGGGTTGCCATATCAAGCAAAATAATGACACTTTGGCGTCAGTTAATTACCTAGATGTATATATGGTATTGACGTAAGAGACAAATCGCGCCAATGTAGTGCGTATGAGATATCTGTGCCAAAAAAATTTTAAACATTGCAATTAAATTATTTTACATTGTCTATGTATATAGAAAGACATTTACTCTAAAATTTAAATATTATTCATTTTTGTGATATTAACTGCTATATATGTATTTAAGTTAAATGTAAATTTTTTCCCTAAAAATGCTCTCACTCATTAAAAGAGTGAGAGAGAGAAAATAGTTCTTGCGAACAACGCTCCGTCTTCTTCTTTTTTTTTTTTTTTTTTTGGTTTAGAATCGCATTGATTGGCGACAAAATTAGATTGAAACACCCAATTGAACAAACAACATACAAATAACAATTATAGCCTTTTTTTAAAATTAATTCTGCGAGTTTCTTCTGTAAAACACATAACGAAAAAATTAGATTTAAAAATATTTTTAAAAAAAGAAAGAAAAAAAAATACTTATGTTTTACCTAATGAAATTTTTGAGATGTTTTCTTTTAATCTGGCTCGAAATAAATAAATAGCCAAATATTGTGTCACTTCAAAACTTTCTTTCACATTGAGTTACTTTTTATTAAATATTATAAATGTTCTTTTTTTTTTCGTTAAAGATAAATATTTTCCTTTCATAATACTATTTTGCATTAAAAGGATTTTTTTCTTTTTATCATTATTTATTTTAAATCAATGAATTAACAGGTTTTTTTTTCGAAATGTTTATATTATTTTCCATTAGAGAAAGCATTTCATTTCTTTTTTGAAATATAATTATCGCCAAAAAATTAGTTGTTGCAATCCTTCCGTCAAAAATAACCGAAAAATACGAAATTTAGTACGAAAAATCAGAGTTATCCCTGTATATTTGTATCATAAACCTCCGCAAAAATATTTCCTATCGAATGATATAATCTGCAAAAAGATCCATCGGGTAGTTTTTGAAAACACTCGTTTGGAAGTTTCAGAATTTCTGCTTTATAATATATATATGATAACCTACTGTCTGTCGACCATGTATCAATCAGCTAAAAAGTTTCACAGATACAAAATCCACCTAAAACTGCAATATCCTTTAATTGTTTTGAGCAGTGTACATGCTTTTTTATTGAATAAAATTTGCGATATCCCTAATTATAATTAGAGTTGCAAAAAGTCGGTTTATTCCCGGGTTTATTTCCAATAGACCAGGTTTATTCCCAGGTTTATTCCCAAAAAACCGAATTATTCCAAAAAATCCCGGGTTTTTTCCAGGTTTATTCCTAAAAACCCGGTTTATTCCCGGGTTTAAACCGGGTTTTTTCTAACCTTTGCAACGCTAATTATAATGAGGGATGAATTGAAATATATATATATATATGTATAGATAGATATGGAAACAATAATAGCAAAGAAAATAACAATGGAAACAGTGATAGAAGTAAGAAAAATTGGTAGACCGTACTTCTCAGCTTTTACGACCATAAAAACACTATCGGGCATCCAGGCAAGTTCAGCACTATATTCCCGTTATTCACCAGTACCTTCAGGTGAACAACTTTTGATCCACATTGGGCATTCTTTAACCCTATTTATTTCGTCCTCCCACTCTTCTACTGAATATTCGAATCATTCACAGGTTCTATACGTTATTACGGTACGTCTTAATATTGGCTGTTTCCTTCAAGATCATCTTCAGCTTCCATATTTTCTGAAATTTCTATTGTCTTGTCATAGCTGCTAATTACTCTTCAGCTACCACTATATCTCTTTCTTGTAATCGTGAAATGAGCCGCTCAAGACAGACAGCGGTAACGTGAGAAACATGTCATTTTTTCAATACATAGTTTATCCTAGAAATCACCGACAGCAACGATGCTGAACAGATCTCCATTCAAATCCAGACTTTTCACTCAAAACTGTATGATTAAATCACATGCTCCATTTTTTGAGTGAAAGAAGCGAAAGAGTATCTGTATAAAAATAAAAATCTAATTCTGACCACTCTAAATTGTTATTATTATTTTTTTATTAAGGACAGAAGATCCCTTGATACTTTTCGTCTTTATTCTTCTACGCTCTTTTGACACAATTATAATGCTTGAATTTATAAGTAAAGCTAATTTTTCAACTTTAATAACACATCGGAATTTTCTTGACATCCGTTGTTAATTTATATATTCAAATTCCATCTGCGAGGGATTATCAATGTCAAACACAGTCCTATTTTTGGGTTTATTGCTGCAAGAGTTAGATGCCGTATCAGAAAAACCTCTCACATATATTTCGAAATTCAGTCTTTTCATATGTCATATTCACAGACGTATGTTACCCATCACCCTAACACCCATGACTAAATTCCACTTTCTCTCTCCGCTATGTGAAAGAAGCTAAAAACGTAGATCCCGCTATTTGCCTAAATACGGGACAAAATAACAGGATATTGCTGCACACAGGTTTTATCTTGTTTTTTTTTCCATGTGTAATTATTTAATAGTTTTACACCACATCAAAAACATAATAACAATATCAAAAATGTCAAAATTATTGAAAAGACAGAATCATAAGAAGGATGGAATGCATGCTTCCTGCACCAACAACAAACCTGCTATTTGGGTGCTACGAATACTATGTACTGAAACACAAACTAATGGGTATTTAACCGTATGGTAAACTTTAGCATCCAACTCTTCAAAAACTGCACACTGTTAAATATTTTGTCCTAGTTTGAATCAAATTTTGGTGGTCAGTAGCTGTCACTATATGATGGTGATATTTCTCACCAACATTTGGAGATTCCTATTTTCAACATTATTCAATTTCAATTATTTCATATTTCAATTATTCTAAAACCTTTCAACAGAATAGTTAGGGGGATGACCAGAACAACAATATTTTGAATTTAGCAAAATTTGTATGTACAATGTTCCGTGATTTTGTTTTCAATGAACCTGTCCTTTGAATGTATTATGAAGACTTTTTATAGGCTTTTTTTATGAAGGCTTGTTTTATGAAGGCCAATCATCATGAAGGCTTTTTATCAGAAACAATCCCACAACAAAAATCATAAGTAAAATAACTCCTTTAAAGGCTTCATGTAAAATTATAAAAAACATTTTATCTGGAATTTAATTAGAGTTCCATTATTTGCGTTTTATTCTGTTGAAATGTTCAGGTAACATACAAGATGCTCCTGTCATAAATTTTAATGAGTGAACCGTGCGTGCCGATTTTCCAGGCTATATTAGTTAAATTATCAGATTTCTAAAGTATCAATTTCAGAAAAAGGGCTCTTTTTCTAATTTAGGCTTTCTTTTTGCTTGTGCAAAATTAATGAATATGCGTTTGCAGCGTTACTTTATTTTTGGGTGTGAAGAGGGTATGGGTAACTTTAAACTGGCTGCTGCATGCATAGAGATGAAAGTATTAAAAAATACATACTTAAGTCTAAAATATGCAATCTGTAAAATAATGTTGGAAACTATAAATTTTCTGCAGAAGCAAAAAATACAAAAATTCTGCGTTCACAAGAATTACCGTAAATACAGAAGAATGTTTTTGTGTTTTGGTTTTTTTTCCGCACTTACTTGTATGTTTTTATTAAATATCTATTAATACATTCAGTAATATTCTTTAAACTTAACTGGTTTCTTCTGAATTTTTGCTATATTTATAAATTAGTTTTAGTAAACGCCCAATCTACAAAAAAAATGGACACGAGTATGAAAATTTTAATTTCTTTATATATGATTGAAATTTTGAATATTAACTGTTAAGAGTGTACTATTTCATATTTTATCAAAAAAATATTACATTTTTGTCATTAACATACTTATTTTAATTAATAAAGTGACACTATGACTTTGTAAAATAGACTGCGACAAATATCTTTACATTTCATGGTCTCGTACAGCTGAACAAACATTCTGAAAATCTCCAAACTTGGATATATATGATCTCACAGCTATTATTGAGAGTTTTTGTCTGCATAGACGTGTTCACTAATTTACATTACAAAAGGTAAGCATATTTAATTACTCTTAATTATTGTGTCACACCCGCAACAAAAAGTTACATTTATATCTCTACAGAAAAATTTGTTTGACTTAAAGTTATG
Source organism: Maratus speculifer (assembly GCA_964019185.1). Lineage (NCBI taxonomy): Eukaryota > Metazoa > Arthropoda > Arachnida > Araneae > Salticidae > Maratus > Maratus speculifer. The sequence continues at coordinate 214,659,806 of OZ025297.1, read as the reverse complement.
AAACTTTATATTCAAAAGTAGTTTATTAAGATACTTTGATTTACAGACACAAAAAAAATAATTAATATTTTAATTATAATTATTGAGCGTTGCGGGCGTGACATGTCCCAGTTGCGGGTGTGACATTTAATTAAAATCACAACCGCAACGTCTTTTAAAATTGATTACAAATGCATATTTGAACAAATTATATGTAAATTTATATAAGAATAATATGCTGGAAAACATTACTTAGCAGCTTTAACTATATCCTTTGATTTAATAGAGTGAATTCCAGTTAATAAATAAAAATTTGCATCATCTGAGCATGTGACACGGTGTGCAGTTGATTTATTCAGTTTGGATTTATAAAATTGTTGCTTTACTACAAGAAAATAATTTTATTAGTGATATACGATTAAGAAATTAATTTAAAAGGTAAGATTTTTATAGAACTAAAAAAAAAGAAAATTACAAATCAATATTTTAGCAATTTTCTTTAAATTTGTTAATTTTTTTTTTTTTATGTATTTTTTATTTTCTTATTTGATAAAATTTATCTAATATATATTTTTTTAGTTTTTTTTTAAATAAGTAAAGCAAGATTAGGGGAAGATTTTTTCTCTTTTAATTCAAATTAAATAAAAAGTAGAAGTAAGAATAATAGAAACTGTTAAATATTTATTAAGTTAGCATAAAATGTATATAGTCAGTTTGAAATTAACCAAAATTTAACATAATTAACTTTATGTAAGTTTGGAAATTTCAAGGTATAAATATTAACAAATTGTTAAGCATACATTTTTGGACTGGAAGTGCTATATTTCTTAAGTTTACACATTAATTTCTTCTCTTTTGCAGAGTATGAAGAGTACAGAAAGATCACGATATCATTGAAAAAAGATTAAAGAAAACCCTTTTAAATATGAAGAATAGCTACAACAAGAGAAGAAAAGAGGCAAAGCAAAGAGAGAAATTTCAGAGACTATATTTAAAAAATCATGGTAAAGGATGGCAATCCTTTTGCATTTCATCTCAAGGTAAATGAGTCGTCGATGGGGTTGGTGCAATTGTCAAGAAATTGGTAACGCTAGCAACGCTCTGCAACTATAAATTCAGCCTTAAATTTTGCTATGTGTATAGAAAAAGTCCTAATAAATATAAAAGAACTTTGCTGAATGTGAAATTTCAGAAGATATTGTGAAAATGCTTTATGCATGCTTGTACCAAGCACAATCGGAGCTCAACATTTAATCGATATATCATGTTGTTTCTATTGACGTAGTATTAATGCAGCAATAACTTCAGAAAGTGATCACAAGAGAATGTGTTTGTTACCATATTTTCTCAAAAATATAATATCCAACGATAAGAGTGCAGTTGGAGAGTTTGTAGAAGTTGTTTTATTCTCCACGTTTAAAAAAAAAGGGTAAAACTTTGATGGACAAATAAGATAAAGGAATGGAGATGATATGGAATAAGAGTATCTGAAAAAAAAAATCACGAAAATGTGCATATTTGGCTCAGGCAATCAGATTTATCCATATTTTGACAAGGATATAATATCCAACAATGAATGTGCAGTTAGAGATTTTGTAGAAGTTGTTTTGTTCTCGACATTAAAAAAGTGAAAACCTTGATGGACAAATAAGACAAATGGATAATGACGATATAGAATTAGAAATTTTGAAAAAAAAATAAGAAAATGTGTATATTTGGCCCAGTTAGTCAGAGGTATCCTAGGATAAAAAAGAGCATTTTTGTAAAAAAAGCTACCACCACCAAAAACAAAAAACTTAAGATTGGAAATGAAATTTGTTTGATATTTTCCTCTCTAGATATTATAATTGTAATATTAATTCATTAATTAAAACAATCTGCCTTGAAAATATTTGTGTATGTCATTATTGTATTGGCTGTACAAGTCACACCCGCAACAGGGCGTCACACCCGCAACGAAAATTTTGAATATTTTCTACAAAAGCAAGAATTGATTAAGTATTTTAATTTTTTCATGGAATAATTATTTAAGTATTACTGTTTAATATTTAAAAAAATCAGTTCACTCAGTTGTCATAATTCACAGAGTTTTGCATTTTTGCATTGAAAGATGAAAATGCATGTCCTTTTTATGTCACACCCGCAACAGGTAGAAATTATTATTTTTTAATAAATAAATGATATATCGTACAATTTTCAGATTGTGATAAATGTATATGTAAGTGGTCTACATTGAAATTCATACAAATTGAAACCAATGCTCAAAAATATTTTTGCTGGTGACTAATTTAAGTTGTGTAAATGTCACACCCGCAACTTTGGATTGGGCGTAAAAAAGTTTTTATGGCAACAATGAATTTTTAAAAATACTTCTTTATAATCGTTATAGTATCAAATAGTGCGTTCCCTGTGTGGTTATTACATCGATTGGGTTATAAAATAGATTTTTATTAAATATGTATTGTTGAAATGTTGAAATATACAGCGTGAATAAATACAGCAATCACCACTATATTGTTGTATTTATTCACGCTAAACCCATTTACTTTTAATTAAATAGCTCTAAAATGGTTACAGAATATTCAATAGCTTTATATTTAATAACTATGAGTGTTTAATGTTCTGCATTTCAATAAAATGTCTGATTAATATGAATAATATATTTTTATTGTGGAACCTTGCTTGCAAAGTTAAATTTAATTAAAATGGAATTGTGTTCTTCAACCATTTACACTAAAAATGTTTGAAATAATCCTAGAAAAGCTAGTAAATAGTGTTACCTTTTATAAATATAAAAGGATTGCAAAAATAAATAGTTATGAATATAAACTTAAATAAAGTACACTCTAAAAAATAAAAGTGTAAATTAGATAAATTTACATATATATGTGTGTAAATTCCTAAAATTACACACCTGACATGAAAATTACCCATTTTTTGCAAAGTTTTACCTGTTTTTATGTGCATTTTAGCTTAACAAACTAAGTGTGTATTTTGTTATTACTTGAAAAACACAAATAAATGTGTAAATGCTGAAAAATGTCTGAATTTACACAAATCGGTAAGTTATTGTAATTTACACATAATGATAAACACATAGGTAAGAGTGTAAATTTCTAAAGTCACCTACTTGTCATATAAAATACCTATTTTAATGTGTGTTTAGTTTATGGCATTAAGTTTGTAAGTTTGTTATCATTGCATGAATTTATAAAAATGTGTAAATGTAGATTATTCCTGAAATTACACTAATTATTGTGTTGAAAAAATTATAAATGCGTGAATTTTAAAGTAGACGTTACGAAAGGGATAGGAGATTGTAAACTTTTATCCATTTCAAAGTTTAACTTGTAATTTTAGTTTAACTTCAGTTCGCAGTGCAATTGATGGTTGTATTCAGGAACTACTTCAACCCCGAGTTAGACGCGAATCTAACATATAAAACTGTAAAATCGTAATCTTCGTTGACTTGGCTTCATCATGTTTAATTTGAAAATTAATGGTGGGTCCAGCTGATTGCAAGCGCTCTCGTTCAGAAAAATATAGTATATAATAAGTTATATAAGATATGTAATGTCATACGTCCGTATTACCTCCAATTCTTTTTATCTGATTTGTTTATATTTATGTATAAATGTATATGATACATATTGGATTGTTTTTTACGTATAAGAATTTTTTACACATATAATTTACTTGCCTTAAAGAATGTCAGCATTGCATAACTCCTGATAAATGTGTATTAAAATAACAACTGTTGTATCTAAAGTCATTTATTTCTTGAAAATTTTTATCTTAAAAAGAATTTATGAATGTATGTTAACAGTAGCAAAATAAATATTAACATCTTTTTTTTCGGGGGGGGGGGGGAGGTGTTAAATTTTGGTTCGGTTGTGTGGAAGATATTATAGTTTATTTATAAACTATTATACAAATGAATACCATATCTATAAATTATATATTCTGATTTATAAGTTAACTAATTCATCTGAGTTTTATTTATTTATTGAATTTTTTTTAAATTATGAAACTTATAATGTTAACTAAGTTTATCATTGATTAAAACTATAGCGTTGCTTTTGAGTTTCTACGTTACATTTCCTAATTTTGGAAAATTAATTTTTTAAATTTTGTATCTTAATTACATTAAATTTTCAGCTGTATTTTAATTTGAAAATATTACATCGGAAGAACTATGTTCCACTAAAATACTCATAGTAAAGAACACATATTTTTTTTTTTTTTGTTAATTATAGATTTAATAAAAATACACAGAAGTAAATTGCAAAAGGGCGCAAATACGTTGATTTAAAATAACTCCAGATCAAAAATTCTGAAGAAAATTTAGATTAAAGTAATGGCTTTTTCTTCAAATATGCTTTTTTCCATTCCAATTTCGCCTATTATTACAGAACTAATATGACATAAAACATATGATTGTATGTATATAAAAAAATATAACAGTTGTGTCATAATGAATATTCAAAATCGAACTTATCATTCTCTCCCTCCCCCTCTACATAAATATCCCCCGCCGGGTGAGTTTTATACACTTAAGACACAAATGCAATTATCAAATAAATTCTACGAGCTTTAATTTCGAAAATTTATAAGAGTCAATTGATAGTTGGATATAGACACAGTATTTCTCGTTTTATTTTTTACTATAGCTGATAAGTAAAAATACACATTAGTTTGATATCTAAAATTTTAATTAGAATATCTGAAAATTTCTTTTATGAAGATAGGATTAATTTCATTAATGTTAAAATATATTTGTATTTTTTTTTACTTTTTTTAAGACACAAATTTCTAAATATAAATGTAATGCAAAAGATGTTACTTTAATGATTCAACAGCTTTTTTGATAGTCCTGATAATATTTTATATGGCAAATTCTTTGTAATGATGAATATTTATGAAAAGAAAACAATTCAACATGTAATATAGATGATTTATGTATATATAAACAAATCAGCTAAAATATTTGCAGGTAATATGTGTGTGTGTGTATGTGAGATGAAGTTTACATACCTTTTTTCTATTTTTTATAGTATTTTAAATTTTACTTTTATAACTGTATGTAACACAGTACCTTCAATATAATTGACTTTGAATCTTGAGTCTGAAAAATAAAAAATGAAAAATTGAGTCTGAACTCTGAAAATAAAAAGTGTGGAGATTGCAAGTTTACCAACTATGATTATTCCATCTGATTAGTCTAAAATCTATCATAAATTAATTATTTATTTTTCTTTATCTTAATTTTTAATTGCATGTTCTGAATAATATATAAATGAGAGGAAAATATAAAATTAAAAAGCAAGGAAGAATATAGAAAATAAAATAGCAGTTTTTATGTGTACATTTAGAGGAGAGTGGGGAGGAATGGGACACTTTTAAAAAAAATAAAATAAAATCAACTTTACTTGACACAAATACAAAAACTTCGATTTATAGAATACAAAATGAAACACTTTCTAATGTCCTTGAGCAATATAGAAACAAAATTTGAAGAATCAATTTTATAATTAAAGAAATTGAAAATTTTACAATGTGTCCCATACTTCCCCACTAACAGAGAAGTAATATTTGTACTATGATGGTTGATGAGGAATATCAAAAACTAATGTCTTAAATGGCTACATGCTGAATTTTAGATCCGTAGCTACTATAGTAGCTACTATAGTAGCTACTATAGTAGCATGGTTTTAAAGGGAGGGGTAAAGTTCTAAAAACCAATTTATAGGGAGTTTTTAAGAGGAGGGGAGTGAGTGTGATAGGCTGATTTGGAGCTTATGATGCTACACTTGTGATAGTGGATGAGAAGTGTGTACATCACTATGATCCCGAGTCCAAACAACAGTACTTTTATCGAATCCACTGTCACAAATCTAGCCCCATAAGCTAAAAATCAAATTTTCAACTGCACCTCCCCCCCATTTTACTCCTCCTTACAAAATTGTATGAATATTGCAGCTACGGTTCTTAAACTAAGCATAAATATATCGATATTCTACATCAACCCATTGCAGTGCAGATATTTCATATACACTAGACACAATAGTTATTGAACCTCCATCGAATATGCGTATTTTGCATATTACGCAAAGAGCTGTGTAAAATACAATAACACAATAATGTGTGTTTTTTGCGCAATACACATTTAACAGTGTAATCACAGAATATTACACAGATAAATGAGTGAGAATATTACACAGATATATGTGTATTCTTGCGCAATTTACACGTTAATGTGGGTATTTCATGAGTGATTATTATAACTTTTACCCACTTAGTGTTATCATCAAATTACACACTGAATTGTGTATTTTGAAATTTACACATTAGGTGTGTATTTTGGCAATTTACACATAAATTTACACATATAAACATACCGTTTTTGTATCATCGATTTACACATTTTTGTTTGCAAATTTACATTTTTATTTTTTAGAGTGAACCCCTGAGACCCCTTAAAACAAACATACATGATTTCATTTTTTCTGAGTATAGTTTTCAAAATTTCAATTTTTTTATTTATTTATTTTATATTTCATATTGAAAAAAGGGGTAAACGACATTTTTGCCTTTAAATATTACAAGATGATCTGAAATATATTGTACATAAATATTTTAATGAAAATATTCATTTTTTATGATTCTTGGTAAAATAAAGTGATATTAATTTCTTAATAAAAAATAAACTTCCTTTATTTTCTAAATATGCATTGATATGTGAGGAAAATTTGCAAGAATTTAAAAGTATTTCTAATCTTCCTTTTAAATTATATTTGGATGCAATTTCTATTCCACCTTGCGTATTCCATTGCTTACAAAATAAAATATATTGTACAGGTAGGCTGTAAATATTATATAGCATACATAGAATGTTCATTCGAAAAAAAAAAACACCCCTTACAAATTCTCAAATATTAATCGTAGAAAAAAGTTACTGTACCGAACGATTTGAAAAAAAAATCTTCTTTTAATTGATGTACATAAAATTTGCTCCGTGAGACATCTACATATTAAAAGGAACCCAAACTTTATTTTTTCCATTGACAATGCCAATTTTAACACGATATTTCTAATTTTTGTTTTAAACTATGCTTAGGCACCAAATTTCAAGTCATTTGAATGGTATTTTTTTTTTCGAATCTTAACGTGTTATTTTTGTATGCGGAAATGATACTAAGGTACCCAAAGACAAAAACATTGAATTTCCATTTTTTATAATTTTATGGCATGAATTATGAATAAAAAAAGTATGAATTGCAACCTACAAGTGTTTTGATTTAGATTTATTAAGCACTGTTTCATGAAAATCTGAATGTTCTTCCAAGTAGATTTCAAATTATGCTTAAAAAGGAAAAAAATCATGCGTCAAGCATAGATTATGAAACACTTTCCAACCCTTCCTGAAACCTTTCACAATACTTCGTTATTTCGGGGAATAAAGTGACTGTTTGTAGCCAAATATGTATTCGAATACTTCTGAACATCCTTGTATTTTATCTGACAGTTGATATATATACTTTATAATGAGGAAATTTAGTTTAGAAAAAAAATTCCTAGCAGGTTGAATTTTCTTTTTAAGCAATTTATACTAATAGATGGAAACAGACTTGAATACTTTCGTTCAGCCTTATAGTTTACCTAATACTTCATTGCACTGCAGTATTCCAAAAGTTATTTTAAATTAAAACACTCTTAAAACTAATGAAATCACATTCTCAGAAATTATCTTTCAAAAGCATCTATATATCCAATTCTTTGCGTGGCCTTGTGTATCATTTTACCTATATTCTATAAACTTTTCTTAATAAACTGAATGCAGTTCAGCGTAGAAATGCATAACTTATTTATTAAGTAAATTACGCTTCTATTCAGTAACATTTGCGAGCTCTTTTGTGCAGTCCTGTATATAAACAATAACATTTATACACACCATATAATGTGCATAGATTTCGTGAAACTTAAAAGTGTATATCACAATTAAAATGCATAGCAGCAATCGTCGGGTACATATACAGTACGTCGGAAACCATGTACTTTTTGAAATCTTTTGTATATCACTGTAAAAACTATGCTCTTCATATTACGCATAACTATATTGTGTAACTGTATCGTGTACTGTATCGTTAATCTTAAGCGACGTATAAATTTTATTATTAATAAAATAGTTTAATATAATAAAATATGTCGCCCACAGAATTCCTTTTTTACCATTATGGAATGGAAGTTTTTGTGTGGCCCTCTCAATCAATAAAAGCTTTTTTTTCACGCATATTTTTGTGCACTTCATAAATACATATAAATTTGAATATGTTTGGCACGGTGTAACATCTTTAAAATTCATTTGAAACGATTTTGTCCAATAGGCCTTAATATAACGGTAAACTCTTGACTGTCTTTGTAAATAAACTAATTCTGCTAGAAATTTCATTTGAAATAGGGTTCATGCGAGGGTAAATGTCAGTAAAGCCCAAAATTTTCAGGGCAATCTGAGTATATTTAAGGGAGTTAGAGTACGAACAGACGGACAGACGGACATACAAACCGAAATCATAACACTTTTCAACTTTTTTGGAAACTGATAAAAAAGGCAAAATGATGGATTAAGGGGTCGTATACTCTAGAAGTGACTAGATATTTTGAAACTTATTATGCTATCCAATATTCTAGCTGTCTTCAATGGCAGTTTGGGTGGCACCTAATATGCCTTTATCAAAAAAAAAAGAGCTCTCTTGGTCAGCAATCGTGTACCAATTTTCGATTTAGTTACAGCCCCTAAATATGCTCGTTTAAAAATGCTGAATTTGTCAGAAAGTTATCGTAAGAATTGATTGGAAATTTGACTTTAGGCTAATAGAAGGGTTTACAATTTATTTATGCTGTCGGAAGTAGATACTGCTGTTAAAAAAACAAAGTTAGGTTTCGTTTTCAATTGTATATTTCTCCTTAAAAAATTGTATACATCATTTAAAAGTAGATTTTATTCCCAATTATTTGGTGCCAGTAACTTTCATCAACGATAATCTGTTGAAAATTTAGTTGGGAGTGTTTAATAATTTTTTTCACAACTTTATAAGTCATTAAATTTATAAGGTTAAAAATATACAGGTGATATTTACAGAAAAGAGAAAAATAAACGTTGATATAAAATCTAAAATTATAATTTATTTAATCAATTAACAGTAAAAAATGTTTCATTCTAATTGTATTACTGACAATGAGAAAGCTACAGATATTCATGAAATTCGAGAAAAAATCAATAAATCTTGTAATATATATATATTAACCCGAATCCTAAACGGCCGTGCAGAGGATTAGTCGTAAGGATGACAGGGTTCTGCCTCTCTTCCTTCTGCATCTTCCAAAAAATGAAAACTTGAAAAAAGATCTTAACTCTAAAATTAGAGTAGAATTTGAAAATTACAGGGCAAACAGAAAAGCTACATAGCGTTGGAATTGGCAGGGGATTTTTCATATCGCCGCGCAGTGTTTCATGCAACCTAAATGCGTAGGTCATGAGGAATCCCATACATCACAAGAGAGTCACAAAAAAGTTAGAGTGCGAAAATGCTGACACTGTTACCGAAAAACCTCGCCGCACAGTGTGGTATTTTGTTGAAAATGTTGGCCAAAAGTCAGAATTTTAAATTATGTATTTAATTGATAATTTTTGCTTGGTATAAGAAGACTATCCTGGCCATATGATAACGGGTTCATTTTTTCTGTAGACTCCCCAGTTGTCTGGTATTTTACTTTCAGTTTATGGTTTTTGCATTTCTTATTTTATGCTTGTTATCTATGCATCATTTTATCGAACGTCTAAAAAACTATTTTTAGTTGAACTTCGGAAACATATCACAGTTTTTAAAGACGAAGGTGTATATACTCTCTTTTACATAAATATTTTTGTAAATACAGTACATTTTAATTATGATATTCAAGTTTGAAATCATAGGTTTTTTTTGGGTTAAATATTTTAGATAAAATTATAATTTTAACAGGGAGTTAAACTGGGTTCAGTAGGAACTCTCGTATTTTCATAATGTATAAGGCTTCTAATTAAACGATATTAAATAAAATTTACCCCGATTTGGCCACATTTTTTTAACAAATAAAACAAAAAAAATTCTGAAAAGCAGTTTTTTACTTCATTAAAATTTTAAATTTATTAACTGTTTACATATAATGTATGCATTAGTTTTTTGCTTCCCTACTGGATACTCTTTGGTGTGCAGATGACAAATCTGCAAATTGAGGGGCAAAAATCCTTTTTTTAAAGTAATTGGATGTTTCTTTTTTTCTATAATTAAGACATTTTTAATCGTGCACCCATAATGTGGACTAACTGATTCTTTGTAAATCATGTAACATTTTGGTTTTCTACCAAGTTTTTGTAATATGTGAATTATGTGTTATCGTTTTGAATTACATATTTTAAATCAACCATAAGGAATTGTGTTCTTTACTCACTAACGATATAAGAGTGGTTTATATTATTAAGAAGAAATTTACTAGACATACATATATATGTATTTTATTATTCTATTGAAGAAAAAATCAGTAGAAATACCAAAAATATGAGTGATGTAATAAAAATATTGTGACACAGAAAAATTAACAAGTTAAAGTTTCTAAAAAAGAAACTTATGGAAATTGCGAAATGTTATAAAATTACATACATTTGTTACGTCAGAAAATAAAATATAACAAACATAGTTATAAACAAAAATGAGCTTCTTCGGGATCCACTGAACATTGTTTTCTTGGAAATAATGAAGAATGACTGAAAGGAACGCTTTATTTTTCTTTAAGGATGGTAGAGACTCGGTCACTCAACAAAATAGTTTAAAAATTGTATTGGGAGATGTAAGAGATATAAAACAATTAAAATCTAAACAATTAAAATCTAAAATTAGCCAAGAACAATTACAGTTCAACAGAACAAAAAAGCTGCAGGAATTACAGATGTTTCATAAAATTATTAAAGACATTGCAGCTAGGCCACAAGGGCAGCAAAATATATATTAAATATTAATTCTTTGTCTTAGACCTCAAATCTAAGTACTTTGAACTTATCACCGACTGAGTCTTTGGTCATATTTGTTGCAGCAGATTTTATATACAATCTAAAAAATATCACACAAACATCTAATAAATATATATGTCCTGGCTATATACTTCTTAATAGAGCTGAAGAACAATGTTATCAAAAAGATAACTACATTACTGAAAACATGTCGGAAGTAAAAATTAAAAATCTTTTAGATAACTTTACTCAAAGACTGTGTAAATACATAGAAAATGTTTTCACAACAGTAAATGAAGCAGAATTGATAAGTTTAAAGCCTCTGTGCAAATGGGGTTGTGACAGCTCTCCACAACAAATATTTAAACAAAAGTCTTTGTATTAAAATCTTTGTAATATTTAAACAAAAGTACTTAAACAAATTTCTTTGACTCAAACATTTACAAAAACTCTTTAGCTTCTTTTAGATTACTAAGCAAATAAATGGATTTCAAAAGTATGGTTTCAGAATCCTGTACCTTTATGGCCACGCTTTTGCTTTGTCATATTAATAAGATTTATTCATGAAAATAATGACATAATCCAAGAAGAAGTAAAATACATCGAAAAGCAAACACGAAATGTAATAAACACAGAGATATTCACAGCTTATGGTTTATTACAAGTTCAATTCAGGTTAGTACTGACTAGTGTCGATGCTAAAGTTTGAAATGCTATTACTAGCAATATTTGCAAACAATCATCAAAAAGATTTCAATAAGTTTCAAATAATTAAGACATTGATCCTGATTCTTTGAAATTCGGTCTTTAAATATTCCATGTTAAATGAGATGTTTCGAATCAATTTTGCATCTTGCTTCTAATAATAAAAAATGGTAAGCAAGAAGTTATAATGAGAAAGATTGTCAATAAAAGAAAAAAACTCAAGCAAGGAATGTTTTAAACTGAGATGCTATACTGGTAAACGGTACAAAAGCTGGTTTCGGAAACAGTTCGGAGGAAGTTTTCTCAGATTGAGAAACATCAGCTTAAATTACAGGGTTGAGATAAAATTAATGCACTATTTAAAAGCTATTATAGAAGTGCTATCTAGTGATTATAAAATAGATGCTAAAAAATTTCAAGAAATTGCGAATGATACTTCTAACCTTTGTGTAAATTTTTACGGTTGGCACCCTTGTCACATACATTACACAAAATTTTGAATCACGGAGCTATTTTTAAAGAACATACATACCACCCAATTGGGCATCTATCAGAGATGGCGTCTGAAGTTCGCAACATGCATTTTCGTTCATATAGTCAAAACTTTTCAAGAAAAGACTTGCTTATAGACTGCAATAAAAATGTACTTAATGGCCTACTTTTTTGTTTCGATCTATATTTAAGTTGTAGTATGCGAGAAAACTCCACGAAACATAAAAAAAACCTTCTGCAGAGTCATTACAGTTGTTAATGCCAGAATCTAGCTTTTGAGTGATTCTGAAGAGGAAGACATGGAAGAATATGCTCCAAAGAATGACAGGCAGTAGGACACAAATTTGCGTAAATTGTTCAAAAAATGATTTGTTTTTAGCATAATAATATATTTTACGTTTTCTTAAAGCATTTTATCTGTTATAGAACGCACAAAATATTTTAAATAATTTTGGCCAGGTTTTTCATCAAAATACGACATTGTGTGACGTCTTGTGTTAACTGCGGATCTCAGCACCTGGCGGATTATAAAAGCTGTAAAAACTACCCTCTGAAACCGCAGTTTAGAAAAAGTTATGCGGATGCCGCGAGAAAGAAAAAAACTTAACCTCAAAGTAGTTGAAAAAACGAAGAACCAAATTAAACCCCCAAAGAAAAAATTTCACAGTCGGACCACAAGAGACCACTAGAGCCGGTTCATCTTTACCAGCTGGAAGAGTTTGGAAACGGAGTTTAAAAAATCGCTGAAATCTTAGATAAAATTAAAACTGAGCTTAAAATTGATCCTTTCGTAAATCTTGCAAATTACCTTGAAAATCTATATGCTAACATAGTCACTCAAAAAGATCTCGATCGTAAAACTTTAGTTTTTATGGACGGCATTTCTAAACTTCCGCAGGATAAGAGTTAGTTTGCTGCTCTGTCCTTTTTTCTGAAATATACTCTAAATTTTATTTTATTTTATAATAGGCTTTTATTTGCAAGATTTTATTTTAATGTAATTAAAAATGTATGGTCCCAGAATTTGGGCTTTTTTTTTACCTGTGTCAAGTACTTTCTTTGCTTAACTTTTAATCTTAATATTGCCTGAACGACCTGACATTGTCACGTGTCGTAGTGGAGTTCACATAAATTGGGTGTTCTGCGGTGTGGATCGGCCTTTGTCAAGGCCTGGACATTTCGATTATCCATTGATTACAACCGGCATTCGATAGACTGTGTTCCCCAATATGGGCTTGGGATAGTCGCTTCAGCACACACACAAGGATATAAGGGTACCAGATGGAGGGGCTTAGAGGCTCTCACCAATAGAAAATAAGCTCTATATGCACTTACACCATTCCATCGACTTCGTAACTCACTGTTATGTTCTGCTCCATTGTTCGTTGGAGATTACGTGAAGAGGCTAACTCTCTGTAGGCGCTCATTAAGCATCGTGTGGGCTGACTTCATGTGACAGAATAAACATTCAAATCTTCAAAATATATACTTCAGAATAAATAAAAAAAAAATATTATCTTTTTCTCTACTCCAGTAATGGAACGAGAAACTTTCTGATACGTGAATATAAACTTTGACATACTCAACAAATTGTAAATTTAATAGAAGATATCAACATTAGTTTAACTTTAAGCAAAACATATTAAAGATAGCATGTTTTAAATAAAATCTTATGTCATTATTAAATCTCTAAGAATTTGCAAAAGAATCTCCTTTTGCAAAGACAGATGAAAGTAATTAAATGCATCTTAAAAATAAAAATTATTCCAGTTTATCAAAACGCTAGCATCTAAGGATGCTAGTCAGTCAGATGTTTTCAGCCATTTTCGATAAATGCATTTTGGTCTTGTTTTTAAAGTGACCCACTAAAGGTGCATTTATCTTATACACTGCGTAAAAAAGGTAAAAGAACAGTAGACTTTTCCTATAAGAGCAAAACTTATTAACCCGGCGTCATTGGGGTTAGATCTGCAAGACCTGGCACATTTTATTTTACTTAAATCTCGGTAACTACCCGTGCGATGTTGCCGGTCTTCTCAGTAGTTGAAGGTATTGCGTTAGTCTAATTATCGCAAGCAACATCTTAGTCGTGGGCAAGCCACAGTGGAAGTTACACGTGTGTACAGCTGAAAAAGGTAACTGAAACCCACCCCTGCTGTTAGTGTAACAATTATGTGCCATGTTGTGAAAATCATGTCGCAATACCTTCAGCTACTGAGAATACCGGCAACATCGAATGGGTAGTAACAGAGATTCAAGCAAAATAAAATGTACCCGGTCTCACAAACTTAACCCCCATGACACCGGGTTAAGTTAAGGCAAAATTCTTTATTTGCGTAACATTTTACAATTAAATGAATGTAATATCACAGCAGTAAAAAATAAATTACAAAGATAATTTGACTTCACAGCATAGTTTTTGTTGTTTATACGAAAATTCGTAATAAATAAATAAATAAATACATGGACACATAAGTATTTCATATGAAAAGTAAAGTGTTAGTAGGAGGTTTTCCTTCCATTTATCTTTTTTAACTTGAACGATTCTGTTTGACATTGAATCAAAGAGTGTTTGCTATGGCTTGACCTTTTTGAAAATTATTTAAAGGTCTTCCTTTAGACATTCTAATAAAAAATCTAAAAATGAAGATTTCTTTTCACAAAAGCAATAATTTAGTTGTGACTTAACTTATTTATAGTAAAAGAATTCAATAGCTCAATTCTCCTTAGCTGTCCTTCTACTTTTACATTTTGATAATTAGCTAGGTTGATTTTTCTATCATTAATTGAAGTAGCAATTTATTTTCGATTTCAGAATGAACATAAAATTATATCCTTAAAACCAATATCACATTATAAATTCAAATCGCAATTAAGTAAATTTTAAAAATCGTTTCTCATTCTATTTTTTTTTACACAGTGTACATTTTTCTTACCAGTTCATCGAGAAAATTATAAAATTATATTGGGAACCATGCCTTGAGAATATTATATTGAAAATACTACATTGAGAACATTATAAGATATTTCAAAACGGAAATACGGATTCACCTCGTAGAATCGTTGGGAAATAAATACATACAAATCACCTATGTAGTATAAATTAAGTTATTTAAGAAAATTATAAAATCATATTGAAAATCACATAATAAGAATATTATATTTAGATAATGAAAAAATTATAAAATTATAAAATATTTCAATATGATTCACCCCGAATTGTATTGTAAATAAATATACAATGTGTATAGTAGTGTAAATTAAAGCTTATATTAATCATTTTCTTTTCATAATTCATTCGATAAAAAATATAAAAAATAGCATTTTTGGCAGTATTAATTTACAGTCACCGCAAAAAAATCTTGACACTTGTGATTTTAGACGTTTTGTTAAATATCTAAAAATATATATAAAAGAATAACTCCAAAACTCCAGATGTATAAATAAAATAGTACAGGTCATATATTTTCGAGAAGATTTATTTCAGTATCCAATTGGGGACCGCCAACAAATTGAAAAAGAACTAGTATCTTTTGAATAACACTGTCAAAACTAATGTAGTAAAAACGTTCAAACTGCAGATTATGATTAAGTGGCTTATGATAATAAACGGTGTTCTTTTTTATATGGATAGCATGTATACTCGTAGAGAAATTAAGGTTTTTACAAAAACAGTTCCAAATTTTGACAAGTTTTTATCTTATTATTTGCAAAGTTCTTTAAAAACAACGTTATTTTCAGAAAATATGAGAACATGTACATAAGATTGTACATAATACCTTGAAATCAGAATTAAGAAATATTAATAATTGTATGAAAAATGAGTAGGTATACTAAATAAATTTTTACTGCGCATGCGTCAATTCTATTAAAATTTCATTTCCATATTGTGTTAGCTAAATATATAAAGCAATGTTTGCTAAAGTTTCAAAATCACAGCTTGAAAATTATGAAAGTTATCGTCGATAGAAGTAGATCAAAATCCGTTATTCCCAAAATTAAGCAAAAAGATGAAGAGCTGCATCCAAATACATGCAATACTGTGTATACTCTAATCAATGGAATATGGATACAGTCCCTCTTTTTTTTGTTTCATTTTGGGACTATCGGATTTTGATCTTATTCTTTAGAGGATAATTTTCAGAATTTTCAAGCTATCATTTTGAAACTTTAACAAAAGTTGCTCAATACATTTAGTTAACACAATTTGTAAATGAACATTTTATAGAGTTGACGCATGCTTAGTGATAATTTATTTAGTAAACCTACTAATTTTTCATACAATTATTAATATTTTTTTAATCTGATTACAGCATATTATGTACAAAGTTACTTTTCATATTTTCTGAAATGAACGTTGTTTTTTATTAAAAACTCTGCAAATTATAAGCAAAAAACTTGTCAAAATTTGGGACCGTTTTTATAAAAACCTTAATTTCTCTACGAGTATATATGCTATCCACATAAAAATTAACATAGTTTATTACCATAAGCCAGTTAATCATAATCTGCAATTTGAACGTTTTTACTACATTAGTTTTGACAGGGTTATTCAAAAGATATTCGTTCGTTTTCAATTTGCTGACCGTCCCCAAATCTTCTCAAAAATACATGACCTATACTATTTTGTTAATATATCTGGAGTTTCGGAGTTATTCTTTATGTATATTTTTAGATATTTAACAAAACGTCTAAAATCGCAAGTGTCAAGATTTTTTTTGCGGTGACTGTATATTTTAAATATATCTATGCGTTAATATTATATCATTCTGAAACAACGATTTCAAAGTACAAATGTTTTAAATATATAATATATTTTAAAGGAAATGCAAAACTTTCTTCCAAACTGTTAACTAATGCAAAATATAACTTGCTAACAAAATGTACTTTCTAAATTAATTTTAACTGCGTACTTATGAAAACAAGTTCTACTTTAAAATTTTTCGATACACTAATTAAAAATTTAAATTTTAGTATAGTAATAATGGGTGTTTATGTTGAATACTGTAAACTTTTCCAATAAATCTTTTTTGATATGTTGAAATAGTTTAATTAATTAAAAAACTTTTGAAATAATTGAAAGTCTAAATTTTCGAAGTAGTTTTGACACATATCCAATATGATTACGAAATCAGCTTTTACAGATACCTTAAAAATATATAGAAAATGACATATCGTGTTATATTAAATCAAATATATAAATGATTGTTCATCTGTATGCTTTATTTTTAATAATAAAAAACTGGCGGATGAACAAAAATATTATTTAATAAAAAATTAGAACACAAACATAGCTAGATACAGAGAGCAACAATAAAACTCCACTGTAAAATAAATAGTTTAAATTTACAGCAAAAACTGCTTGCACCAGTGTTGCTAGCAGTTTTTGCCATAATAATTGTACTAAAATTAGATGTAATAAAAAATTTACATCTAATTATACTACAATTTTTACGAAATTTAACGCACATAATTTTACAGTGTCCTTGAAAATTACAAAAAGTGATGTTTCAACTAAAAATCGAAAATTTGAAAATTAATTGAAAATAAAAATTGCAGAGTTTAGAGTACATGATTTATTAGTAAATAAATAGTATAATGACAAAATTGATTAAAAAAGGAAATGCCAATGTACAAGCATTTCGACACATTTTTAACGTTGGTAGTTCGATACATAAATTAAAAAAGGAATTGTTGAATATAGATTTATGCAATATGTCTTCAAATAAATGAATTACTCCTCAAATTTTGAAACTAATTAAAATTTAGAGATTATAAAAAGCCTATTCACATTAAATAAAAAAATTAAACAAAATGATTATGCACATTGATTTCCTTTATTTCTGAAATTTCGTTTTCTTCAAAACAATAATTTAATTATATCCATGACTTATCTATATCGTAGAGTATTTCTTAGAACAAACTTTAGTTTTGACTTAATACTACACACTGAGTAAAATAATTGCTTAATACACAAAATTGGTCAATAAATAAAAAGAAAACTACTCAGTTATACTGATGGCATTAAACTCATAGGCTATTTACAATAATTGTTTATTTTATACTTCTTTCAAATAATCATGTCCCTCAAAAATATTCAAGGCAACGGCAGTAGTATTATAATATATAGAGATATATTCATGCAGTACATTAGGACCTGGAATCCATATAGAGCAATGCCTGACGTCTTTGAGCGACCTGAACGTTGCAGACTATTAATATCTATTCATGACAACATTGATTCTCGAGGATTATGGTGTTTACCGACAGGACGATACATCATATCATACATATCGAATCATCAGGGAGCGATTCGATGAACTTTCTAGTAACTTTCAAGTCATGTCTTAGCGTCCAAATGCATTTTAAAATATTCCAATAGAACATTTTTTTTAAATGAAAACCAAATTCGTACTGTTACGCTACCTCCTCGCAATGTGCAGAAAATACGGGACCAGTTGATTAGCACTTGATACTGGTACTATATTTCACTCTGCTTATCGACGTCATATAAAACCCCATGCACTGTAAAACATTTGTGTAATATTATTCCATAAAGTTAGTGGAAGCCAAGCTTCCACAAAGTTTCCTCCAAGTTTCCACCAAAGTATGTTTCCACCAATCTTCCACAAAGAAGCCAAGCTTCCACATTACACTAATATGTAATGTTACACCAGTAAGATATGTTTAAATTACACCATTATATAAGTGAAAAAAATCACGCCATAACACTTGTGGCAGCAAAGCTGCCACCAGAATTATGGAGTACAATTACACAAATGTTTTACAGTGTGTTTCATAATGCCATGCCGGGTGTTCTCGAAATTAAAGGTAAAGGTACTCCTACGTCGCTAGCTCTTCGTTGAACATATACATATGCATATAAACGTTCAGATCGAGTACTCAGCGGCACGAATTGCAAAATGTCCAATACAACATTTTAAACTATAAACTCATTTATGGCGTTATAATCTATATATTAAATCAGTAGTCTTCTTTATTCAGCACACTAAAACTGGTCTCTACGCATACATGCTTGCGCAGCGCAGATATCTGAGAACCAATCAGTGAAGACTACTTACTCTCTGTACACGCATTTGCAAAGCGCGTTGGTAAATATGGGATAAGGGTGTAAGACTGCATTTTTGCTGTAACTGTTTAATGCAATGCTATGATAATTATATTTTTTTTCTTTACTTATCCTATAATGATCGAAATACATTGGTTTTTTCACTTTACGTAAGTTATTTTATTTCCATTTGTATTCTTTTTTCATGTTAAACGCTATTCCCTCCTTCAAAAATTGCGATGTTATTGTCGGGAATTTTAGGCTTAATGTAGAGATGTTCCGTATGAAATTGAAATATTCAATAGTTAATGATTAAAGTGTTTATTTACGTGTTTGGCCGATAAAGCATTTTCTATATTATAATTTTCAAATTTATACTAAGTATGTATAAAAAACCTGGCTGGAAATCACATTGTTTTTTGTTTTGTGTTTTGGAGGAAAAGCAGGGATTTTCGAAAGATGTTTTGACTTCATGGATGTAAACAGATTCGCAAATCACTATTTATTTTTTGCTTCAGTTTCTTATTATACTCATTTCTAAAAACGGTGATTTTTTTCCTCCTTATAATTTCATTTTTGAGCAACTTCATAACGTTTAGGAAGTATTTACATTACATTGTTTTCACCGAAGAATGAAGAATTGCATATGAAATGAAAATATGCCCAGTTATAAACAGAAACAGCTTTGTAAATCATTAATATTTATTTGATGTTTCACTTTCTTTGTGTTGACTCAAAGTTCCCTTTTTAAAAAAGGGTTCCCGTGACAAAATTTGCTGAGTTTTTTGGGGAGAAGGAGGAGGGAATATTTTGATGAAATTTGCTATTTTTTTCAATCGCTTGATCTTGATCTCTAAACAATGTTTTATCAAAAATATGAAGATCATTATAATCAACAAAGAAAAATAAAATTATCAGAAGAGATCTCTCTTTTTGCATAGCTTTCAATCATGATAAAGCAGTCTTTATATACCATATTCATCGCTTGCTGTTTTTTTATGATTATTTGGCAAAATTTGCATATTTTGTGGTACCTAGACAATTTGAAAATTACAATACAGAAAATGCTTTATCGGTCAAGAACGTAAATAAACACTTTAATCATTAACTATTGAATGTTTCAATTTCATATGAAACATCTCTACATTATACCTAAGATTGCCGGCAAGGTTTGAAGGAAGGAATAGCGTTTACCACGAAAAAAGTGTACTAATGGAAATAAAATAACTTGCGTAAAATGAAAAAACAATGTATTTCGATCATTATAAGATAAGTAAAGATAAAAAATATAACTATCATAGCATTGCATTAAACAGTAATAGCAAAAATGCAGTCTCTCAACAATGTTTTTTGAAAAATATGAAGATCATTATACTCAACAAAGAGAAATAACTGTAATCGGTGTAATTTGCCGTTTTATCGAATTTATTCTTTTTTCGTGATTTTTTTGTGGAATTTGTCGTTTTTTTTTTTTGTTATTTTCAGAAATTTGTCATATTTTCGCTTTTTTTTCTTTGCAAAAATTACCTGTTTTGCGATCTTTTGATGAAATGTGCTTTTTTTTTTCATCTGTTGACATAATGTGTTGTTTTCTCACAATCTGTTTACCAATATTTGCGTTTTTTGAAGCACCTAGATAAATTTCATGTATTTTCGTGATCTGTTTATGAAATTGATGTCTTTTATGATACCAGTACAAAATTATTTGTTTTCTCGGGGATTTTCGGTGAAATTTGTCGTTTTTTCTCGCGATTTTTCGATGTAATTTGCTGTTTTAGCGAATTTATCCTTTTTTCGTGATTTTTGTTTGTGAAATCGTTTTTTGTTATTTTTTTTAGAAATTTGTCGGTATTTTTTCACTATTTTTAGCTAAATTTACCTTTTTTGCGATTACCCGAATAAATTTTATGTGCTTTTTGATATCTTTGGGCGAAATTCACGTCTTTTATGATAACTGGACAAAATTCGTCATCTTGAGGTCTTTCGGTAAAGTTTATCGTTTTTCTCGAGTTCTTTCGATGAAATTTGTCGTTTTGTCACGATTTTTTGATGTAATTTGCCGTTTATTGAAGATCTTTTTGCAAAATGTGTTGTTTTTATGCGAAATTTATCTTTTTGTGATTATTTGATGAAATTTGCTTTTTTTCAATCCTTTGACGAAATTTGTTGTTTACCCACAATCATTTGTCGAAATTTGTTGTTTACTCACAATCATTTGTCAAAATTTGTTGTTTACTCACAATCATTTGTCAAAATTTGTTGTTTTCTCACAATATTTTGAATTTTTTTTATAATATGTTTACAAATTTGCCATTTTTTAGGGATTTTTTGTCAAAATTTGTCTTTTTTTCGAAATTTTTTCGTGAAAATTGCCATTTTTTAGACGTTTTGGCAAAATTTCGATTTTTTGCAATACTTTTGGGAAATTTGTTTTATTTGGGATGCCTAGACAATTTTTTTTTAGTTTTTTGACAAATTTTTTAGGGATCTTTTGAAGAAATTTGTTGTTTTTGCAATCTGTTGGCGAAATTTTCCGGGTTTTTTTCTACATCCGTTTATAAAATTTCCGGGTGATTTTTTTTTTTTTGGGGGGGGGGGGGTAGTTTGACGAAATTTGCTATTTTTTGTGATTATTTGCCAAAATTTGCGTTTTTTATGGTACCTAGACAAACTTTGGTACATAGCATATGATTTCTAGCATTAAAAAAAAAATTAACAGTTGAAAAATAATCTTCAAACATTTTCAAGAGTCTGTGACGTGTGTCGCAGCGTTGCACCGATTCTGCGAACGGGATCATGTCATGTTGGTGTTACGTTTGTAAATGGAAAAGCATACTGAAATTTTTAATAAATATTAATCTTTAAAAAAATTTTATAGCTGCAAAATACTTTTTTTTCTTTGGTTCTTTCATATTGCTGCCGTCAAGTTTTGACAGGTTTCACCTAGCCAGAATAAATATTATCATTATTTTTTTTAATATGTGAAATTTACATGTATTTTTGATTTATGAAAAGGTAATAGAAAAGTAGTTGAAAATGCAAATGTTTATTTGTTGAATGGGGTGGGTAATGTAACAACAAATTGACCACTGAGAGGATCATTGTTATAGTTGTTGCTAAATGGCAAACTATAAATTCAGTCTTATTTTGCTGCGAAGTAAGTGAAGTATGTACATTTTGTATGAAATGAGTAATGACAGTAATTTATGATTTATTCATGTCATGTACAATTTATTGGTGTTGTATTTGTAAATGGAAAATTATCAAATGAAAGAGATTCTAATTCTATGACAGCATGTTTGAAATCTGCCATTTGCAGGTCATTTGCCTGGATGTAAAATGCAGTTTTTTCTTTTATTTATTGAAATTTTTCCTGAAGATTAGTCCTTCAGGAATCCTTTAATAGCTGGAAAATAACCTTTTTCTTTCTTCGGTGCCGTCAAGTTTTGACGGGTTTCATCTAGTATTTAAATATATTGAAAGGTAATATTTTACATTTTATTACACGTTATTTTAAGCAATATGGTTGCCAAAATCAGCAAAGCGCCATGTATTTATGAAAACTCGAGTTATTTAAAAACCATCATACACTAAAGATTATGCAGTAATATTAATAAGTGTTATGCAATAAGCAACTTATACGTAAAATTTAATTAACTGTGAAACTTTTAATTTAGGGTATACGTTATGAAATATAAAATAAGATATTCCTAATACATTCATTTTTTTTATCAACATTAATTACAGAATGTAAATGCAAGAATCTCTTAGTCTAAATTTAAAATCGTCAAAGTCGATTTTCCCCTAATGTAAATTATAACAGAAGGATATTCATTTCAAATAAAATACTTTCAAGTAATGGATAAATTATTGCATGTAATATCGGTTTTAATTCAATAACCTAAAGTATAAAACTCTTTCTTAGAGTTTTAATGAAAATATTTAGGAACAGTGTTTATACAAGATCAGCTGAAATAATTTAAATTAATCTAAATATGTTTTAATTAAATAGCCTTTTCATTTTATCATAACTTCTAATGTATACATGCATAATATTGTTTTAAATTTTTAACGTTAAAATCATTTTGTATTAAAGAAACATTATACTAATATTCCTGTTTGTTAATGATCTGTTAAATATTTTTCAAGCTAATGAAAATTCAAATTTCGTATTTGCATACCAATTACATATTTTAATTCGTAAAAAACATCTCTGATAATATAACTATATTAATGTTTTATGTGGAAAACTAAATATTCTTGGATGTAATAACTGTGTAAGTATTTCAAGTGTTTAAAATAGTATAAATGATGGATTTAACATTAAAATATATAATTTAAACTGAAATATGTTAGCAATTCTTGCTTCTTCTAAACAAAAGATTCAGCTCTTTGTGATACGTTTCCAGGTATTAATAAATCTAAATGTATGTTTTAGTGAAATGATGTACGGTTTGTAATACCATTTTAAATATCATTAAATATAGATTTTTTTAGGTAAATTTTTAGAATAGTTTATATTTACTCTTTAAGTAAAATTCCAAATGCATGTTACATTTTAAGAGACAGTTAATTTAATGTCATAAGATTTGAATTAGAGCTAAAAGATTACAAAACATAAAATTCCTATAAAAAATTATTATACTTTCTTTTCACACCGAGCATAATTTATATCTGCGCGCTATCGTCAGCGTGTTGGAAAACGATAGATGGCGTTGGAATAATATAAATACAACTAAAATTGCTGGTTTTATTGCTGGTGACACTCAACCCTAAACTGTTCCTACAGAACGAAATATTAGCACTCTAAAACAAATTATTTTGTTTTATTTTCACTATATATACGCAAATATAACTCAAAAATGCATTTGAAAACAAATCTTGCAACATTAATCAGTTCACAAGAAAAAAATTCGATTGTTGAAAATGTATCCTGTAACCACATTTTCCTTTCTCACATGTAGAAAACATGCTCCTTTGGTACGATAGTTAAGTTTGCTAGAAGAAAGTTAAAAATGCTACAGTTTTGTAGCCAGTCCTGCTCTTGTATCTGATAGTGTTTCTAGACATTGTTTAGGGTTTCGCATTTTATGAAACATCACACATTCCAAGTGATATTCAGGATACCTAAAAAAACATTTGCAACTAAGATCATTATAAAAGACCAATGACAATTAAAAGACTAGGTGAACCAACAAACTTTGCATAATTCACAGGTATAGGTAGTAGGTGCACCAATCAAGGGAACACCATATGCATATCATTGTGTGTAGAAAATAAACAACGGGAGAATATTAAATCTTCAATAGTTATTTGTACGTGCCAAAAATGTGATACTTACAGTTAAATAGACAGCTAGAAAAATTAATGACATAATCAATCAAAGTTTTATCTGTACGGGGAAAATGCAGCTTAAGCAGTTAAAATTCAGCGCTGAAAGTGCTTAATAGGATTATTGTAGATACACTGAATATTGCAAGAAATGTCGCATGAAGTTTTAATGTAACTAAAACAACAGTTCAGATCCCGCCCAGCAGTTAAAATTCAGCGCTGTTAAAATTCAGCGCTGTTAAAATGCAGCTTAAGCAGTTAAAATTCAGCGCTGAAATCATTAGTTACAACGAAATCCATGTTCCGTAAAAACTTACGTGATTTAGTAAAAAAAAAAAAAAAAATTGAGTTTTATGTGATTGACCACGATCCAGATCACCATCTTTTTTATTGAAATTGTTGCGAAAGTGCTTAACAGGATTATTGCAGATACACTGAATATTGCATGAAATGTTGCATGAAGTTTTAATGTAACTAAAACATCAGTTCAGATTCCGCGCTTACCTGGGGGGAAGTTTCTAAATTGAATCCAAAGCGCCCAGATTTTGAAACCTGATGACAAGCAAAAACTTTTGGACACTGTAAATATTTTTTTCTTAAGATATGATGAAGCAAACAGCTGGCCATTGCGAATATTATGGACGGATGATTTACATTTCTCTTTAACTTAGAACGTAAATTCGAAGAATTGCTTTTACTAGTTTCATGAAAATTCTCGCGGTGTGACACCAACGCCTTACACAAAGCTATTATACAGCAAGTTTCTGATCATTAAATATTCGTCTTTGGAATTTTTTTTGTACGCGTAAAGTTTTATCGGTCTGCAAAAACAGCTTTTATCCGCTTACAAATCTCCCACCTTTTATAAAAATATTTTATTGAATAATATGGAATTTCGAACACAAATTTAATTTCAAAGTTACTGAATAAATTAATTTCAAGAATTAATTTATAATTAATAGTACATACAAATAAATCTTAAGACGAGAGTCGCAGTGGAAACTAAATTCCAAATTCTTTGTGTAATATTCTATTGAGAAAAAAACATATCTTGCGAAAAACAAAAATTTACTCTATTATATGGATATTGATATCACAGGAATTCATTTTACGGATTATTTACAATATGTTTAAAACATAAATATGATAAATATGTTTTTTTTCCATTCTTTCTAAATTAATAAAATATTTTTGTATACAAAAACAGAAGGAAAATCGTGAACTTCTTATAAATCATTTATAATATAAATGATTTTGAATTCTGTCATAACTATTTTAGTAATATATTTTATGTATTTCATTTTATTCATTCAATAAATTTATTTCTTTGGTCACAAAAGACAAACAAACATATTTCTGCACTTTAATCCAACTGTCATTTCATTTTACATTTTTCTGCCCGAAATACTGGTCATATGAGATTGGATTATTGCCATTCACTGTCAATCTAAAAATAAATTGGATATTTCAATGGATTTTCAGTTATTTAATTTGAGTTATATGCTTCCAGAGATTAAGCTTTCAACGCTACCGCCGTTCTAAAAACAAAATATAATAGTTTCTTCAGAAATCGAAAATATATATATATCTATAACAAAAAACTAAGATATGTTTAGCTATGCTAGTATATAGCAATATCTAAAACAGTACGTGAAATTATAAATAAGTGTGAGATAATAGAAAAACATTGTTAAATTTTATTTAAAAAATTATACTTATTTTAGTATTATATAATGCTGTTTATCATTAACTTTTTTAACACCATAAAATAATGTTTAAAATAGAGGTGCAGAAAAATATGTTAAAATGTCCAATATCTGTTTCTGATTATAATTTAAAAATCTAGTTTGTTATGAATATGTTTTCGAAATTCAAACATAAAAAATATGCTAATAATCTAAACAAAATCAGTAATAAGTATTATTCTGATTGAAATTTTACAGAAATGAATTCATTTGCCACACACACATTTAGCCTATAAGGTGTTGATTTTAGTTATAAGTACCATTATATTGTTCAAATTTTTTTTTTGTAGCTATCCGTAACATAAAAAAATGGTCTCAAAAACGGAATTCTAAATTAGATATTTATATTTATCATCTATGTCCTACTATGTATTATATATAAAATTCCTTTGCCATCTGACATAAATGTTCTTTTAATAGCGCATATCACATATCATGTACCTCTTAAAGAAAAAATCTTTCTATTTAATGCACATGCGCCTTTGACGTCATTAACATACCTCGCGATGGTAATGGAATAAAGCTCTGCCGCTGTGTGTCCCATGCTTTTTTTTTTACAGATCGTTAGAGTAACGTGATGCTGTCAATCATTCGTGATGTTTTCGTCCATGCGCATGGATGCATTCCAGCATCAAGTGACTCCAAAGGCCTGTAAAAAAATACATGATAGCATTTTTTTTTCGTTAGCCCATCATATCCCTTTGATGAATGTTCCTTTGTAGAACATCATCGCTACTTACTGCTATTTGTTTCCAGATTTTGTCTTGATTTTTACTATGAATTTAAAAGAAAATATACATTATTATCTTCTTCATGGAGGCATACATTTATTTATTATAATGCATACCTAAAAAACTTATGAATTAATAAATAGTATTAATGTTTGAATTGCATATTGTTTATTTTATTTAACCCAGACGATTTGCTAGTGGGAGTTTTTATACTTTAGAGCAGCACTTCCCAACATTTTTTTCCTTCACGCCCCCTTCTATTAGCTTTTCATTTCGAAGTATCTTCATTTCTTCGTAAACGCATCTCCCTTTTCTCCTCCACTCAACATGCTTATCTACCATTTGTAATCTTATCACAACCATGCAATAAATAGATACAAACTATACTGACATTCCCTTGCATTTGAAAGTTAATAAGGCTTTTTGTAATATGAGCCAAATATTAAGAAAAATCAACTCAGCATTATAAAATAGGCATATTGTTCAGATATGTATAGGCACATTATTTAGATATATTGTTTAGATATGTAGCTGACATTAAGCGCGTAATTTTAAGAACAACAACAAATTGCAATGTTTCGTTAAAACTCCTGTTTTTATTTGCTATGGTTCTTATAATACTTTCTTTTATATTCATAACTGAACTATTTAGCCCTGAAACTGATGCGTTTATTTTATTTCCTTTGAAGAATAACAACTCAGTACATTCCTTCGTTATAAAGTTATTTTGCGACCCTGAATCTAACAAAGTTATAAGAGGAACAAATTCTCTTCTAACATTTTGTACATATAATATCGCAGTTGAAGGCAATATTAGTTTACTAGAAGAAGACGTCATACTCATTAAAGTATTGTTAATGGTTGAATACGTGTTATCAAATAGATGTGTATTTTCACCCAAAGGGGTAACTGATATCTGATTATCGGTGTAAATATGAGGCATAAATCGTTTGCGGTAAGTGATAAGTTAGTACTAATATTATTTCCATCTTGAATTGGTATAGTCTGATTAGTATTAATATTTTCCTCACCGCGTTCCAGGTGAATCAATGTGTGGTGACGTTTGTTGAATTTTCTGCACGTACTTGAACTTTTGCATTGGCTAATGTTATGAATGCTGGTAACAATTGAAGCATAATATTTTCATTTTAACAATATTGAACCTTTTTTGCGGGTAAATTTAAGAATTGTGAACTTTTGAATAAAATGTGATCACCTTTACACATTGAACAAATGTGTGGACTTTCTGAAACTAAACCTTCTAGAACTAAATGCTTCTGATACTTCCTGAAAGGTTTTACAGAAGAGACTTTGTGCATACTACCCAAAATTTGAGATCAATTCTCTAAAAATAAAAGCAATTCATCTAACTTCGAAACTTCTTTTGAACTTTTTTTTTTTTTACATTATTGACTAGATATTAAAGATCGTTAGCGGACGGCTGTGTGAATTTATCTGCGTTTAAGAGTGAATTAATGTGTATTTCTGTTACTACTCTGTCGTTTTCGTATCTGTCTTTTAATACTTGAAATAAAGATGAAAATATATCTTCTGTGCTAATCACAACTCTAGCAACAGCTATTAATGCTGTTGATAAATAATGCAACTTCTGTGCTTCTAATTGTTGCTCATTTGACGTTATAAGTTTGTTAAATTGTAATTTAAATAGACCCGCTTCGTCGGGTTTTCCGGAGAATTACGGAAGAGAAATTTCGGGTAATATATTATTTATTGCGTTGTTTATTTGAGTAGAATTTGATTGAATTTGGTTGGAAACTTCACCTTCTTCTAAATGTTTAAGTTGCCTTTTAATTTGAAATTTGGTCTTTATAGTATTTTCCTGGTATTCTTTGTTAGCGTTAATGTCAATTTCATAATTTTTTTCTAAACTAATACCAGCTTCTATTTTTTATTTAAGTTTTTAGCGATTATTCTCTGTCATTCAATTGTTCTATTATTTCTAAATAATTATCTGTATCAAGATTTTTATCATTTATTAATGTTTTGAATTTACCAATTAATTTTGTAACAGATTTTCGCAATGTTGCACGCTTCTTTTTTAGCTCACAGGCTATCATAGACTGAGAGCTTATGTGCCCGTCCGTTCTGTATGTACGTTCGTACGCGATAACTCACAATGAAAATATCGCATCCACTTGAAATTTTGTATATAGGTATATCCTGATAAGGTGCTTTCCTGATTAGTTTTTGAAGTTCATTCGATATGTATAAGAGGGAGGACGGGGGGCTCATACCCTTCCCTTAATTGATATAAATGGGTTTTTCATGCAGAATTAAGTTTTCGTTCAAAATTTAGATATAGGATCATTCTGATGGGGCGATTCCGTGATTATTAGGTGTTCATTGAATAAGTATAAACGGGGGAATGGGGGTTCTAATGCCCCTCCCCTTAATTTATATAAATGGGTTTTTCAAGCAGAATTGTCAGATTTCGTTTAAATCTCTGTATAGTTTTGGAAGTTAAATGGTTAAGTATAAAATAAGGGGATAACTCCTCTTAAATTATAGGAATGCTAAATGGGTTTTTATTAAGAATTATCCGATTTGCTCTGAATTTTGGATATAGATTTTTTTATATGATAAAGCATGTCCTTGATAGTTTAGGAGGTTCAATGATTAAGTATACAAAAAGGGAAAGGGGAGAGCTGTTTCCCCTTCGTAATTTTTTTTTCGAACGGAATTAACCCTTGAAAATATAAGGCTGTAGTGTACAATTAGTATCCGTAGCCTGTGAGCTCAATGCCATCAGTTTAACTGGGCAGTATTCTTTTTATTAATTTTTCAAGAGTTTGCATTTTTTAAAAATTATAATACCGGAAAAGGAATAATGAAACCTTTCATATTTTGATTCCTGGTCAGACGATTTCTTTTCTCTAATCAAAGCATTAAACAAACTTATGAGATAATGTTCCGCACAAGCTCAATGATGAAAACAGTTCATTGTTATGCAGCTTTTCTTTTTAAAAGTGAAAAAAAAAATATTTTTCGGCTCCAGAACGACAGTGACCAAAAATGTAGCGGTGTGTATTAGCACAATTAATAAACTCACATTATTAAAAGGACTGGATATACTTTATTTAATATACTGCGATGTGTTGCGTGCCCTTATGGCAAAACAAAAAGCAACTAAAAATAGCAAAAACGATTTACGTTTCTATGGTTATATACATTAGCGAACAAAGTATGTTGCCAGATACAGAACATAAATTACAAATAATTTTAACATAATTAAAAAAGAAAAAGTGTTAATAGCTTTATTAAAACTCACTCTTATACTGTAGAAAAGTATTAAACAATTTAGATAAAAAACTTCTTCGCTCTAAAATATGTTCCACAGATTTAAATCTTTCACAACGTATTTTAATCTATGTATCACGGGCCTGTTCGTTTGCTTCATTTCTTTATAATTTTAAGCACAGTGATATCGAATAAATTGCAATTTTCCAATTCTGTTAAAAAGCTCCAAATATCCAAATTCTCGCTTCAACACGTTTCACTCAGTTAAGAAATTACAATGTATATGATATATTGGTACTACTAGGTTATCCCGTCGACCAAAAAATTATCGCCAAACTATAAGATTAAATGCCAATAATGGATGACCGCGAATGTCACATTCAATGACATTAAATACGATTCACGTGTTTAAAATGTCTTTAAGGGATTTTTATTTCCACTTTTTATTAATGTTTGTATTAATATTCTACTAATTGTTTGTTCTTTTGTTATTTAAAATAAAAAATATGTCAATATGTATAATTTGGCAATTAGTTTGGCGATTTGTATAATTTGGCGAAATTGGTCGACGGGATAACAGATACCGATATGTTATTTTATAGAATAGTTATGTTAAAATTAATGGAATTTGATTCTATATCCAGCATTTGCTTGACGTGATTTATTTTTCGAGCAGTTACAGATACTCTCATGAAAAGATTTACCGAGAATTGTACAGGATTGATAGATTCACAAAGTACTGGTAATTCAAGTCATAAGTCCTTGGTTCAAATTCTGTTCTTGGCCCTTTAACTGTCAGTTGAAAAATTAGAACTGATATGATTTAGTTACCAATAAAAACATTTGTGCTAAAATTAATCAAGTTGAGTTAATTGTAATGCGAGCATTAAATATTATTAGAAAAAATTAAAAACTTTTTATTGAAAATTTTGAAGTATGTATGAAGTTTAAAAAAAAAAAAAAAAAAAAAAAAAAAAAAAAATGCTGCTGTTTTTCATAAAAAAAATCCGCAAAATAGCGACTTTTGTAAAAGGTTAAAAGAGAAAAACTTCAGAGAGTGTCATTAAAAATTTAAATAAAAAGTAATTTAACTGACTTTAAATATTTTTACTTATTTCAATCTACAAATAGATATAAACTCTTGTATTAATATGAGATAATATAACTAATTTTCATGGAATTTTTAAATTATTAAAAATTTATTACATCCTTAAAGTCGAAAATTGTTTCTTGGGTAAAGTTCATGTCTTTCATTACAAATATTCATTTTTCAAACAAAATTTAAGATCATACTTCTTTCTTTGCAGAAAAAGTGTTTTCTTAAAATTAAGAAGACTTGAACTTCACAGATAATATTCGAGATAAACTAATTTGTTTTTTAATTATTTCCTTCAATAATGTTTTTCTGAATTTATTTAACACAATTTGCATAGCAAAATAGTTATTCAAGTATTTATCTATGCCTAGAAAAGGTTTTTATTTAATTATTTGAAGTGTTGATATAAAGATTTTCTCTTTGATGATATGCCTTGAAAGGGATTTTACTTGGTATATCAAGTAAGTTACGGGTAATTATTTTTTTATAGAAATTTAATGTATTTAAATTGATTTAAAATAAAGGATACACATAACATAAAAAGCTGTCCTCGCTTAATTGCATACAAATGCATATAATTTAGTGAAACTACATGTATGCAGTTAAGCGGAGCCGACTGTATTAGAGAATTCCCAAAACTTTTTACTCAACCTAATAAAAATTGATGTTGCAATTATAGCGGCTTCGTGACTTAACGGATAATTATAAATTTTACATTTTAGGAATGTGTTATTTATGTATGTACAAAGGGTACATAATTGTAAACATTTTAGGAATTATCTATCGAAAATTTGATTAATTTAAAACTGCTATACATAGTCTCGCGTCACAATTTGTAAACATACTATATATATATATATATATATATATATATACATAATTCCACATGATAAAGTTATGTCGCTACAATATCAGAAACGAAAAATTTTAAAACACACTGATGAAACTATATTTTTCAAAATATTTGAATTCTTATGAAAAGTATAAAGTACACAATTGATTATTTGTTTATTTTATCAGACATCAATATGGTTTACAGAAAATAAATTCAGGACGAAAAAGAAAGTTATATACAGTGTTTCTGTTTCTAAGATTAATTTTGATACACAAAATTTTTATTGATTATCGGTATCGCATTCTTCGTGCTTTTTTCAGTATTTTATATATTTTTTATTTTTCTAGATTTATTTATTTATTTATTTATATATCGTGTTAGTGTATTATAATATGGCTTTTGACAGAAAATGGTTTATTTCAAAAATAGAATTTTTGTGATATATTTTAATTTTTAATTAAAAAACAGATGGATTAAATTTATATTTTTCTTATACTTCTGCAGGATTTACAATTTTACCAACTCAATATTTCACATGGCATAGTTATAAAATAAAATAACACTTTATAATAATGCATTCTCTCTAATTTAAAAAAAAAATGAAAGAATAAGATTTTAAAATCAGTAAAATGGTTTTATTTAACTGTTGAAATGTTTCAACATCGTCACATAGAGTCACTTTCAAAACAAAGAAAAGTGATTACTCCAAAGTTTCGTGGTCTATGGGGGCATTGAACTGAAATTTCATCATTCTGTCTCGTGTCACAGTTTAAGAGAGTTGAATGATTTTATCATTACGTATAGAAATTTTATGTGTGAGAATCTTTATTGTATCTCGCTATTGTTTCTGGATGGACAATATTGTTTTCGGTTAAAAAAATATTTTAATTTCATTAAAATGTTTGTGTATAATTTTTTCTTCATGTAATTTTTCCAACCCGGTAGTAGCGAAATAGTCCTTCCATGCTGCTTTTTCCTATACTTAAAATCACCTTTTGTCATTCCAATAACGTAATTCTTTGATATTAAAAACAACAGACTTTTCAAAATTACATCTAATAGAAATTATTGGTATTAGCTTCAAGTTAAAGTAAAATAGTTTTTCCTTCAAAACAATAGTTTGCATACATTAAATAAAATATTATATATAATCATATTTATTTATACTACATATTTATATATAATATATGTTATGTATAACATAAAGTACCAATAAAAAGAATATTGCCCAATTAAACTGATGGCATTGAGCTCACAGGCTACGCATACTAATTGTACATTACAGTTTTATGTTTTCAAGGGTTAATTCCGTTCGAAAAAAAAATTAAGAAGAGGAAACAGCTCTCCCCTTTCTCCTTTTTTATACTTAATCATTAAACCACCTAAACTATCAAGTACATGCTTTATCATATTAAAAAATCTATATCCAAAATTCAGAGCAAATCGGATAATTCTTAATAAAAACCCATTTAGCATTTATATAATTTAAGAGGAGTTATTCCCCTCTTTTATACTTATCCATTAAACTTCCAAAACTATTCAGAGAATTGAACGAAATCTGACAATTCTGATTGAAAAATCCATTTATACAAGTTAAGGGGAGGGGCATTAGAACCCACGTTCCCCCTGTTTATACTTATTCAATGAACACCTAATAACAGTCACGGAATCGCCTCATCAGAATGATCCTATATCCAAATTTTGAACGAAAACTGTTAATTCTGCATGAAAATCTCGTTTATATCAATTAAGGGGGGGGGCATGAGCCCCCCGTTCCCCCTGTTTATACTTATTTAATGAACACCTAATAACAGTCACGGAATCGTCTCATCAGAATGATCCTATATCTAAATTTTGAACGAAAACTGTTAATTCTGCATGAAAATCTCGTTTATATCAATTAAGGGGGGGGGGCATGAGCCCGCCGTTCCCCCTGTTTATACTTATTCAATGAACACCTAATAAGAGTCACGGAATCACCTCATCAGAATGATCCTATATCTAAATTTTGAACGAAAACTGTTAATTCTGCATGAAAATCCCGTTTATATCAATTAAGGGGAGGGGGGGCATGAGCCTCCCGTTTCCCTTGTTTATACTTATTCAATGAACACCTAATAACAGTCACGGAATCGCCTCATCAGAATGATCCTATATCTAAATTTTGAACGAAAACTGTTAATTCTGCATGAAAATCTCGTTTATATCAATTAAGGGGGGGGGGGGGCATGAGCCCGCCGTTCCCCCTGTTTATACTTATTCAATGAACACCTAATAAGAGTCACGGAATCGCCTCATCAGAATGATCCTATATCTAAATTTTGAACGAAAACTGTTAATTCTGCATGAAAATCCCGTTTATATCAATTAAGGGGAGGGGGGGGCATGAGCCCCCCGTTTCCCCTGTTTATACTTATTCAATGAACACCTAATAACAGTCACGGAATCGCCTCATCAGAATGATCCTATATCTAAATTTTGAACGAAAACTGTTAATTCTGCATGAAAATCTCGTTTATATCAATTAAGGGGGGGGGCATGAGCCCCCCGTTCCCCCACTTATACATATCGAATGAACTCCAAAAATTAATCAGGGAAGCGCCTTATCAAGATATACCTATATACAAAATTTCAAGTGGATCCGATATGTTTATCATGAGTTATCGCGTTACGCACAAACGAACATACGAACGTACATACAGAACAGACGGGCACATAAGCTCTCCTCAGGCTATGATAGCCTGTGAGCTAAAAATTAAATTTAAATTATTGTTTTAAAATGTACATAATGACATTCAGGAAAATGCAGAGAAGAAATCATATGTTGCTTAAGTAGAACACACATTTTTTATACATTAAGAATTTATCTTACATCCTTAAGACATCCATAAAGTAAATTGAAGTAACGTAAAATAATTTATTCGGATGTAATGCATATAATTTAAAATTTAATCATTTTTTTGTATTTACGTATCAGAGTCCACTTGTGTATGTGTCATAAATATTATTACTATATTTTTTTTTTTTACTATATTTTCTTTTATTAACGTTTAAATAAACTGTGGTTAATATTTTATTCCAATTACTTATAATTAATTAGTTTTCGTACTTTAATCAACCATAATTAATTAAAAAGAAAAAGAATTTATGTACACAATTAAATTATGGTTGTAAAGTTTCGTCGAATGAGCCATATTCAGAAGTTTCTCCTATATCATAGATATTAATATTTCAAGTCTCATAACCGCACTGCCAAAAATTAATAAGGGGAACTGGGGCACATTGATACAGCTTTTTTCTAAGAATTTTTTCGGTGTCCAGAAAGCAGAAATTTCATGTTATTAGGTAGATTTCGTATGAAATATTAGGTAGATTTCGTATGAAATATTAGGTAGATTTCGTATGAAATACTACCTATTGCATTCTCTCCCATGTTGGAATTTCTGAAAAATTTTTGCAGATCTACACCGATCATGACTCCTAGACCCCAAAACTACCATCAGTAAAAAGGTTTATATATCTATCTATCTATCTAGCTATCTATCGGTGTATATCACTTTCTTCTAGACACAATAACTTCTATAATTATGCTCAGATGTTCTTCAAACTTTTACATAAAATCAAGAAGCATAAAATCTCGGTTGAGTTCGTTAATGGGCAAAATCGGACCAAGGGGGCGGAAATTAGGAGGATTTTTGTAAAAACCGAAAAAACGCGATAACTTCTTAAATAAAATAGATATTTAATCAGTTTAAAGTTTATATTACTTCTTAAAAATGGGCTAAAAGTTTATGCATGACAGAGTTTTGGTAAAGTTAAAAATGGGCTCAAGGGGCGAAAAAAACTGGGTTTTTGGAAGAAACAAAATCATAACTTCGTCAATTCTCAAGATATCAAATTCAACTAAATTTTTTATAAATATAATCAACATTATCTAAAATTTTGTATTTACAAGTTTTTGATAGGACCAACTTTTACCGATGAAAAAAATTAAAAACCAAAAGAAAAATGGGGGAGGAAAAAGAAAAAATCCATAACTTACTCAATTCTTAAGCAATCAAATATAATTAAATTTATGTTACATCTTCTCAATAATATCTACAACTTTTATATCAACAAGTTTTTCGTAGGACCAATTCTTCTAGCAAAAATAAATTAAACGAAAATAGAAGTTGGAGAAAAAAAACTCAAATCCAAACTGCTTATATTCTGACTCAATTTTAAATTCATTTTTGATTTTAAACGCATCCAAATGGCTGATCCTCTTATTTAGGAACTATATAATGTGAAGTATAATCCAGTGTTTTGATAAAGGCAAAATATATTTCAAAAAAGGCTGCCAAAAACAGTATTTTGAACAGAATTTCCCGAAGTAATAGTGATAGAAAAATTGAGGAAGTATAACAAATTGCGTTTTTTCTGAGTCATTTTTAAATCCATTTTTGTTCTCAAACACATCCAATTTACAGGTACTCTTATTTAGGAACTATATAGTGGGACGGATTGGCCAGTTTTTTGATAAAGGCAGAATATATTTAAAAAAAAGTCTATCAAAATGCGCACTTCGCACAAAATTTTCGAAAGCGATTATGATTAAGAATTGAGGATATATTCAAATAACAAATTGGTTATTTTATGATTGATTTTTAAATTCAATTTTGCTTCCAAACGCATTCAATTGACAGATATTTGTTATTTAGGAACTGTGTAATTTACCGTATTGGTCAGTCTTTTGATAAAGCATAAATATATATGATTTTAAAGCTGTCAAATTGGGCGCTTCGCACAAAATTTCCCAAAGCGATCATGATTTAAGAATTGAGGATGTATCCAAATAACAAATTGGTTGTTTTATAACTCCTTTTGAAATTCGATTTTGCTCTCAAAAACATTCAATTGACAGTTTTTTTGTTATTTAGGAACTATATAATATATGTATTGGTCAATTTTTTAATAATAAAGTCAGAATATATTTCAAATATTCTGACTATTATATGTTGTCGAAATGGGCATTTGAGCCGAATTTCGCTTAAGATGATTTTGATAAAAACCAGTTCTTGCATAAAAATAAATTAATTTTTTTTTCAAAAGCGGCCAAATAAAGTTATTAAACTGGATTTATCTCTAATCATATTTTATTTATTGTTGTTGAAATGAGCGCTCTTCGAAATCTACCTCCGCCTATAGGCCAAGCCGACAGGGATTTTTTTCTATGTGGTGTCCGCAAAATTTGTGTAATATGTTATAACAATGTACAATCGTTGTTTCATATATTATTTTCGCATGTAATTTAAAAAAAATCAAAAAAATCATTTGTATCAATGTGCCTCATCCCTCGGGTAGATTGATACACCTCATGGGGCATTTTGATACGTTTGGGAAAAATGGAGACAAAATAACACCAATGCATATTTTTCAGAGAAAAATAATTAGCAAACCAGTTTATATTATTTATAAAAATTCAAATCACCCACAGTTTATTTGTAAGCAGTATTAAAGCAATCAAAATTAAATGTATTAATCTGGCTGTTCGTTGTCTGATTGTTGGTTGTGGTAATTTTGTCATATCTGACACTTCAATTTCTGCATTCTCTTCTTTCTTAGGAAAGATGAAAAAATTACTAGGTTTTCTGTTTATAAATCGGTTTGTAAACAGAAAATAAAGGATAATTATATTAAAAATTCTGTTTATAATAAAATTATCCTGTGCTGTTCTGCAGATTGTTTCCCTTACTTAATATTTCTCACGTCGAAAATACTTTTTTCTCTGGAAAATCGATATAAATTTGAGATTTTCCAGGCTGCCGTACTTTTCTTTTGTTAGTTCTACTAGCACTAGACGTTGGGTAAGTTAGTACGTTCTCTCTTTGCAAAAATACTATAAAATGTTCGAATATAAAGAAATTATAACTATTTCACTTTATTAAAAACTAATATTAGAAATGTTTAGCAAAAAATGATTGGATTAAGTAGTGTATTATAAAAAAATAATAAAAGGTAATGAAAAAATGAACTAGAAAAGGATTTACGTTGTATCATTGTGCACCGACAAAGACTGTATCAATGTGCCCCATACAGCCATTCTGAGTAAAATGATTCTCAAATGCAGCGCTTCATAATTTATCTAACAAAAAAGAATCAGGAACTGATAAAGAGTAGCTTTACTTGCCTTGGAGAGCATTCTTTTCGGTTGGAAACACTAAAAAAGTTGTATAATACCATTTTAATTGTACAGCTCAAATTTACTTTTGACCTACAAAAACAATAAATCACCCATCCCGTTTCATCAAACAACTGAATCAGTCCAAGACTTTCTGCATGTAGTTGAGTGCACAAGCATAACCTTTTGCAGCTGTTGTGAAACTTCCTGTAATGACCCTGTGAGCAGTAGAGGGGGTGTATCAATGTGCCCCATGCATCAATGTGCCCCAGTTCCCCCTACCTATCAAATAATTTCTAAAGATTTGAAATTCTCTGCATTCGATCTTGAGGTACGACTACCACTAAAATCAGATACATCCCACAAAATGCACCGCAGAAACGCCCCTGTTGGATGGTTTAAACTATACCTTATCAGCAACAACCTTTGTCAACGTCTAACTGAATTTGACATTTGATGAATATCCGTTCATTTGTTTTTAAGATAGCGTTATCTCCAAAATCATGAAAAATTTAGCATCCCGACGGTCTCTGTTGAGCGATTAACACTAAAACATTTTTACTAACAATTTGCATTCAACGCTAACGAAATTTGAAGTGTGATAAAATTAGATAGAGTTATTACGGAAATCATGAAACATGCAGCAAAATAGTGATACAGTAAAACCCCGATAATTCGGATTAATTGGGACCGGACCCAATCCGGATTATCGAAATTCCGGATTATCCGGAAAATTAGAAAAAAATGAAATAAAATATAACATACTAACAGAAAATACCTTTATGTTAAACTTATTGAATATTTGCAGACAGTAATAATGTTTACTTTGCTTAATTATTCCGAAAACATGTCAGAAAAAGTTTTTTTATTTAGAATACGACGATGAAACAAGTTAATGTTATGGAAATTAGCCAATCGCTTCTCAAACTTGAAAAAAAAAATGACCAAACCGATCCGAATTATCCGGAGATCCGGATTATCGGGGTCCGAATTAGCGGGGTTCTACTGTACTTGTTTGGCGATTAACACCAAAACCTAATCGGCACAAATACCTATAAAAAATGTACTCCAACGTAAGATTTGATGGAAATTTGAGCATGAAATCTTGAGATATAGCTGTTGCAGAGATACAGCATATCATCACTTCTTATTGCACGATATAAACCAAATCGTAGTCAGTATCAATTTATATTTAGGACTAACTGAATCCGAAGTAACGAAAATCCGAGTATTAGTTCTTAAGGTAGAGCTATTTCAAAAGTCTTGAAATATGCAGAAAAGTAACGCCATCTTTTGGGAGATTTGCAATCTAATCAAAATCAGTTTATATCAAAAACCACCTGAGTATTATTATTTTTTTTTAAATTGAATTACGTGCAATATTCCTTGAGATAGAGTGCTCGCGTAATTAATGTTATACAGAAATTCTCTTAAATCGAAAGAGTTGATTTGACTTCTCAAGAAAGAGCTGTAATTTATTTGATTGTAAATTAGTTGTTTTTAAACATTTCACCCATCTTGATTTAAATTGCTTACACAAATTGCTCATTTTAATTTAAATTGCTTAAAAAGGACTCGTTCATTGGAATTGTTTCAATCCTTTAATAAAAATTAATTATTTTTAATGTGAAACTGAAACATTTAAAATTCATGATTTTTATTTATTTTTTAAGCCAATAGAATAAAAAAACAAAAACAAAAATAACGATTTTTTGAAGCTCCATAATTGTTGCGGCAGAAGAAAAACGTAAATAAACCTAATTTACCACGGCCTACATGCATTCCATTTGGGCGTTGCTGTTAAACAATTAACAAATTACCGCGATTTTTGTTCCACATATGTTGGCGTAATATATATATATATATATATTGATTTTTTAAGCATATTTTTATTCTCTAGTTAATAGTCATTTATGAAAAATTGCATTCAGTTGTAATTATTTTTCACAAAATTTGTGCGCAAACTTTTAATATATATATATATATATATATATATATATATATATACAACCCTTGGCACAAAGTTTGCGATCAGTACATCAGTACTCTCATCTTTTCTAAGAAAAGATTATTTATTCTCACTCCATAAAAATAAAATGATTCTTAGCAATAATACATCTGTATTATATGTAATGAGCAACAAAATGCAATAAAGAGAAATCATTACACACCAGTTTATAAACAGAAAAATTGTGATTGAAATTTAAGTAGCAAAGAAAAAATTATCCGATCATACTTTGATTTGGAAAAAAATAACCGATCACTGTAATGAATATTTCGTAAATCCACACTTATTTAGGATGACAGCCGAAATTCTTAGTGGAATGGACTATGGGAATAAGATTTTTGCACTCATTGGGAACAACTTCACACTAGCGTTCTCTTATAACTGTACATAGTTCTATGGCATCTGTAATTCGTCGAAAATCGAATTTTCTTCTTAATATAGTCCACAGATTTTCGATTGGATTAAGATCTGGACTATTGGGCGGCCAAGTCATGGTTAGAATTGTTATATTACCTACATTTTGTAAAAATTTCTTTACTGATTTGGTGCGTTGGGGAGCTGTGTTGACATCTTGAAATAATCAGTCATTTTGATCCCCGACCATTGATCGATGTTAGGAATCAGAAATTTGTCTAAAATGTGAATGTAAACTTCACAGTTTACTGTACGTAACACAATACACATCTTACCGACGCCTTGTAATATCATACAACTCCAAACAGTAAATGAGGGGAAAAGTTAGTCCTCGTATTGGACACTATTATCAATGAACTTCTCATCAACTCTCCTCCAAAGAAATGTTTCATAGACATCACCTGTTCCGAGAGATATGCGAGATACATCGCTAAAAATAACCATATTCCATTATCAAGTGGTCAATGTAGATGTTTTTTACACCATTGAAAGCTTTCTTTTTTAAGTTTCTTTTTCAAGTAAGATTTCGTTTTAGCTTTACAGAATTTAAATTCTGCTACATTTAGACAATTACGTACAGTGCGATCACATACCTTTACGTAATACTTAGACCATTTGGCATTGAGTTGTTTTGAAGTTGCTCATCACTTTCTTTTCGCTATTTCCTTAAATTTTCTGTCCTCCTTAGGCGTTTTCATTCGTTGTCGTCTACATCGAGGTAAATTTTCCACCCTGTTAGTCAACTATATTTTTCCTGAATATCGCATACCATACTTTGAGCACAGTTTAATTAAACAGCTACTTTCCTTTGTAAATTTTCCTCTTGCAACATTTTAATCATGCGAATTTTTAAATAGCAAGACAGTTTATTCACAGGAGCAGTTGTTCAGCACTTGAGAGCTACTTTTAATATCGCAGCTGGAATATTTCTTCTTTTAAATCGAATTCAGATAATGTATGCATGTTCAGGCACTCCTGTCTTCAATGTGCAAATTTCAAACCTGTTTCCTCAGTGATTGATTACAATTTTCCAACTTTCGTCATGATCGGATATTTTTTTCTCATGTGAAAACTTTTTCGCGTGCAGTATAATTATAAATTATTTCATTGTTATACTGAATTCACTTTTCATTTATATTTTAATAGGTGTTCTTTTATTTGCCATATGGTAAAACGCCCCTATGCTCATGAATCGCAAAATATATGCTTTGAAATGCAAAAATCATTAACTTGATAACACTGGTCGAAAACTTTTTCCCAAGGGTTGTATATACAGAGTGAGTCATAAATATCGAAACAATAGGCTATCTCCTTAAATATTGCCCTTAGACCCATACTTCCAACTGCAAAAATTCATAAAAAAATATGAAATTTTTGATAAGATAAACGACTCCATGGGGGGTCTAGTTGAAAAGTTACGAAAATTAAATTTTTATACGGCCCCCGTAGGACAAAAATTCCAATTAGGAAAACTTTCCTTATTCAGTCCTGAATAACACACAAAAAGTTGCATCTTCATATCTCCAAAATTCGCAAAGTTATAGCCGTTTAAAAAATTCATCAGGTTTTAAGGGATTAGACACAAATTGAAAATCGCGCAATTCAAAAAACAATGTTACTTAAGAAGTTTTAGAAAACGCGTAAAAAATATATTTCTTGAGTTAGAATTTTGATTTTTTCTTTTTTTGTGATGGTTAGCATTATAATTTGCTAAGAAAATCACATTCTAAAATTTCTCATACCATTTATAAAAGTTTCATGTGGTTAGTACTAGTTTAAATGGGACAATCAAATCGTTATAACTGGTAACATTATTTATCGGATTTCAATTTCTTTCCATTTAATTAAAGATGAAAATCTGATTTTAGTTTTGTTCCAAGGTTTTTTTTTAATATTAATTTTAAAACTATTAAAAATATTTATTGAAAAAATAATATAACTTAAAAAAAATCATATTTTCAAAAGCAAACATTTTTTCAAATTTGCCGAAACAAAACTAATGTAAAAAAATCAAAAATGACGTGTTTCAAATTCTTTTTTCTTTTAAAAATTCTTAACATTTAATAATTTAAAGACAAGAAATAGAGGATAAAAAATTCATTATGCAGAAAAACGAGGTGTATTGTTTCAATGTCCGTCAGTTATTTTAAAAAATGCTTTTTCTAAGATGCAGATTAAGTCTTTTTTTTTTCTTTTTAAATTTACCTCTGACAACTTCAAGCTTTTTATCGTCCTCCAGAGGATGTTAAAAAAATCTGTATTCTGGGCCCAAGTAGGGCCAGGACCGAGATGTTACTTTTTTCGGAAGACCTGCCAGGTCGGGTCTAGCGTACTTTTCATAAAGGAGGGGACTACTTCCTTCAACTTAGGTGCACTCTGGATGAAATTTTCAAACCCTGTCTCGACAAAACCCGTATTAAAATCACTGTCTCTGACTGACTTAATACGTACAAATATAAATAAAATTCGGCTCAATCGAATTTTTTTACGAAAAACATATAGATTTTAAAATTTTATTTTACAAAAAAAAAAAAAAAAGTTAAAATTTATTTTTTTAAAATAGATTATTCAAAGACTAAAAAAATTAAATACAATAAAACCAGTGAAAAAAAATCTACCTATGACGGAATTCTGTCTTAAACGGAAAAAATATTGATCCATGCAAAATAAATGCAATAGTACCTGAAAAGAAAATAAGCTTCAATTACATCTTCTAGGGAGAGCATCTGTTTATAACGTACTTTTTTTCCCTATGTGATTCCGTCTTAAAATGTTTTAGTGTATAACATTTTTCAGAGTCTCCAACGCATGGGATATGGATTAACGATATTAAAATGTAAGTGAAACATTTACATGTAAATAGAGATTCATTGATAAAATAAATCTATTACAGCCTTTGGCACTTCTTTAATAATAAAAAGTATAAATATAAAAAACGAAAAGCTATAAAAGAATTTTTTGGTCAGAACTCCTCCATATGAAACATTTTTTCCCACGCCGAATTAAAAAACTATGTAGAAATTTGCGACTGAATCGGGCTATGATGTAAACTATTTTCCAGACAGGTCCGGGTTATGATGTTGACATTTTTTCAGGCCACGCTGAACTTTTCCCCCTAAGGGTCCGTTTGAGACTTGACCTAGATATTTTGACCCGGGCAGACGTCTGGTATACCAATTTAGCGTAAAAACTATATGCTGCTATTTTATGTCCAAAGAAAAAGCGCTATATTAAACCGATTTTTATCAATTTGCAATTTGTGAATGTTCCCTAACAAGCGTTGAATCACAGAAAAGAAATCCCAATTTAGAGGCAGGGAAAAGTGGGGTATGTCAGGAATTTTTGAGGATTTTGGGATTTAATATCTCTGTGGGATTTTTAGATACAGTGATGAAATTTGTTTTGTTCAATTTAGGAATGAATAAGGAATAATTTCCTAATTGGGAATTTTGACCTACGGGGGCCGTATAAAAATTTAATTTTCGTATTTTCTCAAATAGACCCCTCCCCTCATGGAGTTGCAACTTATCTTATCAGAAATTTCCCCTTTTTTCTGAAATTTTGCAATTGGAAGTATGGATCTAGGGGCAATATTTGAGGAGATAGCCTATTGTTTCGATATTTATGACTCACCCTGTATATAGAACCATTATTCAATACTAGAATTCAACATCAAAATATGGAATAATAAATTAAATAACAAATTACATCAAAACAGAGGAGTTGGCAAATCTTGGAACAAAGACGAAGTATTGGAAATGTGGTACTTATATATATATAATTTTTAAACGCTACATGCGTCTTTTTTTAAGCGGAAATTCATGTAATTGATAAGGAAGTATTGTACTGTTGTATGCAAGGAAACAAATTTTGTATGTATTTTAAAGTTGATATTCATTCAGATAGTTAAATTAAATTTAAATTTATTAAAAACACAATTTC
The DNA here is from genome assembly GCA_964019185.1 of Maratus speculifer. Taxonomy (NCBI): domain Eukaryota; kingdom Metazoa; phylum Arthropoda; class Arachnida; order Araneae; family Salticidae; genus Maratus; species Maratus speculifer. The sequence continues at coordinate 214,614,997 of OZ025297.1, read as the reverse complement.
GGCAAAAAATGTCTAAAAAATTCACTATTCAAGGGATTAAAAAAATATATATACAAGTTTTTTTTCTGTTTTTTTTTTTTTTTTCAATCGAATGTTAAAAGATTAAAATGTAAAATTGATTAATTATCTCAAAAGATATGACACATTTTTAGAAATTTCGTATTAAAAGATTAATTAAAAATATTCTAAAAATCTATTCAAATTGAAAATTTCTTTTAATGTGCTTTTTCTACTTGTGATTAAATGTATATTTCTATAAAATTTTATATATATTTCTCGAAAATTAAAAAATAAATAAATAAATAACATCCTTTTAACTGAATTTTTATTTTTCTGTTTCTCTCAGTGATGTGCTATCTTCTTTTCAAAGTGCCTCATTTAATTTTATTGAGTCAGTCATTTAAATGCAGTCAATTAAATAAATGGGGAAAATTTACTTTTTGCTGAAGAATGTCTTTCATTCTTTATATCGATTTGGGAACTAAATATTTTAACTATTATAATACTCTGGGAAAAAACAAATATCTGTAGTTCAGAATATAATTTCATTATAAGATCTGATTCTTGAGGACCTTAAAACTATATGATGACATCAGTTATTATTTTATCTCGGAAATAAAATATTTTAAGGACGATTTTGAACAGTGTTGCCAGATTGGGGACTTTTTAAAGTCAAAAAATTTGAAGAATGTCTTTCATTCTTTATATTGATTACGGAACTAAATGTTTTAACTATTATAATACTTTGGGTAAAAACAAATATCTGTAATTCAGAATATAATTTCATTATAAGATCTGACTCTAGAAGTTCTTAAATGTAAGTGGTGGCATCAATTATTATTTTTTCTCGAAAAAAAAAAACAGTTTTTTTTTCTTTTCTTTTCTTTTTGAGAACGCTTCTGAACAATTTTGCCAAATTGGAAACTTTTTTTATTCAAATTATTTGACTGTCACCACTTTTAAAAAATTGTATAATTTGCCATACACTGATAAAAATCTTGTCCTAGCTTGAACCAAATTTTGGTGCTCAGTAGCTGTTGCCATGAGATGGTGAAATCTCGTACCAACTTTCGGAGCTCATGTGGAAGTAGAGTTCCAATAGTTGGAACAAGATTACAATAGAAAACTCCAGTTGTTGGTACGAGATTTCACCATTTGATGGTGGCATTTCATAAGTATCGAAATTTGGTTTAATCTAGAGGAAATTTTTTAGAGGAAAAATGTACCTCTTCGGTTTAAATAATCACGCGAGCGCACAAACGTTTATTTTCGTTACATTAATTTCATACGAATTAACATAAACACAAATAATTTTAATGAAAGAGTAACATAAAATCTATTTATGAATATTGTTGGAAAGGTATTAAATAAATTATCATATTATGCTTTTATAAATTATTCGAAATAATTTCTGTTTTAAGGTGTAAAGCAAACCATTTGTAGATTTTCTACAAAAAAGAAAATAAGGTGATTTTTACGGAAATTGCTACAAAATCAAAAAATGAATAAGTAAAGCATGTTTTTTTCCTCTAAAACAAACAACACGGATGCATTTTACAATTTAAAGTTGCAAGTTTTTTTTTTAAATATATTCGGCAAAAAAGATATTGTGTAACAGGTAGAGTGACATCTATCCCATGCATGTGCCAACGGACTAAACAGCATTCTCGTTGAAAATTATAAGAATAAAAAATAAAAATATATAAAATTTTCGCATTAACAAGAAAACTTCCAATAGTAATTAATTTTGTCGAAAAACTTTTCGAAAAGTTTATATTTATGCAACAAAATCTAAAGAAATGTATTTTATTTTTTACAACGATAAAACATGATTATTATATAATACATTTTTTCCAGCATCTGTTGAGAAAACATTAATTTAAATATCTCATATTAAAAGAAATCTCATTCTACTAACAACAGCACTTTTATTTCCACTAATAATGCAGCCAAAGTTAGGAATTTTAATCAGTTAATTATGAATATTTTATACCTTGAAGCTAAATGTTCTTTGTATTTTTTTCTTTTTTAGAATGTTTTTCTTGAAAAGAATAACACTTTCTTGTTTATCTTCTTCAAAATACTTGATAAGTGTTTCAAATTTCTATTAAATAGGTGTCACTGCACTGAGTTTTTATATATCTAATAATAATTTTTTTAAATAATTTTTAATATCTTCTATTATGCGAGGCTTTATAGTTTATTTTACTTTCTACTTTTCTATTTGTAACTAAAATACATGTAATCAAGTTTCTTAATTCACCTGAATAATATTTTAAAAAAGCGTTACTTAAATGCATGTGTCTTTTATTAGGTACGTTTAATGGAAAGTGCATATGCATAACTTGCAAAAATTAAGGAACATGACAAGAAGTTCTGTTTATGTTTGGCATTAATTACAGCTTAAATACTTAGTTTGAGCATCTGAAATCAACATAATTAGAAAACGTGAATTCTGCTTTTTCCGAATTTAGTGTTGTCTCTAATGAACAAAAAAGTCTCTAAATAGGTATAGCACAAAACATATTTCAATTTAAAGACCAAAAACACACGCTTTTATTTTATATAGAATGATGTCATTCGCATCGGCAGAAAAATACCACTTTTACGATACAATCTTTAAGCAAAGATCTACACAAAAATATGCATAGAATGTCACTATTACAGATTAATACAGAAGTCCGGTAAAAAAAGATAAAAAAATTAAAATTAAAATCTGCTATCTAATCTTTCACATGTCTTCATGTGTTTATAACTTTAATGTAGAAACCTAATGTTAAATGTAGTTTATAATAGCCATGTTCTATCAGAAACTATTCACTTAAATTATTTCAAAATAGCACGAATTTTAATTGCATTTTTTCATTTAGGTAATATGGGAAAGTTGGTAACAAAAATATATAATAATCTACTATATTCTGAATATTCTCTAATATGAAGTTCCTGGTATTATGAACGCTACTTTTGGTCACCATTTCTACTCTACCTCTCTGTATACTAAGCATGGTATTACAATTTAAATTCGAATTCCCTCTTTATGGAAATTCAAAGAAACTGTTACAAAAGAATAAAAAAGGTTCAAGAAACTCAATTAAGAATTTAAACAGGCAAAATCATTGATAGATTACATATATATTATATAACAACAAGCAGTTGACTGCAATGTGGCAACAATTGTTCCAAATTTTTAAACTGAAAATTTTATTTCAAGTATTTAACCAAATTGCAGCTACAAGTACACGCTTAAAATCCATCAATGATTTTGCCTTGTTAACTTCTTAATTTAATTGTATTAATCTGTAATAGTGACATCATATGCATATTTTTGTGTAGATTTTGATTAAAGATAGTGTCTTAAAAGCGGTATTTTTCAGCCGTTACGAATGACATCATTCTATATAAAATAAAAGCGTGTGTTTTTAGACTTTAAATTGAAATGTGCTTTGTGCTATGCCAATTTATAGACTTTTTTGTTATATATCTATATTATAAAGGCCAAACGTATTTGTGCGCAATGCATACGTCATTTTGCCAATGACAATACTTTTCCATGCAATTCAGTTTTGCACTTCTCGGTACTGCAAATTTTATACTTTTAAATATCGCATATTTACAATTTTTACACCGTCGTATAGAAAAAAATATACTTTTAAATGCAATTTGTTTGAAAGCTGTATCTCAGTTTAATTTTTAGATATTAATTTTTTATAGTTTTTAGAAGTCATTTTGCCATTGTGGCAACAAAATCACTCCATTTTCTCTCAAAGTTGAAAAGAAAAAAAATAGAAATTAAAATGCGCAGCACTTTCTCATGCAATTTCGGTTTTGCAACTTTCGGTATTGCAAATTTTACACTTCTAAACAACGTACAGTTTAGATTTTTGCACCGTCGTATAGAAAAAAAAATATTTTTTTTAAGTGCTGATTGTTTCAAAGCTGTATCTCAATTTATTTTTGAGATATTAATTTTTTTATAATTTTAGGACCAATTTTGCAATTGTGGCAACAGAAACACTCTATTTTCTCTTAAAAATAAATAAAATAATAATAAATAAAATGCATATACTATTTTAAAAGTATCATCTGTTATAAAATCCGGTGAATTCGGTTTTATTTTGTTTAATAATTTGCATAAATAGGTTTTATAGTATTTTGTTAATTTTAGTTTAAATTAATATTTGTTTGAGAGTTAGATTGCACGATATATGGTGTATTTTTTACTGTAACTAATTATGTAGATTTATTATAAATCAACGAAACAGTTCTTTCTTAAAGATTTTCTTTCGTCGAAATTCGGCAGGTTCCAACTCGTATATATAAAGTAAAAATTATTGTTTTAGATTAGTTGGAGACATTTACAGAGTGTTAAAATAATCCACTTCCATGTTACTTATTTCAAATAGTTGTTTTATGCTAATTATTCTTTATCAAAGCTTAAGTCTGATATTTTAAAGATCAATTTTGGAATTTTCGACTGATTTCTTCAACTTATTAGCTGCTGAGAAAGTGGCTATTAAAGAAACGATTTGCTTATGATTTCGTTGCTGTTTATTTTTAACAGATTTCATCTTTGTCCATAATAGGACATTCATTAAAGGTTGGAGCAATCATTTTAGCGTACATATAAAATTAGAAAGGGAGGAAATATTCTAATAGAACCTGCTTCACCAACCATATATGATCAACTACTGGCTCTGTCACGCTATATAGAAGTAATAATGCATTTCCAATCTCTCTCTATGATAAGCGCCCCATAATCTGAACATTTTTGGCCTGTGTTGGTCCAAAGCGAGTGTCCCGATTAGAGAGAGTCCACTGTATCTAAAAAAATTGGTTTGCAGTTAATAAGCAAATTTCATTTATAAATATACTTTTTTCGATACGATGGTATAAAAATTAAAAATGTACGATGTTTAGAAGTTTTCAAATTGCAGTTCAGATTATCCGTATTTATCTACTATTTTACTCTGGGCATGAATATTGGAACGTTATTTTTGAAAGACGCCAGTGAAATTGCTGGCCGAAAGAAACGGCACATTTTGTACTAAAAATAAAGTATTGTATTATGAATGAAAATATAGATGCAGGACGTTTCCAAACATTTTCAACAGAAACAACAGGTGACATTACTTATTAATATAAAGGAATTTTGTGGCAGACAGATACACCTCACTAACAATGCACCACACTGTTAAAAAATCCCTCAAATTGACAAAAAGAAAACTATCAATTCTGGCGCGAGTGGAAAATTGTTTAATTTACAGAAAAAAAACTGTAATTTTTCATTAAAACAGTTTTTTCTGTTAAAAATATAATTTTTTGAACATAAACCGTTGTAAATTTACAAAATAATTCACAAAAAATAAATACATTTGTACATATACGCTTTATAAACTATGTACATTGTGCAATGTGAATAAGTTTCGCAGATACAAAAATTATGTTTAGAATTAGGCAATTAAGTACGCACCACACTCTCGCCTAACTCTGAATGTCTCCCTTGACGAAAGGCTGAACATTGAAAACCTATCTCCAAAACTAAAGCAGATATGCTGAAAAATCAATAATAAAGTAAGTATTACAATCGATATTCCATTTATTTTTTTATGTAAATTTTTGTGTAAATTAAGAATAAAAAATTATTAGAATTATTAAATAGAATTTAAACTCTCTCTCTCTCTCTCTCTCTCTGTATATATATATATATATATATATATATATATATATATATATATATATAAATCAAGTTGTTCAAGCAGCGGTCATGCATACCCCATGATATACCAAAATGGTTGTTTTTGAGCTCTGGATTGTCTTCTAATGACAGCCGAATTCTCCTTTGTTGGATTAAGATCCGTCTAGTTAGGAGACCGGAATGTTAAATGAAATTCAGTATTATGTGCCTAGAGCCAGTGGAGTAGAATTCGAGTCATAGGACTTGGAGCGTTGTCTTGCATAAAGACCGGAAGACAAATGCCATGTAATGGGTAAATGAACCTTCATTATGATCCTGTAGTCTTGGCGTCTGAAACAACCATATGTCCCAGGGACACCCAGGAAAAAATTCCCCAAACCTTAACATCGAAAAATCATCCTGTGTATGACTTGTTGTTTAAAGGGGAGTAACAGTTCGCATAGTAAACGGCATACCTAATCACTATGATCGGTGTTTCGAAGAATGAATTGTGTTTCATCCGATGAGGCATTTGTATCTCTATGTATCATAGTCCTGTCATGATGTTCGCGGGCCTAGTGTAGGTGTATTTGGCAATGATGCTTGGACAGCAGGGACATATTGAGTGAGGCGTTAACCTCGTAGTTCAGTATTCAACAGTAGCAGATAAACTGTATTCTCTGAAATAATTCCACTTGGAGTTTTATTGTCTTGGGATGTAAACTAGGCCAGTGCCTGGTGCCGATTTTGCTTAACCAAGGAGCGGGGAGGGTCTCCGAGTCCTTTTTTTTTCTTTTAAATAACACCTGAGCTCCAACGCGACGGCTTGTACTGATTGTTTCATCAACAGACATTCACTTTGTATAAGTACTAATAACGATATGTCCCGAACAATCCTTGAGACGTGCAGTTTCGAAGTTACTTGTTCCGAGTCGTTATTCGGCTAAATTCTGCTTGCTATCAAAGTAATTTAGATCAGTATCCTTTTTTCTCACAAGCAGACGTAAACATAAAATGATTCTTTGGGCACTCTAGCAGCATTTAAATACGATCACCAATGGATTATGCGCCTTCCACGTTATTCACGCTAGTTGTATGCAAAATATGGGGGTGGTAACATTGTTTTGGCTCTTGAGTGTATATATATTCGTATGTGCGTGTATACATATGTTTGAGACTTTTAACCCGTAAATTAAACCTTTGTATCACTGAGATAAATATCTGTAACATCTGTATGACATGAATATATAATGACATCAGAGATGAATATCTGTCAAAAGTTAATGCTATTTATAAAATTGTCTTTAAAATACGATTTTATTTAAAGGTGCTATTTCTTAGTAGAACAGATAATATACGTATATTGTACACAGAGTAGCAAACAGAGATAATGAATATTTTTTTAAATACCAATGATTTATTTAACATTTGAGAACTTTCGTATCGTTATTGCTAAAATAAATTTGCAAATTTTATAAAATTTAAAATTTTGTTTGCATTAAAAAAAATTGTTTTTGGAAATGTAAGTTCATATGCTTTGCAATTTTGCATTCTAAAATTGACAATATGCAAGAGAAATATAGAAATTTCTATTTATTGCAAATGAAAAAAAGTGACCTTTAGTCAATCATTTTTAAGTTCTATTTTTATTACTTACTCATAATCAAGTATTCTAATATTTTAATAAATATTTTTCTAATTCAAGTTGTTGAATTTCAAAAGTTTAATGATAATAATAATAATAATAATAATAAATATATTAAAGGCATTTTTTCCCATTTGCAGTTCCGTGGATAATATATATTGCAAGTAATTTTTATTGTTATACTCTTAACACGTCGAAAACACAATGGCGTTAATATTGAGTCATTTCACTCTCACTAAGATATGTCAACTCTCTCAGAAACAAGGAAAATTTTTAAACAGTAATAATTAGAAATTATAAATAAAAAATAAAACGTGATTTTTAAAAAATACTCTAAAACGTCTCAACACGGTGTTGAATGTTCATGTTTATATAAGGATTTTATTTGCTCGGCTCTAGACAGTATACAACAAATATTTTCAAAACTAAATCTTTAAAAAGTACTCTTCTAACAGTGCAGTTTTAGAGGTTTTCAGTTCTTTCTTTTATTCTTTAACTTTTTATTTAGAAATCTTGTTCCTGATGTTTACAAACAAAAATGTTTTTTAAACATGATAAAACCAAAGGCTGAGTTAATATGGTTCCACTCTTGAGATGGAAATTTCCTTTGAAATTTAGTTTATTTTGATAAAAGATAAATATGTAAAGTATGCTTTTGCGGATACTCAAAAAAAAATAAATAAAAAAAACTTCAGAAATATAAAGTGCAATAACAGTAGTATTTAGATGAATTTTCTTTCTTTTATTTTCATAAAAGACGTAGTTATGTATTTATTTAGTTGTTCGGTTTCTGTTTTAGAGACTCTTACTATTTATTTTTATCGTATTGAAAGGAATCGAAAAATAGTGTGAAGTATGAGCAAAACAGTAAAACATTACGGCAATGTTCTTGGCAGCTTGGAAAATATTTAAGCCATTTTCTAAATGCCACAATGTATTTTTTAACATATTTTCTATTACAATACACGCAGTAGCTTTAGCAACAGATATTTGAAGTGCACGTAATGCTGGGAGAGAGAGTGGCGCTGAAATAATTACCGAACACATTCAACAGTTACTTCAGTCACACCAGGCCTACCATTTAGGGTGGATCATCAGCACCATCTTTTTCTTTAAACAATTATAAAGGTCATCTCATTGTTTTATTAATTTTTTATTAGAATGATCGCGTACATAACAACATCAAAACGTTGAAAATTTTGATACCCGATTTCACTTCGTGAAACGAAAGAAAATGTTGAACTTTTTCTTGATGCAACGACATTTCGGTCCAAAATGATCTTCCTCAACAAAAGCTACTAAAACTGACCCACCCAATGATATAAGAAGTTACTTTGAAATACAAAAAGATAATAATTAATGAATTACTATAATCAGGAAAAATCTTTTGGTTTAGACCCTATTAACCAGAATAATTTTTTACTTTGTCATTCGCCAATCATCGTTATTTTATACGTGTAGAACCTAAATTCGGTAAATTTTCGATTTTATGCAGTAGAGTCCGACTACTCTAAAATTATTGGGACAGAACACTGTTCGGTTCAGCGGGATTTCAGAATATTGCTATTCGGGAAAAATATTATCGTGAAAATATATGACATATGCTATTTTGTTAACACACCTGGAATTTCAGGATAATTCCTCATGTAGATATTTTTAAAGATTTTTTTTTTAGATATTTAAAAAAAGAGCGTTTAAAATCGTAAGCGTACGCTCATTTATGGTTATGTAGGGTATGGGTATATATTGTTTTCTTGTAATAAAAAAAATGTAGCTTTGTCAGAGTTTCACAGATTTTAAGAAAAATGAATTTATTTCACTGTTAAAACTAAAGGTTGCTTATGGCACTCCTAGGGTTGAAACGCTTGTCCCGTGAGCGAAACCCCTAAGGGTGCCAGAATTGCACCCCTAGAGGGGCCCTAGGGCACCCTATTACACCTCACAGAGTGCCATGGATGTGCCTTGGGGTGTCATGTGGTTCCATGAGGTGCCTTAGGTACCCCTAATGGTGCAATTCTTGCTCCTTTAGGTGAGTCGCTGACGGGACAAGTGTTTCATCTCTAGGAGTGCCATAAGCAACCTTTAGTTTTAACAGTGTTCCGATTAATGCGTCAACTTTGCATAACCACTGAGTCGATTTAATGATGATAATGCCGTAAGATGTAAATTTTCACATGAATGTCATACTTACACATACCATCGTATAACAAACTTTATTGCTGAACAAGCTAACCAAAGGTACTATTTTTACATACATAGATCTTTGAAATTTTGCTGCTCAATAGTTTTCAAAATATGATCATTCACTCTACTTCGTTGCATGCATTTTAATAATTCATATTTACTGCAGTCTATTGTTTTCCCACAAAAATAATCTTAAGACCATCTGAAGAAATCTCCACTTACTTCAGATATTCTACTAAAATCTGAAGAAATTTGGCAGATTTAGTTTTACCTTAATAATATCTTTTAAATTATTTTTAAATTATGTGCAGATTTTTTTTTTAATTGCATACAGATTTTCTGCGTATTATTATAAAAATTATCTTGAAATATTTTAGAGGGATTATTAGGTCGGCAATAATATCAATGTCAGGTTCTGAGAACACATGTGTTATAGATTGGAATTTCTATTATTTCTCTATCTTAATATTCTATGTATTGTACCGGCTGTGTACTGGAATTTTCAAGGTGACATTCTTTTTTTGTTGAAGGGAGAATTGGCAGGTGATCATGTGCAGGTGGTGAAGTGAGAAAGAGAATATTGCGGAGAGGCTTGTTCATCCGTCAGCGATGTATGTGAATGATGAGCAAATGGGGAACATGCCATGAATCAAGAAAGCAATGTGGAATGCGTCCAATGGAAAAGCTCCACAGGGGGGGTGTACATTGGGGAAAAGCAGTGATTTGAGAAGGGCAAGTCTTGTCTGAGATTTTGGGCAGTTCGTATCTGGGCTCGTACCTAGAGAGCAGTGTAGGACAGAGATCCTTGTTTTGAGTTCGTATCTGGAGAGCAAGGGACACAGACGTCCCGGTGTGTAGTGCTCTGTGTCGGATAGCGTAGGCCGAGTATCCATGTGTTGGGAGATTCTAAATTGATCTCCGGTAAAGTGAATCTAACGTGCATTGAGTGTGAGGGAGAAGGTGTAATTTGAACAGTACACAGCCAACTTTCTACTGTATTTAATTTAATGTTGAACCGGATCATCTATATCCGAGTTCTAATTGTAAATAGTGTATTTATTGAGTACATATAGTATTAATAAACTGCTAATTCAGTTAATTGACAGCGTCGGCTTTCATTTACACAATCCTCACAGTGGGTGACCGATATCACCTAATAATATCGGTGGTGGCAGCTATAACTACTACTGACTTTCTTCAAAGTTGTGCGGGCTGAGAGGAACGTCCGACAATCAACTTATTCAATTCAGTTTTTTTGTATAATTACAATACTTGTTGGTATTAATATTGTTTAATTTTGTTATTATATTTCTCTTTATAAATGAGAATGTGGTAAATTCTTGTTTGCCTTTATTAAAGTAACTATAGGTTATTCGGCAAAGTTATGTATCTTAACTTTGATCATAATTGGGCGTTTTTTTGAAATAGAAAATTTTTTCAATGAACTCTATTAGTATAAAAATTTGTTTAATAATAAACATCTAACATTTGTAATTATTTCAAAGTTAAATTTGTAAATTGTTCTTTCATTATTATTATAATGTTAAATAAGTTCGTTTACAAATACTATTTACTGATACTATCCAATACTATTTATTGATAATGTGCAGTTTATTCTTTTCCAAAATGTTCTTAAGATATAAAACTATATTTTGTCGCAGTGTTACTAAACATTAAATATTATGTACTATATGTTATTTAATTTTTTTCTTCACCTATAAATCCACAAATAATCTGGACACGTACACATTTGTTTTACCCTTAATTTTGGCTGATTTTTTTTCTTAATTTCCGACGCGTACAGAAATTTACAGTTAAGGATAAAGAACGTATTTTAACTTGAATTAAAGGATAAGTTTAATGAGATTTAAAGAAAGCAATTACATTAGATGCAAATTTTTACAATTAAAACACATAAGCTACAGTAGAATAGATTTGTTTGTATTCGGAAAGGGAGATTAATAGCGAAACTAACTAAATCCCTAGAATTTAAATTAAGAATGTTTTAAAAAATAATGAAATATCATTGATTGTCTTAAGTAACAACTAATGTTCTCATTCTGTCTAGGTTACCAGGTTTTATTTATTTGTTGTTTCTTTAAATACTTTGAAATTAAAACTCTAACTGTAAATAACAACCCGAAAGAAAGAGAATCATGCTTCCAGGAAAGATTATGGAACACTTTCCAGCACATTCAAATTAATACAACAAAACCTCACTTTTTATTAAGTTGAAATTGGATGTCTAATTACATCAGTTTTAAACGCAAATCTCTCATTGACAAGATCGTGATAATACATCCACTACGATACAGGTTTTAAGGCAAAATAAGCAATATTTAAAGAAATATAATCTTAATAAATTTTTAATAATATAATAATGATTAAACCTGTTAAAAATTACTTCCATATTCGTAAAAAAAGTTTTATTATATAATGTTGAAAGAATCATCTTTTGGTGTAGCATTTAATGTGAAATTAAGAGAAAACAACATAACAATTTTCCCTTTTTGTAAGACTCTCAGAGGACTGAAAATTTAATTCCATCATTTCCCATCTACAGTCGGAAAATTTTCTAAGTTTTTTAGCAGTTACAAACACAATATATAGATTTATATCAACAAACTACATGCATGCAATATATTTAGTTCGGTTAGAATATATGTACCACCTTTCAAAATTCGCATTCAGCACATTTAAAATAGAGCTATGCCATTAAAATGTAGTGCAAATATTTTGCCCCATTGACCATAATGTTAAAGAATTCACTTGAATGTTCGTGTAAATGAACTGTTAATGCTGCATTTTTTATATTCAATACCAAAAACGTCGTGGTAAACTTAATCAACATAGATCAATATTATGAAAGTATGTGCATAAGTTACTGCGTGGGCATACAGACTGATGGCCATCATTAACATTTTTTAACTATGTTGGAAAGTGTTAAAGAATATTGTTTTATATTACATAAAAACAGTTAGAAATGTGAAATCTCAGACATATAGAGCACATTAAAACTTATCACTATCAAATCAAAATTTGTCGGAAAATAAAAAATATAATTATAATAATTACTTGCGTATGAACTGAGTCGAAAATCTGGACGAAAATTGCCTTTTCAAAACGGTAATCTGTTCAGATTTTGATAGAAAATTTCCAAACCGCAGAATCTTTTGACTGGTGTAGATAAATTGATGTTTAGAAACGCACCATTTAAAAATATATTGTGTAAAATATAGACTGGATGTATGTGTTCGTAAGATGCGCAGAAAACAAAGTTTTGTCATTTAAAAAAAAGTTGCAAATTACACGGGAAGTATAGCAAATGTGGTTCGTTCGTAATATGACGAAGTTTTAAAAATATTCGGTTCTTGCTGTTATAGTATACAGTACTTCGGATTCAGTACACAGGTTGAAATCTGTGTTTCCCTGTAAATACTATCTGCTTTCAATTGTAAAGGAAGTATTTTGTATAAAATCTCAGCCACGCATATCTATATCGTAAAATATAAAATAGTTTAATATAATTAAAACGCGCCCCAAACAATCTTTCCCCGTATACTATTATGTTGTGGAATACACTTGTGTGGCCCTGTAAATTAATAATAAATATATTATTTGCATCACAGATTGTACAGAATGTATATTTCAATATATACTTCATAGATTCATGTCAATTCTATTATATTCGAAAAATGTACTTGAAACTATTTTTTTCTATTGATAGTAATATAATGCAATACTTTTGTTTGACCTTGTAATTAAACTATGCATCCAATTTCCATAAAATTTGAAATGACTCAACAAAATTATGCAGCAATTATATACAGTGTGATTCAAAAGTCGGTCGAACTTTAAAAATGAGTAATTCGAAAACGAATCGAGATACAAAGATACGATTTACACCGAACGGATGTAAAAGAAACCAGGTTTTGTGTGGCAATGAAAAAAACAGTTCTGTTTTCGACCAACAGATGTCACTATAGTGATTTAATAGACCAAAAGATGATTTACAAGGGAAAAAAAAGGTTGACAACTTACAAGTCAGCTTAATTACAATTAATTAGTTCTACTGTAAATGTTCAATGTGCTGTTCATCATTCAGAAGTACTGCTGTGAAACGAGACACCTCACCATTCACTGCATAGAATAACATATCTTGGGTCATGGCAGACACATTTTAGCGGATAGCATCTTTCAGTGCTGTTACTGATGGCGGTTGATCGCGGTATACTTTTGACTTCAACAATTCCCACAGCCAAAAGACCCAGTGTTTCGGATTGGGAGATCTTGGAGGCCATGCATGATTAAAGTAGCGACGGATAATGCGATCCTCCCCCAAATATTGAACGTAGCAGGGGCTACACAGGCAGAGTAATATGAGGTGGTGCGCCATCTTGCATAAAGGCGACTGTTTGGATTGCCTGTAGCGTTTGCAATTCAGAAATCCGACAGCGCCATCTGTTGGTTGCCAATAGAACTATTTTTTGTAGCCACACAAAACCCGTTTTTTTCCATCCGTTTCCTGCAAACCGTACATTTGCATTTCGTTTTTAAAGTTCGTCCTGACTTTTGGATCACCGGCATTTTAAATCTCAAACGATTTGATTAGATAGTTTTTGCTATGTTATATGCAGATAGATCCACTGTAAAAAATTTTACCCTTTTGCTGCATCATTATTCCACCGCTTTTATAAAAAACGATTACTTCATCGTATTATGGAGCATTTTAATGGGTCAAAATAGAGATATTCTATAGACTGAAGGACGGGCAACTGAATGATGACTGTAGGTGCTACGTATTTATATAATTACGAGCGCACCTAAAAATATTTAGAATTTGGTGAAATAATACACAGTATTTTGAATACAGTATTGTAGCTGAAATATTTTGTGTGTGTTTTTAGTAATTACTACCTGCTTTCAATATTATGCAGAAAATAACTTGTAGTAATCCTCTGAACATATATCAATTTCATAAAATATTAAAAAGTTAATACAAGAAAAACACAAACCAAACAGTGCTCTCCTTATACCATTATATAATGGAATACTTATGTTTTGCCCTGTAAATCAATAACAAATATTCTTTTAACCAGAGATTATACAGAATGTATGTCATAATACATACTTCATAGATGCATGCTAATTTTATTATGTTCGAAAGAGTGTAACAACACTGAAATGCACTAGAAAATATTTTCCTGTTAAGCTTAATGCATCGGAATACTTTTGATAGCCTCTGTAATTGAACTATGTATCCGATTTTTTCACAAAATTTGAAATGACTCGAAAAAATTATGTAAGAATTATACAGGAAATTTCAAACAATTCAGTTTGGTAGTTTTTGCGTTGTTATATGCAGGCAGACATACAAACGAACGGACTGAATGGCAAATATAAGTACAACGTATTTACAGAATAATAAACGCAGCTAAAAAGTGGGAGACGATGTTATCGGTGCACTGGTTGATGAGTCGTAAACGTAAATTCCAAAGGAGATGATTTTGAAATCATTTTAAAAGTGAGGTATTAAAAATATTATAGATGGCACTGAGGACGATTTCAATAACGAAAGTGATGACGAAAATTCATCACATCCTGAACACAAATTTTATAGCGAATGAGCAACGAGACCCTATTCCAAACAACTTTTTAAAGATTCATATAGTGATTTCGACGCATTAGTAAGATTTGTTCGATGTTTCGTAACTTTTAGTTTAATTATTTTTACTTGTTTAGATTTTTCCTTAAAAATGTGATTTTTGTATGAAAATCGGCAGAAAAAAATGCTAGGATTTGTGTATACGCAAGTAATGAATTTTGTCAATATTATGTCATATAAAATAATGGAGGAGGGATTAGTTTTTACGCGAATGGGCTTAGTGCACATAAGATATTTTTGTAGTAAAAAATATTGTTTATTTAATCACTTTTTATATTTGTGACGTTGTAACACGTACCATCAAACTGATATCTTGACACAAACATATTCATAAAAATGTATTCGCTTTTCATAATAGCAATAGTTTGATGATTAATTTTAAGATTCTTTTAATACGGAAATAATAGTTAAGATTCAGATAAAAAGCATAAATGAATGTACTGCAATTAAGTGCACGTACATATATACTATAAATAGTGGATTTCAAATTATAAGTTACAACTTTTTTTATTGGTAATCTTGATTTATTTTTTATGATGACGACACTGACTGGAGACACCTCACAGATGTCGTCAAACAGTAAGGGACTCTCAGTGCATAACATGCGTCAGGGATGTTAATGGGTACCCATGGACATTTTAATGATTTCAATTATTTTCGATGATTCTGTAGAGTTCTATTGTCCGAGAAATATGTCAAAAGAAATCATAACAAACCAAAGAAATTTGATAGAAATCTTCATTATGATCTCACAACATAATGAATAATTAGAAATTAAAGATTGAAATAATGTATACAAAGCAGGCCAAGAGGAGTACATTCCGTGTAGTAAGGTTCGATGGAATATTGGGGAATTTGCCTTGAAACACCTGTGTTCTACTTTATTTCTACTTTATGAGCGAAAGTTTCTTTAGATTTACTAACCCATAAAAATTCAATCTATGTATACTGATAGTACTCTAAAAATCCACCAGTAAACAATAACAAAATAAACCTTCATATTATTCACAATGTAAAATTTAGACGTGATAATTTGGTTACCCACTGTATATTTTTCTAAAAAGCATTTAAAATATATTAAAATATATAAGAAACCATAAAAAATAACCCAAAACGTTTACAAGTCATTATTTGTCCGTCAACAGTTGGAGTTGAAATTTTGATATAATGTTTCTCTGCACTTATTCAAGAATGTCTGTAAGAAATTATTACTATTTAATGGTTTTACATCAGATCATATGCCATTTGAAGATAGTTAAATTTGCACAAACGAGAATCCATATATTATGCTGCAGATCTTTCCAAACTTCATGGATTTCGTGTGATAGTGCTTTGTTGTAAGCTATTTTAATTGATTATCTCATAATTCTGGGATACGTTGAGAAATGATAGTGTTTAAGATTTCGAAGTTCGGCAACTGTGTCCACCAACTATGACCGCGAGGATATGGTGTTTCAGTATAGTTAAAATATTGCTAATGGATACCCCTTCTGTTCGGATTTGTAGATTCGGAAGTCAAATTTTGTTGGGGGTTTTTTTCGTGACATTCAAATTGATACAAAAATCACTTTAGTAATAAATGCAATTTATTCCTATGATTATTTTGTAAAAGAAAGAAAAAAAATAAACAAAATCGGACAATAATTTTGTACATTTACATTAGATTACTGTGGTAACGGATATTATAACTACACATTTTTTACTTCAGTATTTTATTGATAAAAATCTTAACGAATTTTATGGTTCAGATTCTTTTTATATTCTTCTTTATAGTATTACGAGTGAAACACTTTGTTGTTGACACCGAACCAAAATCTTACACTTCCGAAGAAATGTAACATGTCAAACTGAAAAATGATGACATTTAGTAGTTAGGGGGAACTGGGGGACATTGATACAGCTTTTTTCAAAAAAATGTTGGGTGTCTAGAAAGCAGAAATTTCAAGTTATTTTTCTATATGATGTCAGCAAAACCTGTGTAGTGTGTTATAAAAATGTACAATCGTTGTTTTATATATTATTTTTGCATGTAATTTAAAAAAAAATCAAAAAAAGTTATTTGTATCAATGTGCCCCATTCCCGGGGTAGATTGATACACTTTGACACGTTCAGGAAAAATGGAGACAAAATAACACCAATGCATATTTTTCATAGAAAAATAGTTAGCAAACAATTTTATATATATTTATAGACATTAAAATCGCACACAATTTATTTGTAAGCGATATTAAAGCAATCAAAATGAAATGTATAATGACCTGATGTTATGGCTGTTCCTTGTCTGTTTGTTGACTGTGGTAACTT
The DNA here is from genome assembly GCA_964019185.1 of Maratus speculifer. NCBI lineage: Eukaryota > Metazoa > Arthropoda > Arachnida > Araneae > Salticidae > Maratus > Maratus speculifer. The sequence goes on along the minus strand of OZ025297.1, from coordinate 214,597,524 downwards.
TGTCATATCTGGCACTTTAACGCCAAAACTATCTTCTTTCTTAGGAAAGGTGAAAGAATTACCAGGTTTTCTATTTATAAATCAGTTTACAAACAGAAAATAAAGGATAATTATATTAAAAATTATGTTTATAATATAATTATCCTGTACTGTTCTGCAGCTTGTTTCTCTTACTTAACATTTCTCATGTCGATAATACATTTTTTCTCTGGAGAATCCATATAAATTTGAGATTTGCCAGACTGCCGTCCATTTCTTTTATTATTTCTACTTGCACTAGATATTGTGTAATTTTGTACGTCTTCTGTTTGCAAAAATACTGTAAAATGTTCTAATAAAAAGAAATTAGAGCTATTTCACTTCAATAAAAACTAATAGTAAAAATTTTTGACGAAAAATGGTTGAATTAAGGAGTGTATAGTAAAAAAATAAATAAAAGGTAATGAAAAAATGAACTAAAAAAGGATTTAAGGTTGTGTCAATGTGCCCCAACAAAGACTGTATCAATGTGCCCCATACAGTCATTTTGAATAAAATGAGTCGCCAATCCAACATTTCATAGTTTATCTAACAATAAAGAATGAGGAACTGATAAAGAGTAGCTTTACTTGACAGGGAGGGTATTCTTTTCGGTTGAAAATACTGGAACAGTTGTATAATACCATTTCAATTATACAACTCAAATTTACTTTTGACCTACAAAAACAATTAATCACCCATCCCATTTCATCAAACTATTGAATCATTCCAAAACTTTCTGTATGTAGTTAATTTCACTAGTATCACCTTTTGGAGCTGTTGTGAAACTTCCTGTAATGACCCTGTGTGCTGTACAGGGGGTGTATCAATGTGCCCCAGTTCCCCCTACATATTGAACTTAACAATTTTATTTCGTTTCTTCATTTTAAGTTTTATAAAAAACGGATTGTGACAGTTACTGGAGTTAGTTACAAATTTTATGAGAAAAAAAATAGTTTTTAGCAACAAAATATATAATTTTTAAATTTCGTCAACTATAAGTTTTAATGTATACCTTCTATAACTTTAAAACAAAGATTAGCATAAATTAGATTTACAATTTGTAATAATGAATTGAACAGTAAAGAATCCTTAAGATGTCAGTTAAAGGAGGGTTTAGCATGCGTATTTTCATATACATCATTTCATCATTTTTTACAAAACCCAACATTGCAATTCATTCAATCTTTTTATTTGTAAATACGTAAGATATTAATAGTAGATAGCATTTTTATGCATTTTTAATGCAAAATATGATATGCATAATAAAAAAGACGACGGGGTGTCCAAAGAAATAATAAAACCAAACGTCCAAACCCGCTAGTTGATGTCTTAGACGTATTAAAGTAATCACTTATTTTTTTTTATCATGACCGTGTATATCGGCCATTTTCATCATAGTGTCAAGTCCGTTATCAAATGTGAAATCTGTTACCGCACGGTTTTTAAGGGTGTATTCGAAAAAACGCTTTTCCACCTTCAGCAGCTCGAAATTTTCCGATACAATTTCAGACACATTTTTAAAAGTAGAATCGTGAAACTTGCTGAGGGGATTATTGAAGGGACGTATGAGGTGCCGAGTAAAGTCTTTTTACTCTCAATTCATTAGAATTTGATTTATAAGCAATTAACTTCTCTGGAAGACCCTTTTTTTCGTTCCCTTATCTCCCACTTCGGAAAAATCGGTTCAAATGGCCGTTTTTGTTTGCTTTCTTTGCAATATTTTGTACACTTATCAAAGCATTGACCTTTACTGCACCTTGTGCACTTTCTAAATAAGAGAATCTGTGAGTTTCATGTGTTTGAGAGCAAAAGTGAATTCAAAAATAAATCGGAAAGCAAGCAGTTTGAATCGACATACACCCTTAATGATTATCATTTTTTCATCATTCTACTTTTATTTTTTATTCAACTAAGAAACAAAATGTAATATCCTTAAAATTTAATAATTTACATGAATATATACTCTAGTTATTAGAAAAAAGTTCTTTTATAATCTCTACGTGATCAAAATCTTGTGGCTAAAACTGTCTCTAATTTCAATTTAATTTAAGTATTAATAATAAATATCATGTTTTGAAATTTTGGGACATAATTTACATTAAAGTAAGTTGATTTTAGGAAATTTAATAAATTTAAAGCTGAGTATTTGCTGTAATTTTGTATGGTAATGGACTTGAACATTTGCCTTACAAGCCAACTTTAAATAGCATTTGCATATCATATTATAGGCAAAGTGGACAACCAATTTTTTTTCATGTACCATAAACATTTCCTTTAACACCTTTCTCTATTTTAAAAAGAAATTATTCAGTTTGAAAAATAAAAATAAAATTCTGAAATGTAACCGGTTGGTGAAAATGGACCATATCAGCATTTTAGACAGTATTAAAATAACTTACCTCTATTTTGGATTTTTCCGCGAATAGAGAAGGATAGGACCACCAATTCATCAACGGCCGCTGATGAGAGCTAAGACATGTTATTTATCAGAATATGATAATGGTAAGAAATGTTGTCATTTGTGTTAGATGAATTTAAAATAAATTTACTGGAGAGCACAGCATTTGATTTATATCTATTTAAAATGAACACATAATTATAAATAATTGTTTAATTTTTTTTAATATGAATAAAATAGCAGTGAAAATGCAGCACAACGGCATAATTAAACCGTTTAAAGAAAAGCGATGTTAATCACTTTATCATATAGTCTCAAACATTATTAATTTGAATACAGAATATTATGATTTCCAATGGATAAGTTGCTTTTCTGGTGGTAAATTGATATGGGTTTTCTATAACTACTAATTATTTCGCTATATTTATGCATATACAGTGGCGGTCAAAAGTTTCTGGCCAGCCAAAATTTTTTATTTGATATGCAAGTGTATCCATATGAAGAAGAATCTCAAAGTGAAATTTATATATTTTATTGACATAATAGTTTGGAACATATTTATGGAATCTATACTAATAAAATAACAAATCGCTCTGTCTGTGTGTGTGTGTGTGTGTGTGTGTGTCTGCGATGGCTAGCAAAATCTATGGGACGTACGAAGCTCAAAATTTTATGAGAGTAGCCCAATATCTCTCCTGATGCACCTGAGCTTGAGAATTTCGAAATTCTATTTATTAACTGAGTAATTAATTAAATTCCAAAGATCACTCTCATAAAAAATCGCCTTTTTTCTTCTTTTTTTCCCTTCATTTAGTTATGGTTGGTTGGTTGCATAAAATTTTGGCATAAATAATTAAAAAAGCTGGAACAGACCTTTAAAATTCATAGACTGGCAAACTGTCAGTTTAAATGATGATTTTTTATCACAGCGGTTGTAAACCATGGAGGAAAAAGATAGGTCGTGGTGAAGTAAGCCGAAAAAAGGATTGCAATATTAAACCATTTATCGCTCAAATTTTAATGTCCCAAACAGAAGCATGTGGAAGGGATTTTGTATTAATAAGACGAATTGAAAGAAATGAATTACAGCTGAAGCGTATTTTACGAAGAAATAGTAATTTTTTAAAATGGTCTTTTTTCTATTATATTATTTATTTTTAAAAAAATTTTGCTTTTAAAATAATTGAAATTGATAAATTCGAAATAATTAAATGTCAAAATAAAAATAAATAAAATATTGAAAACATTTGATTTGAACTAAAAATTGTATTACTAAAAGTTTTCTTTTTTTTTTTTTTTTTTTTTTCAGAACTTTTTAATATTTTATAACGTAGATGAAAAAATGTTTTTAATTTAACAACATATTAATAACTCTATGTCAATATATAAAATATATTTATGAAAACATTCTTTTAAAATCATGCGCGAAAACTTAAATAACAAATATTAGTCTAAAATCTAGATTTCAGAGTGCAGACGATTTTAAGACATTAACGAAAGAATGTTAACTTTTCAAGCAAAATCTTAAATGATGTTTCTATATTGATATTTCAAAGTGACGGCTGGAATACATTTATGTTATATTTAAGTTACGGTAGGGTAATATTAAGTCGCAGTTAGGTTACAGACAGATTATGGTTATGGTACAAAAGTTTACGGTTAGGAATTTGTCTACAGAGTCAACATTGCGCATGCTTTGATTAAAAATATACACTTTTGTTAAATGGCTCTGAAATTATAATACTATATACCAATCTTTTATCATCGCGTATTGATTTCATTCACGGTATAGTCGGATTTAAGAGTCATAATTAGTTTGAAATTCAAAATATTTCACTTGGGATTTCTATGCGAAAAAAAATAATTAGTTACGTGATTTAACAGTGATTTTTACGGGTAAATATCAACACTTTAACACGAAACTAACGCAATCGTTGGATACATGTTCCCTCCCGTGTTTCTCATTGCTCATTTTAAGTATTTTTAGAGTTTAATATTAGTTGTTGTTTTTAAAACCGATTTTTCACAAAGTCAGCTGCGACGTATTTCAGACAATGCATTTCTGCATGCTTCCAGTTGATGATAAAATCATACAAATTTCAAGTTCGTTTAATACTGTTAATACGGACCCGGGCAACGCCGGGCGGGTCAGCTAGTAACATATAAATATCAATAAATTTAATTAACAAAATTGAATGCAAAGGAAAACGCATGTACTCAAAAGTGTCCGGCCACCTTAGCAAGTTAAAAAAACGGTATTGTAATAGAAACTAACAGTGATCAACAACATTTACTGTTAGTATTTTATCCCCATACCTTTATTAATAAGTACTGCAGCGCAACAGTTTTACATTCATACAATCAAAGGTTGAAGATCGTCCATGGTAATTTTTTCACACTTCATGCAAATTTTTGGACATTTCGGCTGAGTTGGAATATTTATAGTTCCGCACACGTTTGTCAACTTATTTCCATGGTTTTTTTATTAGAATAATCTTGGGCGTTTGAGCTGGCCATTTCAAAAACGGAATTTTTTTGTGCAAAAGCCATTGTTTATCAAACTTTCATGCATTCGTTACGTCGTTATAATGTTAAAACCAATAGTTGCTACCACAATTGTTTCTCTAATATGGCAGCAAATATTCTTGCAAGATATCCTTATACATTGCATCATTCATATTGCCGTGGATTTCAAATAACAGACCGATGCTTTTTGAAGAAAATACACTCCACATTATAACGTGTCCTCCGCCATGCTTCATTCTAGGAAAACATATTTCGAATCATATCTTTTATTGTTAAGTCATCGGATATAGTGTCTGCCATCACTCTCAAAGAAGTTTGAAATTCGATTAAAAGAAAAATAGAACTTTTGTCCAGTTTTCACTTGACTGGACTTTGTGTTCCTTGGAAAATGCCAGCCGGGTACGTTGGTATTTTTTTTTTACCTCTGAACATTTTTTGACCCTGACTCTTCCATAAAGTTCAGCATCTCATTAGCATCTTGATACAGTATACTGACTTATTTCAGCAATATTTTCATTCCGTAAATCTCGGAATACTGCAGTGGCATGTAGGTCCTTAACTGATTTTCGACTAGTAATTCCCTCCAACAAAATATTGATTTTCCGGGGTCTACCGAACGTCAGAAAATCCTCAAGGTCATGTCCATTTTTATATAATTTTTCAATATCGTTTACAGTCGGTTTGCCGATCGATAACTTTGTCGCAATATCTGGAGAATTTCGGCCATTTAGCGACAAACTAATCTCTCCTTTACGAACAATAATTGTTGAACTTTTCATTTTTGTATTTAAACTATGCTATTCACTTTGATTCATTCACAAACACGACCATAAAACACTTTACTGAAAGAAAAAACTAAGGAATCATGAGAGGCCGGAAACTTTTGCACACACGAATTTCGAAGTTCGGATCGATAGCTTTGCCTTAATATCTTGAGAAGTTCGGCCATTTAGCGACATGCTAATCACTCATTTACGAACAAAAATTGTTGAACTTTTCATTTTTGTATTTAAACTATGCTATTCACTTTGACTCATTCACAAACACGACCATAAAACACTTTACCTATAGAAAAAACTAAGGAATCACGAGAGGCCGGAAACTTTTGCACACACGAATTTCGAAGTTTGCTCCTTTCCATGAAGTGTCTTTAGTATACATTCAAAATGATGACATGATCAGAGGACATTCACATATTCCTAACATTTGAAACAATTATGCTTCTTCGTCGCTGAAACCTTCTGGTAAATAAATGAAGGAAACTAACTGGCCGGAAACTTTTGACCGCAACTGAACGTCTACAAAATCAGTGGCTATAAAGCTTTAGACTCTACACATAAAAAATAGGTAAATTGCAAAATTCTTTTTTACACGACTCAATTATAAATATTATATGGAATTTTCCTGCCTTTCATCACATGCTTACGTTTTACTGTTGAATGCAGATATTCTATATTTCAACATTCAATTTACTTTATGTTCTTTATTGTTGTGTAATTCTATAGTTTTCTACTGAAATTAAAATAATATGCTAAAGAAAAATATTAAGAGGATTTTTTTTTACAGTCAAGTTGAATCAGCAGTTAAAATGTTTGTAATTTTTTTTTATCGGTTTTGAGTTTTAAAATTTTTTAACAGTTTTTGATGTGTAAAACTGTAAAAAAGCATTCAAAATTAATTCGTAAATTTTGATAAATAGTTTACTTATAAAGGATATAAAACATTTTTACAGAGATATTATATAATAAAAAGCATTTTTTAAATGATTTTTTATGCGTACTTTACCTGCAATTGATTAGTACAATAAAATAATAAAATAATAAATGTACAATAAAATAATAAATTTTAGTTATAATAAAACAATTCAAAACCAGTTTTGATTATACCTATATTAAAATTATGCGCCTTATGTAAGTTCGTACATTTTTTTTAAATTCTAGATGCTATTTTTATTAAACAAATTTTTTTAAAAATATCTAGTCATCTAGCTTCCTTAGAGCTCCATATCTTTTTTCTCACCCACCTGATACGTTATGCCTGAAAACAGAAATGAGTTTTCAAACTTTAAAATCAGAGACTAAGTAAATATAATCCTTCATTCTTGAGCAAAAAAATTTCTCTCTAAATCTTTTTGATATCTGCAAAAGTAAATAGATAAAATTTGTTCATGCTGGTCAGATAAAAAGATGAAGAATTTTAAACGAGATAAATAAAATCTTTAAATCGATTTTTCCCTTTTATTTCCAAAAGCGTACTTATGTGTTTATTTACTTGTTCAAATCCCATTACGTGATATACTTATATTTTTCTCGTATTGTGTGAAAAAGAACCGATTAATCATGAAGTGATTTCTTCATATAAGAATGATTTTACTGAACAATCAACTTGTAAAAAAAATAGTACATATCTTTTTAATAAGTATTAATTCTTTTATTTTTTCTTTTAGTTTCATTTATATCTTTTCATAATCAATTAATTTTATTTCGAAATCAACTGGAAATTTCAGTTTAAAATATGCAGCGGTGGTCAAAGGTTTGGTGTAAAAGGGCATTAAAAAAAAATGGTACATTTTGTAGCGATAGTTTACTGGTGAATGATACAAAATATTTGCACAGAGATATATTATAAACAGAGATGTATGCTAGGTACTAGCATACATCACACGTATATTTTTAAATGTTTTAATATACGAATCTTACATACTGTTGATTAATTCACAAGAAAATTTTATTGTTATAATAAAACAGTTCAATGTCAGTTTTGATAATACGTATTTCAAAAAAAATGCTCCTTATGTGAAGTTTGTATTTGTTTTTAAATGCTATTATATCAATTTTTATAAAATATATCAAGTCGTCTAGCGTCCATAGAGCTCCATTGTCTCTTTTTTCCACCCACCTGATACGTTATGTCTGAAAACAGAAATGAATTTTCAAACTTTAAAATCAGAGAGTAAGTAAATATAATCCTATCCTTCATTCTTGAGCAAAAAAATTCCTTTTAAATCTTTTTGATATCTGCAAAAGTAAATAGATAAAATTTGTTCATGCGGGTAAGATAAAAGGATCAAGAATTTTAAACGAGACTAAAAAAAATAAAATCTTTAAATCGATTTTTTCTTTTTATTGCCAAAAACGTACTTGTGTGTTTATTTAGTTGTTCAAATCCTGTTACGTGATATACTTGCATTTTTCTCGTATCGTGTGAAAAAGAACCGATTAATCATGAAGTGATCTGTTCCTATAAGAATTATTTTATTGAACGGTATTTCGGGAAAACAACAGTCAATTTTTTATAAAAAAGTACATGCCTTATTATTAGATTTTGTTTCTTTTCTGCTTTCTATTGTCTTCTGATTTTGTTTACATCTTTTTCATAATAAATTAATTTTATTTCAAATTTAACAAAAAATTATAAGTTAATAATATATGTTTAGCAATTAGTAACCGTAATTTTAAAAAATGAACTTGTAGAATACACGTATTTTGTGTATATTTATAAAGAATTCTTTTTTAATAGAAAACATTGCACTTTTTTAAAAAAACGAATAAAATAATTATTGACAGATTTGATTTTATCATAAACTTTATTATTTATAAACGGTCAATTGCGAGTATTACACGCCTCAGAGGGTTCCCATTAAATATATAAGTTATTAACCCCTTGGAGACGAGCGACTGATATACGTACCACTTAAGATTCCCAGAGTCTTTCATTATTCCCAAGAGTTTTTTTGTTTTTGTTTTTGCTTTTTATTGTAAAGTTTACCTTGTTTAATCGGAGCATTTTCGCAATTTAACTACAGAAAAATTTCAGCTTTGAAAAAGATTAAAAATTAAACAAAGTGCTCTCGCCGCGAAGGATTATGTAAAAGGCTATACAACGGAGGAATGGTTATAGCTGTATTTACTTAAATTATAAAATTGTAAGAATTGTTTAGGAGAACTTGAATATTTTAAAATGATCATATTTTATAGAATGTATCGACATTAAAATTCGGCACTCGATTATTGAAATGCAGCAGAATGACTGTGTACCTTCAATAAATATATCATTTATTGTCAAATTGAGAATTTTACTCGCACAAGATGATTCGACTATTGCAAACTCAAATATTTCCATAAAATAAGTAAATGTATTTTTTTAATTACACTTCACTGCACATCATTGAAGTCCTATAAACTATCATTTTGAACAATTTTAAATTAACACTACTAAATTTATTATTATTATTGTTGATGTTGTTGTTGTTGTTGTTGTTGTTGCTGTTATCATCCTCTATTTTTTTATTTAAAGTTTCATTTCATTGCATTAATAATGTACTTTATGTTTAACTCAAAAACTTTCATAATATCTCAAGTATGTGTAAAAAGAACTTTATTTTTAATATGGATGAATTTCGTTGAATTTCGACAAAAGAAAATATTTACGAAGGAACGTTTTGTTGTTGTATAATAAGCCTACAAAATTAGTATAACAAATATTGCATTTAATATTGGTTAGTCTAACTCTTCACATATCATTTTAAGATAAATTTAACAAAACACTACTTCTATAAAATTCAGTTGTCCAAATTATTAAAATTAGACTTTAATCGAAGTGTAAGCAGTATAATATAATAAAAATCTGCTATTACTGCAAAGTTATTAATTAAGGTTCTTATACTTCGCATTCCAAAATGAAAAATAGCAAAATTTATTCTATTTCAAATTAATAATAGAATATTTTTCCTGTGAAATCTAAACTCGACATCATTTTTATCATCTCGAAACTTATATACGAATCTCTTTTATTCGTATTCATCATAAAAGGAAATTATATTCTAATTTGATCATTTTAAAATGATTTAAATTCAAAACTTGAAATCTCAAATGGTGTCAGCTGGAAATAGCTACCAAAATATTTAATTAGTTTAAGTGTAAATAAAATTTCTGAATTAATCAGCATGCAATAAATACGATAGACAATATTCTTGTGGCATAACATAGGATAAAATAACGAGTTGCATAGTTTAAAACTCGAATTATTGTAAAGAGCGAAGTGAATTCATCCTGTAGAGAATCAAGTTCTGTAACATACTTCGCTAATATTGGATAAAGACTTCCTATCACACCATGCGCACTGTTTGTCACGGCTCTACTATATAGACATTTTAAATATCATTAAAAACATACGTTTTATGAGTGCGTGATTTTGATTATGGTATTTTTGAAAGTGAAGTATTGCAAAGCAGCTGGAGTCAAAATAACGCACTGCTACAAAATACATTTCTTTTTTAAGAATTATAATACACGCTTTTTAAAAAAATAAATGGCGTCATTTGCATATACTAAAGCTTTCGTGTTTTACGATCAATTCTTAAACAACATCTATAGAAGAGTATACAGATGACGTCAATATTGTGGAAGAATATACAAACCCAGAAAAAAAGTCTCCATTCAAGAAGCATATCGAGTATCTAATGATTCATATGCATCCATATATTTGTTCATAATAGTGCCATGTTTTATCGAAAATCCTCGATTGGCATTTATTCAAAATTGGAAAATGATTTTACACACTGATTAATAAATTTGCATTCTTTCACCTATTTGATACGAGTTAAGTAAAAACGGAAAAAGTAACTCAAACAGTTATTCTTTAAAATACATCTTTGTAAAGAGAAAGTGTTGTATCGAGTGTAATGTAAGTTTGTAATAAGCTAAAAATTACTTAACCGATGAATAAAATCGAAATGAAACCAAAATTCACGGATTTAATAATAGATGATATTTCAGAAATAACACGTATTTCAATTTCAATTGTTTTCACATTTATGAGAAAGTGGCAATGATAAGATACAGTAATCTGTTTTCTCCTTTACTTTTAATAGAAATTCGGTTACAAAACGGTTATGAAAATGGCATTAAAAACTACAAAAAAAAGTCTCGAAAATAAATTAATATACAGTTTTGGAACAAACTGCATTTAAAAGCACATTTTTTACTTATACAGTGGTGTAAAAACTTAAAATATATATGTTGTTTGTAAGTTAAAAAAAAATGGAGTAGCAAAGATAGCAAAGCCAAAATTTCATTTGAAATTTTAAGTTGCCATTCCAAAAGACATATATGCGTTATGCACAAATACGTTCGGCCTTTATAATATAAATTTGACATTTCCATAAGTATAAAGATGGTATATGATTTTGATTAAATATTCTTAACCATAATTACCTTATAAAGCCATTAATAAAGTAGAAATACGTATTTCATACGTCATTTCAGGAACAATATTTTGGAGAATTTTGACACTGAATTTTTGGCTCAAATTTTTTATTACTTAATGCTATTTCGTATTTAAATGTTTAGAATAAACTTTCAGATGAATAAAAGATGAATTTAATATGATAGAAATAGAATGATTCTATCAGATGCTTATTTTTACAATTAAAGCTTCTAAGCTTTAGTATAATCACACTCATCTGTATTCAAAGTGGCAGCTTAAACGAGAAACTAATCAAATCGCTAGAATTTAAATTAAGAGGTTTTTTTTAGTTTAATGAAATTCTATTGATTTTCTTAGTACAGATAATTATCTAATCTCAAATAAAGTAATTGGATGTTTTACATTGTGGAATATTTTAAGATTTGCAATCGAAACTAACAAAATTTTAAATAGTAAACAGAACCTAATTTTATTTCAAGCACCATATAAACGATCCCGAACTAGGTTTTTTTAAAGATTTCATTTTTATGAATACGAAATTCATTGTGAAAAATGCTTAAACAAACTGTTCATTATTTTATATGAAGTAAAACATTCAACAACAATGGTAATTTCTGTTCGATAGTCTCCTTTATACACCCTACACAGTAAAAAAAATTCAAGAGGTTACTAAAAATTTTTTAGTAAATTTGTATTCCATAGAATTTTTTTGTAACCATTATAAACTTTTTTTTGCAAGCGAAACGAGCATTTCTTTTGTAAACTGAACAAAAGAATTTTTTGTACAACTAACTTAAAAATTTTTAGTATGAGCCGCCAAGCAAATTTTAGTAATAGCTCCAAAATTATTTTTAATAACCATTACGTGGGCTCGAAGGGCAGGAGCTTCCTTCGATCTGCATCCAGACTTCTGGAGCGGAAGATTTTCGGCAAAACCGCAAAAGATGGCAGCACCAAACATTGCTAATGCTCCGTCAGGATATTCATAATCCCTTTAATAAAGACTACTGCATACATTCGAGGCGCATTTGGCAGTGGCCAGTATCGAACCCGGGACCTTTTAAACTGGACTCCGTTACCATAACCACTATGCTATCAAGGCCACACCAAGCGAGTTTTAGTAATAGCTATTAAAAATATTGTTACGAATTTTGTAAATAGTTAGTGTTTGTACTGTAAAATAATGTAAATAATCTTATTAAGCTCCATTCCTTTACTTATATTAGTTTTTGTTACATTGTCTCTGTTATCAAGCAAACTTGTCCATTATTTTCAGTGTATGTCTACGGCAGATTGGCGAAATAATGAAGATATCGCCAAGTTGGCGTCACTTTTGGCGACTAATTTTGGTCGCCAAATTTGGCGATATATCGCCAAGTTGGCAACAAACTTGGCGATTGTTGGCGATGGTAACCCTTTCCTCTCTGGTAACCCCCCTTAGATATACTGATACATTGTTTGTTGTTCCGTGGATTTTTTCGAGTAGGTTCTAGAAATTTCTAGCACATGCTCCGAACCTATATAAGAAGAGAAGCGATGCGAGCTGTTGTTATTATTTACCAGTCAGTCATAGAGTGAACTTCTAGGTTTAAGCAAGTTTGCTTGATGTATTGAGTTTTATCTACGTTGTTTTGAATGTGATATAGTGTTAAGACATTGTATAAAGAGTCTCTGCGACCTATATTTGTACTTGTTCGATAGATTTAAACAGTTATTTTGGAATATCTTGTAATATTTGTGAGTTTCGAAGACTCTGTTGTTCTGAAGTTCTGTAAATAAATTATTTTCTACTTTTCTATAAGCAAGAGTTTGAAGTTGTCTAACCATAAGATCAAAAGAACCCAATATACGCTACAATTTTTGGTGTCAGGAGTCGGGATCTTATGGCGAAAACACGAACAATGGACGTACAACTGAAAGAACTGTTAGAAGCTATTAACGGATTAAGAACAGAGCTGACCAATAAAATTGATAAAGGCCAAGAAGAGTTGGCGGATAAAATGAATAAAGGCCAAGAAGAGTTGGCGGACAAAATGAATAAAAACGAAGAAAGAATGGAACAGTTGACAAATAAAATTGATAAAGGCCAAGAAGAGTTGGCAGAAATGATGAATAAAGGCCAAGAAGAGTTGGCGGATAAAATGAATAAAGGCCAAGAAGAGTTGGCGGATAAAATGAATAAAAACGAAGAAAGAATGGAACAGTTGACAAACAAAATTGACAAATGCCAAGAAGAAGTGACCGAAAAGATTAATATAGGCCAAGAAGAAATGAAGAAAACTTTAGAAGAAAAGTTCTCGTCGGTAGAGAGACGAATAGAGGAAGTAGAAGAGAAAATTCAGAAAGAAGTTAGTAATGTAGAAGAGAAAATGGAAAGGAAAATAGAGGAAGTAGAAGTGAAAATTCAGAATGATGTTAAAAATGTTGAAGAGAAAATGGAAGGAAAAATAGTTGAAATAAATGAAAAGCTACATAAAAGAGTACAAGATCTCGAGAAGAAGCTTTCAGCGTCCAGTGGTAATTATGAAGAATTTAGGAATCCGCCTGCTTCTCCCGTGCACATCAAACTGTCGACATATGACGGAAAGAGTTCCTGGCAAGTTTATAAGACCCAATTCACCATTGTAGCCGAAGCGAACAAATGGAGTGACGAGGTGAAAGCTTGTCAGCTGGCAGCATCTTTAAGAGGGGAAGCCGCCGACGTGCTGCAAACATTGCCCGATATGACGCAACTCAATTTTGAGACTTTAAGTTGTGCACTTGAAATGAGATTCGGCGAAAAATTCTTCAAGGATTATACGAGAATACAAATGAAGAGCCGCCATCAAAAATCGAGTGAAACCCTTCAAGAGTTTGCCTCGGAAATTGAACGACTTGCAAATTTAGCATTCAGTGACTGTCCAACAAATGTACGGGAAATGCTCTCACTGCAATATTTTGTAGACGGAATAAAAGATCCAGAAGTGCAAAGAGCGGTACGAATGGCAGATGTACAGGATTTAAAGGCTGCACTACTATATGCCTTAAAGTTGGAAGCAGCTACACAAGCCAGCCGAAGAGATCGTCATTCAGTCCGAGGGGCAACGGTGAACAAAAGCTCAGACAATGAAATCGACATCTTGAAAGAAATTAGGAAAATAAATCAAGAGCTTGAAGCTTTGAAATACGGAAGAACAAGCTCAAGAAGACAGAATCTCACGTGCTGGGGATGCGGTGATACAGGACATCTCCGAAGAAATTGCCCCAAAATCCACGAACGTGAGATAAATTCAAACAGTCAGCAGGGAAACTAAATTTTGGCCATCTCGCGGGGCGGAGGTTGCCAGAGAATGAAAAGCCCCACCTGAAGATCCTCCAGATATCAAAAATGAGCGGCGGTGATAACGAATTATATGTGATAGGCTTTATTAACGGAATTCAGTGCCGTATGATTGTCGATACAGGAGCCAATGTGACAATAATAAGAGAAGATTTGGCTCGAAAATTGAAATGTAAACTCATCTGGACTCCACCATGCGTTACCCTGCAAACTGTGACGGGCGACAAGATTGGCATATATGGAAAGGTCAATTTAACTATCAACTTTGGAGGAACGAAATATTACCATACGGCATATGTGGCTGACATAACAGATCCTTGCTTAATCGGACTAGATTTTCTGAAGAAGTTTGACTTCAGACTTGATTTCAAAAATAACAAAATGATCTCAAAATTTGAAGAAATAAGTCTTTTTGGATTAAATAACGAAATTGAATGTAAACAAATAGTAATAGCCAAAGAAGACATTAATCTAGATCCAAGAACAGAATTTTTAGTTCCAGCTGAAATTAAAAATGAAACTAATTACCGATTTGGCCATATAGATTATCCAGTAGACAATAGTACACAAGCAGGAGTATTGGTGGCTTCTTCTGTAGTAGACCTCTCGAAAAAGACCATTCCAGTCAGAATTGCTAACATCAGTGATAAGACGAGGACTATCAAGAAAGGAGAGGTGATAGCATCATGTGCTCCTGTGACGTGCGTAAGTCAAAATTCCAATCACTCTCAGAAATCTTCAGATAATTTAGTCAAGGATTTGTTACAAAATACGGACTTAGATCCAAACCAGAGAGATGCTGCTGAAAGTTTAATTAGAGAATTCCAAAGTTTATTTTCCCAAACATCTGAAGACTTTGGACGAACCAAAATAGCACAACACCGAATTGATACTGGAGATCACTCACCTATTAAACAACACCCTAGACGATTACCTTTTGCCAAGCAAGAAGAGGTGCAGAATTTAATTAAAGATATGGAAGAAAATGACGTCATCGAACCATCAACAAGTCCATGGGCGTCTCCCATTGTATTAGTAAGAAAGAAGGATGGTTCTACAAGATTTTGTGTAGACTACCGCCGACTGAATGACGTCACCAAAAAGGATAGTTACCCTCTGCCAAGGATTGACGACACTCTTGACACACTTGCGGGCAACACTTGGTTCTCGACTTTAGACTTGAAGAGTGGTTACTGGCAGGTAGAGATCCATCCCGACGACCGCGAGAAGACTGCCTTTACAACGGGACAAGGATTATGGCAGTTCAAGGTAATGCCTTTTGGTCTATGTAACGCACCTGCAACTTTTGAACGCCTTATGGAAACGGTTCTTCGGGGACTGTCATATGAGGCATGTCTTGTTTATTTAGACGATATCATAATCATAGGAAAATCTTTTGATGAACATCTGAACAACCTCAGGCGGGTGCTACAAAAATTAAAGGAAACTAATTTGAAGTTAAGCCCTTCGAAGTGCAGTTTGTTTCGTAATGAAGTCGCCTACCTTGGACACATCATTTCAGCGGAAGGAGTTAGGACTGATCCGGAGAAGATATCGGCCGTGAAAAATTGGAATCGTCCAGCAGATGTTCACCAGCTTCGAAGTTTTCTAGGATTATGCACCTATTACAGAAAATTCGTCAAAGGCTTCTCGATGATTGCAAGACCACTTCATAAATTAACAGAAGCCAATCAAAAATTTATGTGGACACAGGAATGTGACGCTGCTTTCGAAAAGCTTAAGGAGGCCTTGACATCCACTCCAATTCTGTCGTATCCTCAAATCGATAAACAGTTTATACTTGATACGGATGCAAGCAACGAAAGCATTGGCGCTGTACTGTCCCAGGAAATCGACGGCCAGGAGCGTGTTATCGCCTATTTCAGCAAGTGCTTGTCAAAGGCCGAGCGAAACTACTGCGTAACAAGAAAAGAGCTTCTTGCTGTAGTGAAAGCCATAGACCACTTTCATCACTATCTTTACGGTCGAAAGTTCCTGATCCGAACTAATCATGCTTCTCTCACTTGGCTATTGAATTTTAAGAACCCTGAAGGCCAGATATCCAGGTGGATACAAAAGCTTCAAGAGTACGATATGGAGATACGCCATCGAAAAGGCTCATCACATGGAAATGCAGATGCTCTCTCAAGAAGACCCTGCTCAGAGAATTGTAGATACTGCGACCGGGCTGAGAAGAAATTTAATGTCAAAGGTCCTATAGTAAGACAAGTTACAACTGGGTCTACATCATCGCAAGATCCGTGGAGTGACGAGAGCCTGCGTAAAGATCAACTTGCTGATCCTGAAATTAAGCCAATTCTAGAGCTGAAAGAGGAGTCCAACAGGAAGCCCAGCTGGCAAGACATGGCCCATTACCATCCTACGACTAAACGTTATTGGGCTCTCTGGGATTCCTTACATTTGAAGAACGGCATCTTGTACCGAAAATGGGAGTCTGACGATGGAAAGACATGTAGATGGCAACTACTACTCCCTAAGTCGAGAATTTCTATAGTCCTTCAAGAACTGCATGGTAGTCCCACAGGAGGTCATTTTGGTGTAATGAAGACCCTGCAAAAGGTTCGAGAGCGTTTCTACTGGAATAATGTTCGCAGTGATGTAGAGAAATGGTGTCGAACTTGTGACACCTGTGTAGCACGTAAAGGTCCAAAGAGGCGCACCCGTGGGCGACTGCAGCGTTATAATGTAGGAGCTCCTTTCGAACGAATTGCACTAGACATCCTGGGTCCTCTTCCTAGAACATCTGATGGCAATAAGTACATCCTCGTTGTCATGGACTACTTCACTAAGTGGCCTGAAGCCTACGCCATTCCTAATCAAGAGGCGGTAACAGTAGCAGACATACTAGTTCAACACTGGGTTTCCAGATACGGAGTTCCTCTTCAAATCCATTCCGATCAAGGAAGAAACTTTGATTCGGCTGTGTTTAAGGAAATGTGCGGACTACTCGGCATGGACAAAACTCGAACTACACCTCTACATCCTCAATCGGACGGCATGGTGGAGCGTTTCAATCGTACCATCCTAAATAGCCTCTCTCTCCTGGTGTCTAGAGACCAACAGGACTGGGACAAGAAATTGCCTCTTTTCCTACTTGCCTACAGGAGTGCCACTCATGAGGCCACTAGTTACTCCCCTTCTCAAATGCTCTTTGGTCGTGATCTTCGTCTGCCTGCTGATCTTTTGTTTGGCCGTCCTCCTGATGCTCCTTCATCGCCTGAGGAATATGTCGATAAACTCCTGGTGCGGATTGAGGAGATTCATCGTCTAGCGAGGAACCGAATCGGGCTGGCAACGGAAAAGATGAAGACACGGTACGACACAAAGGCAACAGGACATGAGTTCAACGAAGGTGACAAAGTTTGGTTGTGGAATCCGATCCGTCGTAAGGGACTGTCGCCAAAATTACAAAGAAACTGGGACGGTCCTTACATAGTCGTCAACAGGCTGAATGACGTCGTCGTACGTATACGAAAATCGCCACACGCCAAACCCAAGGTCGTACACTATAACCGGCTAGCCCCTTATTTTGGCCAAAGTGATTAGAAATTCAAAACTAGAATTTTAGACCATGGTCATGAAAGTCACTTTTTGTAAATATGTAAATAGTAATTAGTTCCTATTTATGTAAATTTTATTATTATTGTTATTATTTATTTATTTATTTATTTGTTTATTTATTTTAAGTGTTCTCCTCTAACTCAAGGATTGCACTGCCCGGGACGTGCAGTCTTTGAGGAGGGGGTAGTGTTACGAATTTTGTAAATAGTTAGTGTTTGTACTGTAAAAAAATGTAAATAATCTTATTAAGCTCCATTCCTTTACTTATATTAGTTTTTGTTACATTGTCTCTGTTATCAAGCAAACTTGTCCATTATTTTCAGTGTATGTCTACGGCAGATTGGCGAAATAATGAAGATATCGCCAAGTTGGCGTCACTTTTGGCGACTAATTTTGGTCGCCAAATTTGGCGATATATCTCCAAGTTGGCGACAAACTTGGCGATTGTTGGCGATGGTAACCCTTTCCTCTCTGGTAACCCCCCTTAGATATACTGATACATTGTTTGTTGTTCCGTGGATTTTTTCGAGTAGGTTCTAGAAATTTCTAGCACATGCTCCGAACCTATATAAGAAGAGAAGCGATGCGAGCTGTTGTTATTATTTACCAGTCAGTCATAGAGTGAACTTCTAGGTTTAAGCAAGTTTGCTTGATGTATTGAGTTTTATCTACGTTGTTTTGAATGTGATATAGTGTTAAGACATTGTATAAAGAGTCTCTGCGACCTATATTTGTACTTGTTCGATAGATTTAAACAGTTATTTTGGAATATCTTGTAATATTTGTGAGTTTCGAAGACTCTGTTGTTCTGAAGTTCTGTAAATAAATTATTTTCTACTTTTCTATAAGCAAGAGTTTGAAGTTGTCTAACCATAAGATCAAAAGAACCCAATATACGCTACAATATAAAATTATTAACTCTATTCGTTGCTAACCTTTTTCTAGTAATTCTTACAGATTTTCTTGTAACCGACTAAGATTACTAAAAATTTTTTAGTAATTACAAGGATCACTAAAGTTTTTTTAGTAGATAGACACTTTTTTTTTACAGTGTACGTAAAAAGCGCAATTTCGAAATGAGAAAATAAATTACAATATTCAAACACGCATTATACGTTAAATAATGGCATAATATGACTATGACATGGCATATTGAAGTCTTCAATAGACGATCACAATCGCTTTGTATGCATTTTTGTTGTCAGATCTAATTTATAATCCATTTTTGGTTATAATTTGTTCCTATTTTCTTTAATTTCATACTGGTTATAATTATTTAAATACTTTTATAACCGTTTCATGTTAATGTCGGCATGGGGATTTCATTTCCACAAAAGGTTGGATGTACTACGTTAAAAATGGGCGTAATATAGCTAAAAATGATTAAATAACTAATAAAGTAAAATTAAACACAAATAAAGTGTGCGCGTTATGTGCTGCAGTTCGCTATACAACTAAATGTATTTTGCATAATTCTTGCTATACCAAACTATATTTTGTTCATTATTTTGTTGATAAAAAATTATAAAAATAGTTTCACCAGAACATAAGAGAACGCACAACTGAGTGAAAAAGACCCGGATGATAATGTTAAATCTATGGGGGCGTTCTTTTAAAATATCTCCTTAAATTTTAATATTTTTACGTGATTTTGTTGCATAGAATAGCTGAGAACGATCTACAACCGGGCTATTTTTTACTTTTTCAATTTTGGTTTTAAATTTATATATATAAAAAAAATCCTTTAGTTTTCCAAATCGGTTTGATACGGTTCTGAAATTGAAACTATTGAAACTGAGTCATACTATAAAAAGAATGTATAACTAAAATCGAAAAAGAGGAACTAGCCCGGATCGTCCTCAGCTATCCTATGCAAATAAATTATGTAAAAATATTGAAATTTGACTGAGGTATTTAAAACAAAAACGACCTCATAGACTTAACATTATGATACGGATATTTTTCACACTATAGTGTGAGCTCTTGAATAAAAAAACAAATGTATCTCTGTGTCAAACAATTTAAACTTATTCGTACATTAAGAAAAATATAAATTATACTTTAATAAAGTAGTAATAGGGAATTTTAATCCTTTTAAATTTATAAAAGTGAACTTGAACGTATAAGAGGGCAAAGTAGCAAAGACAGCTGAAAAAAAAAAATGTGTGACACGTTGAAGATAAAAGTTATATATATTCAGCATTTGAGATTGCACATGAATGAAATGTCTTTCGATTTTTTGAAGTTATCTCAAAGTTTTGACATATCTTCACTTTACTGATGGACATATTTTGTCCGTCAAATTCTATCATTTTCGCTATTTTTATTTTTATTTCTGTAAAAGTATTTCAGTTTTGTAAAAAGTATTTTAAATTTAAATGTATATACAATTATAACATTATTCAAATAGTAATTTAATTTAACAATACTACATTATTAATAGCCTATTTACAACTTTTAAATAATTAAAATACTTTTTATGACAAAAGTAAGCAATATTTAATTTTTACAAAATATATTATTATTACAATCTAAAACAATTTATTAAAATAAATCGTGATTTTTTTTTTTTAATTTTTCAGAATCACTATAGTATGTATTCAGGAAGATTAAAGTACAATTCAATAACTTAAAAAGAAATGCAAATAACATGTTACTTCCATTTGTCATCATAGTAGACGAAGGACTTATTGAACATTCAGGAAAATTTTAGCTTCACAGTAGGTGATGTAGCTAGAGACTACAAAATTAGGATGAATTAAAATCTGTTCAAATTTGTTCTGAATTTCACTTTGAATATACGCAGATAGCACAGTGCACTGTAAAAAAAAAAAATCCGTTAACAGTACGTCAAAAACTGCTGGCTGCAATGTTGCCAGCAGTTTTTTCGTAAAAATTGCAGTAAAGTTAGAGATATTTTTTCTATTACATCTAATTTTACTGCAATTTTTACTGCAAGAAACAGCAAAACCGTTGGCAACATTGCTGCCAGCTTTTTTTTTTTTTTTTTTGCTTTACATTTAATAGTTTTTTTCCTACAGTGTGTAAAAAAATCTGTAAATTTGCAAAACTTCTTCTAGAAAACTGCGATTTCTAGAACTTTTTATGTACAGGTAACAAGCAAAATTTCATGTACCCGATTCTGTTACTTAAATTTCCGCGGCTACCATTACATAAATAGTTCTAGGAATCCCAGTTTCCTAGGAAAAGTTGAGTAATGTTACAGATTGTTTATAGTCTATTTGTCAATAATGTGACTTGTATTTGAGTACAAATGAGAGAAATTGTATTATTTATTTCTTGCCTTATATAAGATGGTGCATTTTTAACGTAAGAATATGACGACGAGCATACTTTACCAGAGAGATATATCATGCTAAATGTGTGTAAATAAAAAAAATAGTTTCAATAAAAACTACCTTTTAACCCTTTTTCGTCCATGTATTTATTAGTGCAGGGTCTTTTTAAAAATGAGGTATGAGTATTATTTGATGCAAATAAAGAGGTTTTTGGTCCACTAACAAGCATGCGTGAAAAAAAATGAATATGCAGATAAATTACTCAGTGCAAAAGCATTTTATGTCACTGACAATTTAAAATAAAATACGTAAAACACAATATAAGTCTATTATAAATTATTACGTAATCTGTACGTGATTAACGTGATGACTTACGAGTCTTCTTCAACATGGTACTCATGGTAAATAAAACTAAACTTATGACTTTACGATCCATGAATGATCAGAATCTACAACGCGTAAATCTGTTTAATAGATCGTCATAGATAATCTTGACGATATTTTTCAATATGCATGAACGTAAATCACTTGTGGCATGCAGCAAATGAATTAGATATTAGTTTCATTTTTTATTTACATTATACTATACTTAACATACCTGCCATTTGCTTTCTGTAACTTCAAAAATATTCTCAAGGAGTAAATTATTTTTTTAGGGAGACAAAAATTCATTCTTAGATGATTTTATGGATCTAAAGCATGAAGTATACGCGTATTATTAAACAGAGATTAAAGAGAAAACCTAATGAATAATTATTATGCAATAAAATGCTATTTTCTACATCAAATATTTATTATATGCACATCGAAAAATGAACCAGAAGATAAATCCTATATTCTCCAGAAGAATAATGTACCGCACGTCTTTACACAGAAATATGACGACTGTGTCTTAAATTAAGATAAAATAATATAATTACGAACGAATATTAAATTAAAGTAATAAAACTGTGTAAAATATTCCAATTAAACAAAAATACTAATGCATTATTTAAATAATTAATACAAAGTAGGCGTTTCGAATGAAAAATTGTAACAGGTCGACATCAACCGAACTAAATATGTAAGGAGACGCCCATACGGATTTCTTACATCCTTTACGGTCACGTGTTTACTTAGACTGATGAAGAGCTTTTAAAATTTCGGTATTGAAGCGCGTCATTTTTAATGTTTTAATTTAATGGTGATTTTTTTTAAATAAGATTTTATTATTTTAACTTACTGCCAATTTTCTGTTCCGTTTCTGTACGATCTAAACTATACAATAACTAATTTCAAGTAATTTACGATTCCTAAAACCATAGTTTATAGTTCAAAACCTCAGAAACCAATATATCTTCAAAATTTAATGAAATAGTTATGGAAAAGAGGATGGGTGTGGAGGGGGTAATTCCCGAGGATAGTTGCCATCGGAAGAATACCGTGTCGCGCGGCTTTGCATATTGTAAAATACATGACTGTAGATTATTAAACTGGGAAAAAATAATGTAACAAGGAAATAAAATTAAATTAAATTAATAAAAGTTTGTAAATATCACCATTAAATCAAACAATACAAAGGATGCGTTTTGAGTTGGGAATTTCAACAGGTCGTCATCAACCTAAGTATACATACATCCGTCAGAAGACGTGGTTAAAGACCCCTTAGTCCATTTATGGACTCATTTTTACATCGGCTGATGAGTAGCTGTTAAAAGTTTTTTATCGAAATGAGTCTTTTTATTGTTTTGATTTAATGGTGATTTTTTTAAAATAAATTATTGTTATTTTAATTTTTACTTACAGTGATTTTTCAGTGCTGTTTCAATATAAACGAAAATATACAATAACTACTTCTAAGTAAGGTTTTATTCCTAAAACCATACTTTATCGTTTGTAAACTCAGAAAACAATAAATATTTGAATTAAAAGATGAACTTCTTAGAAAAGAGAGGGGAGGGGTTCGTTGCAATTGATTTTCTGTATGTTTTCCTTGTCCAATAGTTTTTGTATTGTATAAATTCGTTTTTTTTAATATATGGTATAAGTGTTTTGGATAATATCCATTCACAAATAAAAAGTTTTGTTTTTGATAGGGGCAGTTAAAAATGAATCAGATGATAAAGCTAAAAAATTTTAAGAATAGATTTTTTAAATACATAACTGAATTTTTGTTTAAAAACGATCATGTAATTAATCAGTTATTTATTTCAATCGATCAGCATTTTCTATCTCAAATCTTAGACCAGATAAGTGTTTTAGAAGACACAAATGCACAGGTTTAACTCTTATATATCTCATTTTTCAAAAATCAATTTAAAAAAGTTTTTCGGTTTTCATTTAGTTTTAAAATATCACGGGGAAAATATTTTCTAAAATCATTTTTATTAATATAAATTGATTAAATAATTTTAATCATTAAAATTATTTTTTTTATTATAATTTAAGGCTGAAACAATGTGGTTTATTAGATATTTGCATTTACCTTCATTAGTTTACAAATCAAGTATATTGTACAGCAAACATGAATCTAATGGCTTTTCTGTCTGGTAGTTTTTGCCCCAGTGGCATGATCAGTAGCGGCAGCTACTGCCACGCCAATGAGTCGGGTTCGAATCCTGGTAAGACATAGATATTATGCTGTCCCTTTATAATGGTGCATGAAAAATAGGAATGGATAACGTACTGATTGTTCGGATCATATAATGGATTTTATGATGTTCTTGCAACACTGTATATTGATTTATCAGTAGTGCGCATTTTAATAAGTAAATAACACTGTTTGCTGGCAATTGCCAACAATAGGCTTTAAGCTGTAATTGCGAAGAAAAGTGAATTTTCCTTGACAAATGTCTGTAATATTAAACACGCAAGAATGTAAAGAACTATGATAAAAAATCAATTTTACTTGCGCGCACAGGA
This sequence comes from Maratus speculifer, assembly GCA_964019185.1. Lineage (NCBI taxonomy): Eukaryota > Metazoa > Arthropoda > Arachnida > Araneae > Salticidae > Maratus > Maratus speculifer. Next base: position 214,573,271 of record OZ025297.1, on the reverse strand, counting down.
CAACATAGGATATTTGTTAAGCTAAAGAAATCTTACTAAAATTTTATATGTAACCTACACTCTCAAAAAAACTTCCGTCTTTTCACAGAAAAAGTACTGGCAGCACTGCTGCTAGAAATTCTCTGTATATTGACGACTATCTGTTTATTTTTTTCTCCGTCAAAAGAGGAAAAATATCCATCTTTCGAAAAAAGTCTGGAAATGATAAATACACCCGCGGTGAGGGTCGAACTCACGACCCCAGCATTACAAGGCCAACACTCATCCTTGGCGCCACGATTGCTCAGGATAAAAGTGTTTAGAAGTAAAAGCCTTTATTTCTTATGAGTGTGATTTGGTTTATTTCGTTAAAGAGCTTTTAATTTTGAAGTTAATTTATGGAAGATTTCATCTTTAATGAAACTGTGGCTGGGGTTTTTATACGTTTATATTAATATACTATAAAAATGTGAATTTTAATTATATTTGCGTAGATTGCTAAAAGAAAAATATGGATGTTCTAGGACAAGATTTTTTTGAATAATATCTTTTTTTTTCTTTTTGCATTTTCTTTTTTAATTAAAATATCTTTTAGATGTGCTCACTTAAAGTACATTTTAAATGGGAATATTTATTATATAAATAACTTAGTAAGTTCAACTTTATTCAACTTATCCAACTTTGAATATGAATAACAAATTGTGAGAATTTTTGAATGAATGAAGAAAGTAATTGTTATTTATTTTTAAATACGAAAACATTTGTGTCTTTTTAAACTAAATTAGACATTTTAATCTATAGAATATTTTGCTTTTCATTTTAAAAATAAATTCGAATTTATTACTAACAGACCCAATACGCATGCGTGCAAGAAATAAACAGAAACTCTTCCTCATTTTTCGACGTTCAGAATGAATTCGCAGATCAAATGTGTTTTCTGGGAATACGGTAATTATGTGTGAAAAAATAACGATAACTTAGTGTATATTGACGAATTTTTCTGACAGTGTATGTTGCAGTTACATACCATGTAAAAAAAGCTGTAAAGTTACTAAAAGTTTTCTAGGGAACTAGGATTCATAGAACTTTTTATGTAACGGTAACAGCAAAATTCATATAACAGATTCAGATTTGCACTGAAAAATAAAAAATATGTAGTGTTTCTAAGAATTTTTTAGGAAAGTGGGATTCCTAGAATCTTTTATGTAACTGCTATTCAAGTTACAGATAAAGTTTTAGTAAAATCAGTGCAATTTTAGTAGTTTCTTTTGTAAAGTTACAGATTTCTGTAGCTTTAAACAAATTCGTTTTGTTGATTTACATCTTTTCTTGTACAGTGTACAGAAAAAAATGTGAGCAAGAACACAGTTTTTGGCAACTTCACATATATAGGATTACTTTTTTTTTTTTTTTTTTTTTTTTTTTTTTTTTTACATTGTAAAAAAAAATATAGGCATCACTTTCCAAAAACATTCTTAGTAACTTTACAGACTCTTTGATTTACAATGCAAACGTGTATACTTAAAACGGAAAGAAAATCTCTAAAGTTAATAAAGTTTTTCTCGCAAACTGGTATTCCTAAATATTTTTTGGCAACCGTAATGCAAAAATTTATATAATAAAATCTGTTACAATGTAAGTTGTTTTTGAATTTTTGATAAATTTAAAATGCGGTAGTTGAAGTAGTTGAAAAGTTAATTTAATGTTGTTCATAAGGTTAATTAATATTAATATGATTATATAATATTTATGTAGTCAATATTGATATAAAAGGAAACAAAACTTATCTGTGAGTAATTTATTGAAAAAAAAAAAAAAAAAAAAAAAAAAAAAAAAAAAATTGTGGAACTAAAGACTATTTTTGCCTGCGTAAAAACTTTAAAAGCATTCCATTTTTTAAAATAGTAAAGTTACATATAACTATTATTTATTTGCATGTTAAAAAATATTCTACATACTGATTTTTCTGACTTTTTCCATTGTGAGTTTTATTAATTTTATTATAATGCCAAATGCAAGTAAAGTGATAGAACATAAAAATGGTTGCGATAAATATTTACACTACTGGGAATGAGTTGTAGGCCTGTGGTTGTTTTGTACAAATAAGAGCTAAAATCATCATCAACATTTTTTTTAAGATTCAACAACAAATAAATAAATAAATAAAACCGGTGGCAGACCAAAAAACCTTGCCATACAGAAATTAAAGAAACATTTTAAAGTTAGCATTAAATGAAAATACTTAAGTTTAAAAAAAAAATACTAACGGCTGAGCTCAAAATGTGCAAGAAAACAATCTGCTTTACCGATTAATTAATCGGTCTGGTAATTTCCGATACACACAGCAAAATTATGTAAAGTCCCTTTGCTGGTCTAGCCACACAATTTCGTTTTCAAACTTTTCATGACAATATGACCACAAGTAGCTTTAGGTTATTTTCTCCGATGAAATGGAATGAATTTTAGATGGTCCTGATGACTTGAAATATTACTGGCCTGATCTAAGGGGGTAGAAAATCCTCAAAACGTCAGTTGGGGGATCCACGTGACATTCTACAGCTTTTCATTGAATGGCTTTTGGTTCCTTTGCAGTCTATTTCAGAAAAAATTAAATCAAATATATATAGTCGTACCCGTTTAACTTCATGCATTTGGTTCCACTGAGTTGTATGCAATTAAGCGAGATCAGCAATTAGCGTTACTAATATAGGTTATCATTTGATTTTATATCTCAGATATGATAAATATTCGAGAAAAATAACACTTTTACACATTGTAATACATTGTAATATATATTGTAATAATAATTTTAATCAACAACTTATTATTATTATATATGTAACATTTTTATTGACCATTTACCAAACTGTGATGTATTACAATACTATTTACGTTACATGCTTTAATTTTTTATTGTAATTTATGCAATTTAATTGAAAATTAAAAGCATGCTAAAATTAAAAAAAATTGTTTTCAAAATAATACCTTTAAAAATATTAAAAAAGGAGGTGGCCTATAAGGGCCATTTTTCGCCTATCAGCACTTAGACGTGACATATGTTTTTTTCATTAGTATACCTCATAACAAGTAAGAAAATAATAATCTCTTCAATGAAAGTTTAATAATTGATGGAAAATGAAATATAGATTTAAATAAATATTATGTGTATTAATGAACACAAACACTATTGTCATTAGTTTTAATCCATATAATCAATAAATAGTAAAAAGAACAATAAGTGTAAATTTAAGATGAATGAAGTTTACTAATATTATTATTTCAATACATGAAATATAGGAAATAATCAATAACAAAAAAATAATAATAATAACAATACAGTTTCAGACCTTTTGGACAATGTGTTTTAGATTATTTCCCTTATTGATTGCTTCACCAGAATCACTTACCATCCAGCGGCGGCGTCTTGTATAGTATATGAACATATTCAATATTTGGTCTTTTAATTTTCATTGAGCTATGGCACATTACAGTAGTATTGTAAGTCAGCAACCATAATATGAAAACATCATGTACCCAGCACTCTACGACACTTTCGCGTACTTTACACTGACAGTACCATTATGTTATGATGTTTCGCTTTGTTTTTATCCAAATATTATATGTTTTAGAATTTGTGCGCTGAAAAATCAAGTTTTGGTTACCAGAGGTGTCCCTTAGCATCCTCTGTGGAAAACTGTTGCTGCTTATTTAAGAATCTTGGCATTTCATGTTCAATATCCATTTCTTGGCGAAGTTCCAAACAATCCCGGTAAAATACATCAATACTCTCAACATCATTTGGCTTCAGCCACTCTCTGATATTATATGAATATATTTATGTGTTTGTAAGTATGTTAGAGTAATTATACTTTGTTTCCGCGATGTAAGGAACGAAGATATCCAAAATGTAATTTGAAGTAATGACAAATACCATATGCTTAACGAAAGGTCTTCCTTTGTATAGCCAGAAGGAATGTCTCTGAAATGAATAATTCACACTCTTATAGATATAAATGTACGTGCTATCGAAAGCAATTATCACAGTATCATTGTCGTCATCCGGAATAAACAATCTCCCGGCTAAAGGCCTCGTATATTTTTCAATAACTTGTATTCTGGAGATGTCTACGGTGTTTTGGAACAACTTTCTCAATCACAGCCTGGTTTTCATATTTTGCAGAAGACATTATTACTTTTTTTAATAATGTAGACAGAATAATGTAGACAGAACACCATGATACAGACCAGTTCTAAGTTTTACAAATAACACTGCAAAACAAGTACGAGATGACCTCTTTTTGGAAGAACTTATTTTGGACTTTACAAGTTTAAAGATATAGTTAAAATTAGACATAATACACCCATGAAAATAAAATAATAGATTTCGGAAAAGTGTTTCATTGTATCAAAATTGAGTCATTCTTTGATACATTTCTGATATTGCTTTAAATATTTTCATGTGTCGTATTTCATACATCGATGTATTCTCACTTACAGGACTTTAATCTTGCAGAATCAATTTACCGATCAAGAAAAATGAGTTTTACAGGATCGTTTTCGCGACGAAATATAGATTCTAATTTCTATAAAGGTTTGAGTTTCAATAGCTTTTACTACAATAACGAAGCGGTTCTTACCTTTACATACTATGCAACAAATGTTAGCGTTGTGAAAATGAGAAATAAATGTATATTAGATTTCTTATTTGTGGTCTCATCGACAGTAATCGTTGACGCATAATCTCTTATTGTTACATCAGTAAAAGAAATAGAAGTATTTAGAGCCTGGAGATCACGAAATACATATTATTTGTAATTAGAGCACTACTTGTAATCATTCTGTAAATCTCAGTTTATCTAATATCTAAGTATTTATGCAACTTTTCTGTTAAAACAGATACGAAAAGTTTTTGCGAGACTTTACAACAATGACATTGGCATATAAGCATTATTTATTAGTAATTTCTTTAATACTTTTATTTGAAAACAATTTTAGAAAACAACATTTACGTCTGAACAACATTAATTCTTTTTAAGTACGGCAAAAGAAGTCTGAACGCGCTTCGATAGTAGTGCATTTGATTCCCTTACATGATTAATTTTTTTCTTTGATAGGTAGAAGCGCACACTGAACCCAAATAAAATAATAATCATATAAAAGCTTATAAAGAGTAAAATCATTGCATGTCAAAATTAATCGGGTTCATGGAGCGTTTCTTAATAAAAAAAAATTCAAAAATAAAAAAACGTCAAAAATGAAGAAAAAAGCCAAAACACTCTACTTTCGGGCTATAATTTCCATAACTTACTATTTTATTTATCACGTAAAACTTATATTAAACAAAAATACAAAGCTTTACAAAGCCACAGAACAATCATCTGAATTCAAAACTATTTTTACCGGGTATATAATGGGTTAAAAATAGCCCTTATTAACCCACCTCCTTTCCACATAAATTTATTAAGTTTTTCCTTTTATGCCAAGTTATTCTTCCCAACAGAAAGAAATTCTCTGAGTAAATTTTTTCCTTCTTCCCGATGCTGCGTTTTTTCACTACCGGTGCTACATATTATTCTTTTATTCTCTTGACCTCCCTGTTGTAAATTACTCCAATTCCAGGATTTTCAAAGAAGTTTCACTGGCATCTTGAGTCGCTATGTATATGACCAGCTTTTAAAGAAAATCGCACATTTTCAAAATCAACATTCGCATGCGCTTCCAAAAGATAAGAGAATGAAGTCTATTCCTTCGTAAAGATTTCTGTGCTTCTTTTTATAGATAAAAAACATTTAATACAAAATAAAATATATACGTTCTTTTATTATTATTATTCATCGCATTCACAGGAATTCACATAATCCAGATTACTGATTGGATATGTTTTATACAATTAACTGGGGATTTTTATGCAATAAAAGAAGTATTTTTAACTTTAATCTTATAGGGCACGTTTCCGTTCCACGGCATTCCATGCATATAAGCGGGAAATGCAATTATCCATTACCCGATTACTGCCTAACCAGTGGTCGAGAGGTTCTGACCTCTCAACTGGTTGACGGCAGGTGCTGCGCTCGAACCCACTCGTGGCCGTCGGCCTAACCGTTCGGAGTTTTCATGGTTTTATTCGAACCTTGTGTAAATACGGGTTAGGAATCGTTAAAAAGACCCCTTCGAAGGGCACCCCCCCCTGGTAATATATCCCTCGAGTAGATAATCGGCCAACAAAAAATAACCAAACCAAACCGTTACCGGATTAAGTGGAGCTGACTGTATATAAAAACTCATTATAGGCATATATCACCTGTTGAAACACTTCTGACAGAAGAAAAAATGAATTATTATCAGCAATATAATGTGCCTATCAATATAAGCCGCAATACAAAACTCTAATTTCAGGAAAAAATATCGAAGTTTTGAATTGGTTGCAGAGATCTCTTAATCAAGACAATATAAAGAGATCTATCAAGACGAGTTTATAAAATGAAAAATCTTTTTTATTAGCTTTAGAACTCAGACCTGTGATTGAAAATGAATTGTACAAAACTTAATGAATTGTACTGCACTAAAAATTAATAATGCCCACGAAAGAAAAATTATTTAGTCAGTAAACGTAATGCTGGGTATAACAAATTAATTTAACATATTACTCTTTAATTTAACTTGTAACATATTAATCTTCTGTCATGGTACGGTATTTATTTTGCTGTCATTAAAGTTTTTACGCAGGCAAAAATACCTTTTTTGTATAATTAACTTGTTTTCGTAATAAAATATTTACACATGAATTTAATTCACATTTCTATTAGATTTAAACTTTACTAGCTGCACCCGTCGAAATTCGACGGAAAAGAGTATACATTGGATGTGATATATATCAGTCTTATAATATACAATAATATACAGAGCGAAATAAACAATTGCCACTTCTTAAAATAGGGATAACATAATCTTTCATGATGAAGATACACAAACTTCAGAAAATAATAAAAAATAAGGAAAACAGCTCATGAAGTATTATGTTGGACTTAACTTCAGCTACAAATCTTTTTTAATGTGGTTTCTAAACATTACACATTATTTAAATGCCAAATTGTTTAGGAAGTTAATATAATACCTCAGAAGACGAATTCAAAAATATCTTCATTGTTTATTTTTTCTCCGTTTAAATATCTCTTGGTAACTCTACAATAATTATAGTATCAATAAAATATTTTAATTATTATAGTAACAGGGCATTAAACTGCATAACCAATCCACTAAACATTTATAGCAGTTGCAATAAAATCAATTTATTTATTGGTTTGTAGCCTCCATGAACTTGTCAAAATTAATTTTATAGTCATGACAACGGAAAGAAAAACGAAATTTTTGTGTTTGTTGTTGATAAGCAAAAAACATTTTATTTATTTTTATTTTAAATAATAACTTAATACAACAAAATGATTTTAATTAATTTTTGATATTATGTAAAATAGAAATATTGTAATACCGTTATATCACAGGATATTTTTTTTCTAATATGACATCATTTACACCTTCTGAAACACTCATCCTTTCCAGAAATAAAAGCGTGATTTATGGAGTTATTTAAAAATTCCTTTGTTTCATAAAATATTTATTGCAATTAAATGGAAATGGTGCAATTTATAGAAATATTTTCATTCGTGCACACCGCGGACCTTTAAATAAATAGAAGTTCAGTTTATTTAGATGCAGGAATAAAAGTCAGTGAATATGACATCATCACTGAAACAGCTATAACAATCTATATTATATTCATGGAACAAACTTATCTGTTTTCTCAATGACGACATTTTCTCCATCGACAAAATTTCGCTTTAGATATTATATTTTAATAAAGTTTATTTTCTGTTATTTTATTTACATAATATTTAATAATATCACACAGTAAATAATCTGTGTATTGTACAGCGATTAGTGAATAATTATGTGCAATCATTTTATTAGTATTAAATTTTACGAAAACCATTATTTTTATTCTTTGAAATACAATTACACATTCACCGATGAGATCAAGATCCTGATTGTTGAAAAGGAATAAAACAAAATAAATTTTTATTATAGTGAGAAAAGCTTAACCTGTTGCCAGTGTTTTGAAGAAATGTCACGAAAAAGCTTTTAAAATTAAAAATAAAATATAAAAATGGAAAAAAATTAAAAATTAGCCAGAATGGGCACATCTACACATAAACAGCTTTCATTAAAAAAAAAATAATTATCAAAATCGGGCCAGTAGGAAGCTCAGGGCTGATGACTAAAAAAACAGCCAGGTGTTTTAAATATATAGATTATACACATTATAGCAAACATTCTTCGTCTGATTGGAAATTTATCAAAAACTTTTTTCCTGTCCTTAGAGTTTTTATAGTTACTAAAATTATAGTCTAAAAAATTGTTTCTTATTCAAAAAATATTAACAAAACATGTATAGGTAATCATTGCAGCAAATAAATTAAACAATGAAAGGGCTTCTGTTGTTTCAAAACAAAAATTTTACATTAAAATCTAGAAGTTCAATATGTTAAATGTGCTTCAAAAAAGCAAAAAAACATATATTTTATAGCTACTAAAATGTACTTTCCTTGTATAAATCTGTACATAGTTACTTACGATTTGAAAAGTTTTTTTTAATCTATAGAACGTTCAGAAAATAATTTATTTTCAAGACGCGAAAAAAACATTTATAAAAAAAATTGTTCTTTTTCTAAACATGATTTTTAGAAACATTTCCGACTTATTTTATGGTGTAATTATCATATTCTTCTGAACAATAATAACTTTTTCTAACACTATAAATACATTATTAGACATTCAAAGATGCATAACTGAATATATAAATTAAGTAGTAAAAAAATAATTTTTATGTTAGTGTAAGTGTTGTTAACATCTTTGAAAAACACACAAGAGGAAAATATTTACTTGAGAAATCATACTATCTGCAAAATATATCCCTAAAGTCAAAAAATTCGATTAATACACTAAAAAAAATTACTTGGATATGTTTTTTTAAAATAAGTGTAATCAAAAGAAACTTTGTTCCTCTAAGTTATTTCTTTAATCTAGAAAATATATAACTTTATGACATTTCTAACTAAGAAACGCTCTTCTAAATCGTGGGCAACTATTAAGAAATTATTGTATATTTTAATTTACGGTTACACATTGTGTATATAAAAATAGGGGGTAATACTTTATGGGGTTATAGAACACAGCGTAAGAGCAAATTTCGTCAAAGAATCTATGGTTGGCCCACAAGCGACGAGAAATTAAGAAGTACTTTTCCACTATTGAAATTAAAGAATGGACACAGAAATGAGAGGAGATGCTCCAAAAAATGCTTTATTAACAGGAAAGTAATTAACGTACATGATAAAAGAAATTGCTCAAAAGATCTTCCGCCGGCTGCAATGCATGCTTCATATATGCCGGATGGGGATTGACGCGCATTTACGAAGAGACCAGATGTTTCCCAAGTATCGCCAGCAACAACGGCAATCCTGGTGACTAGATCCATAGTGATTTCAATGAGGCACTCGTAGATCCGGGTTTTCATACTTTCACACATGAAAAAGTCGAAACACTTGAGATAAGAGGATCTTAGTAGCCAAGCTACGGGGCAATCTAAACCAATTCATCGTAATGGAATAGTGGAAAACTAACCTTTAATTTCTCACTGCTTCCGTCTACACATCCTATGACGAAACATAATACTATAACTACTGTCTGTTACCTCATAAAGTTTTGTCCACTCTTTCAGAAATATTTCTTAAAATATTAAATAACATTTTTTTTTTATTAAGAAACATTAATCTAGTTATTCAAATAGACTCTGTAATAAATTAAAATCTCCTTAAACATCGAAAGAAATATAAAAAAAATGTGTTTCAAGACTAGAATATTTGAAAACTGGGTCAACAATCCATGTAAATTTAATTTTCTCTTTCAAGCATTTTTCGTTAGATTAACAATATTTCATCAATTTAATGGAAAATTTAGTTTATTTTTCATATGGACCCACATAAAAAAGCGAAACACGAGAGATAAGATGATCTTGGTGGCCAAGTCATGAGTGCACTTCAATAAATACAGCGCCTAAGTGGTGTCGAAAACTATATTCAACCTCTCACCGTTTATGTTCTGTCCATACATAATTTGACTAAATATGCTCGTATAACTGTGTTCTGTCATCCCGTATAGTTTTGTCACACTTTTCTCTATGTTAAGAAATATTTTCTTTTTTTTTAATTTAAAAAAATATTATTCAAGTTGTTCTAATAAACTGTGTAATAGATTAAAATCTACTTAAACATCGAAAGAAATATAAAAGAAATACATTTCGGGACTGCGTATATTTGAAAACTTGTTCAACATCTTATGTAAATTTAAAATTCTCTTTCATGCATTTTTCTTTAGTTTAACTGTATCTCATCAATTTAATGGAAAATGTAGTTTATTTATCGAGCAGAGCTTTAAAATACTACCTATTGTCTACTGAAAAAGTATTTTAGTTTCCTTTAAAAGATTTGAAAAATTTGTCTCGGACGGAATTGTTCCTTAACACATTTACATTGTATACGATGAAAGTAAATTAAACTATACCGGTTGCAAATGTATTCTAGTTTCTAAATATTTAACTTTTTTATGAAACACAAACATTTCGCCGTATTTGTCCATTTCATTGCGATTATTTTAATTTCACAAACATTTTACACATAGAAATGGTAATTCATATTTCCATGGTATTTGCCTTGAAAAATAAAAAATTTAACAGCAAGTGCGTTTATTGTTAATTAGAGGAGAACATGTATACATTTTATCTTCACTATTTAAAAATCCCTTTCGGCATGGCCTATAGGCGGAGGTAGATTTCGAAGAGTTTTCATCCCAAAAAAAAAAAAATAATAATAATAATAATAAAAATAAAATAAAATAAAATAAAATAAATGATTAGAGATAAACCCAGTTTAACTACTTTATTCAACCGCTTTTAAAAAAATTGTAATTTCATTTTTCTGTAAGAACTGGTTTTATCGAAATCCTCTTAAACGAAATTCTACTCAAATGCCCATTTTGGCAACATATTTTGAATTATATTCTTACTTTATTAAAAAAATTGACCAATATGCTCATTATATAATTCCTAAATAACAAAAAACTGTTAATTAAATTCGTTTGACAGCAAAATTGAATTTAAAAATGAGTAATAAATTAACCAATTTATTATTTTAATACATCCACAATTCTTTAATCAAGATTGCTTTGAGAAATTTTGTACGAAGTGCCCACTTTGACAGATTTTTTTAAATATATATTTAGCCTTTATCAAAAATCTGACCAATACGGCACATTACACAGTTCCTAAATAACGAAAAACTGTCAATTGAATGCGTTTGAGAGCAAAATTGAATTTAAAAATGAGTCATAAAATAAAAAAATTGTTATTTGAATACAACCTCAATTCTTTTATCATGATCGCTTTGGGAAATTTTTTTTGCGAAGTGCTTACTTTGACAGCTTTTAAAAGTATGTATATTCACCCTTTATCAAAAAATGAAAGAATACGCACATTATATAGTTCCTAAGTAAAAAAAAACTGTCATTTGAATGCGTTTCAGAGCAAAATTGGATTTAAAAATGAGTCATAAAATAAACAATTTGTTATTTGAATACCCACAATTCATTAATCATGGTCGTTTTGGGAAATTTTGTGTGAAGTGCCCATTTTGGCAGCCTTTTTTTGAAATATATTCTGCCTTTATCAAAAAACTGGCCACTCCGTCACATAATATAGTTCCTAAGTAAGAGAACCTGTAAATTGGATGCGTTTGAGAACAAAAAAAGATTTAAAAATGACTCGGTAAAAACGCAATTTTTTTAATTTCCTCAAATTTCAATCATGATAATTTCGTGAAATTCTGTTCAAAATACCCTATTTGGCAGCCTTTTAAAAAATATATTCTGCCTTTATCAAAAAACTGGCCAATACGTCGCATTATATAGTTCCTAAAGAATAGGACCTGTAAATTGGATGGGTTTGAGAACAAAAATGAATTTAAAAATGACTCAGAAAAAACGCAATTTGTTATACTTAATCAATTTTTAATGACGATAATTTCGGGAAATCTGTTCAAAATACCTTTTTTGGCAGCCTTTTTAAAAATATATTCTGCCTTTATCAAAAAATTGGCCAAAACGTCGCATTATATAGTTCCTAAATAAGAGGATCTGTCATTTGGATGCGTTTAAAATCAAAAATGAATTTTAAAATGAGTCAGAATATAAGCAGTTTGGATTTAAGGTTTTTACTCCAACTCCTATTTTTGTTTAATTTATTTTTGCTATAAGAATCGGTTCTATGAAAAACTTGTCAATATAAAAGTTGTAGATCTTATTGTGAAGATGTAAAATAAATTTAATTAGATTTGATTGCTTAAGAATTGAGTAAGTTATGGGTTTTTTTCTTTTTCCTCCCCCCTTTTTCTTTTCGTTTTTAATTTTTTTACTCGGTAAAAATTGGTCCTATCAAAAACTTGTAAATACAAAAGTTTTAGATAATATTGAGTACATTTATATAAAATTTAGTTGGATTTAATATCTTGAGAATTGACGAAGTTATGAATTTTTTTCTCCCAAAAACCATGTTTTTTTCGCCCCTTGAGCCCATTTTTAACTTTATAAAAAATCTGTCATACATAAACTTTTTGCCCATTTCTTAGAAGCAATATAAGCTTTAAACTGATTCGATATCTATTTTAACTAAGAAGTTATCGCGTTTTTTCTGTTTTCACAAAAACCCTCCCTATTTCCACCCCCTTGGTCCGATTTTGCCCATTAACAAACTCGACCGAGATTTTAGGCTCCTTGAATTTATGTAAAAGTTTGAAGAAGATCTGAGCATAATTATGGAAGTTATCGTGTCTAGAAGAAAGTGATATACACCGATAGATAGATAGATAGATAGATAGATAAACTTTTTTACTGATGGTGGTTTTGGGGTCTAGGACTCATGATTCGTGTAGATCCGCAAAAATTTTTCAGAAATTCCAATATGGGAGACAATGCAATAGGTAGTATTTCATACGAAATCTACCTAATAAAAGCGTCAGTTTAATACAAGCATTATCCAGAAAACCAGATTATGGAAAGTCGTGAAAGATATAACAACATCTATTAGCCGCTGTAAAATCAATTTTACAAAGACTAAAATTTAGAATAAATTGTATTTTTGTCTATTGTGGATTCTTCTCGATAATTGTTTACCAATAGAAAGTATTTATAAATAAAAAGAATATTGCCCAGTTAAATTGATGGCATTGAGCTCACAGGCTACTTATACTAATTTTATATTACAGCTTTATATTTTCAAGGGATGATTCCGCTCGAAAAACATATTAAGGGGGGGGCAGCTCCAACCATTTCCCCATTTTATACTTAATCATTGAACCCCTTAATATAATGAGGGATATGATTTTTTATATAAAAATTTTGAACAAAAACTGATAATTCTGCACGAAAAACCCATTTTTATTAATTAAAAGTAGGGGCATGAGCCCTTTTCCCCCGTCTTTATATTTATCCAATGGACACCTAAAACTAATAACGGAAGTGTCTCATCAGAATGATCCTACATCTAAATTTCGATCGAAAACTTATAATTCTGCATGAAAAACCCATTTATATAAATTAAGGGTAGGGGCATGAGCCCCCGTTTCCCCTGTTATACGTTTCGAATGAACTCCATGAACTAATCAGGGAAGCGCCTTATCAGAATATACATATATCCAAAATTTCAAGTGAATCGAATATTTTTATAATGAGTTATCGCGTTACGCACATACAGAACGGACGGGCATATGAGTTCCCAGGTTTTGATAGCCTATGAGCTAATAAAAAACGACTTAAAAAAATTGGACGAGGAGAATTTTGAAAATCATGTCCTAAAATGAACTACATAATTAATTTACAGCATCGTATTTAAAAATAAGAATCAACATAAAATGCATACATTTTGACATTCTGCACTATTCGCAACTTGTCTAAAGTTTTTACTTTATTTCATCATGTTGTTTCAAGTTATTTTTACAGTTAAATTGTTTGTCCTTCGCCGTTTAATCGCAAATGATGTAGCTTATTTTTAAAATAGAGTTTTAAAATACTACTTTCGTTGGATGCAGGGTGTTGTTTTCGTTTTAAACTTCTTAAATCTTTTTTGAAATGTTTTTCTTAAATGTATTGTCTCTTTAAATGTTTCATTTAAAAAGATCAAAGTTGAACTAAGTATCAATGCTACAAATGAATTGGATGTCTTTTACTCTCTTTTTTACGCATTTGCTTTTTCTTTCTTTTCTTTTCTTTCTTTAATTCTGTTGTATTTTCTTTTTCTCTTTTCTTTTTAAATGTATTAAAATAAATTACTTCAATTTTGTCTATGCTTTAAAAAAGACTTTTCAAAATATGTTTTTATATACAGGGCAATCAAGAAATGAGTTCCCCCCCCCCTTTAGAGGGCTCTAAAATGCGTTAGATTGTTCAGTTTGAATTCCAATTTAAATTACTGATAAAACAAGTGATGTACTTGTAATTTTTAAGGATAAAATTACAAAAACTAAAAATATAAACTTCACCGTTAAGAGACGCAGTAACCCCATATAAAAAATCTGTGGAAAATCTGTAGGAAATTCGACCAAAATTCTGTAGGGAATCTGCAGGTAATTGGCCCAGTCTGCAGATTTTTTTAAGAATATCTTTAAAAATTCTCTAGATACATGTAAGATAAAGATAAATCTGCAAAATTTCTTCTGATTTCTGTCAAATTTCTGGAGAAAGTGGAGATTTCTTCAGATAATCTTACGATTATTTTTAGTGGGGAATACACATAATATCATTTAATTCGCTTTATAAATAATAAATAATATTTAAAATGTAAGACTGGTCAATAAAAATTCAAAATCCACTGTAAGATTTTCAGTACAGTGGAATACAGCATATAAAGTACTCGGAAAGCAACTGGCACACACACGCAACCATGCAGAGCCTGCAAGAAATATTCCCACTTCAAGGAGGCCTAGAATGCGTTCTATTGGTCCAAATGAGATCAAATTTTAACTACATATAGTTAAAAAAATGCAATTGATATTTACCTAAAAAATTACAAAAAAAAGATTAAAAAGTTTGGCCGCTAGTGTTTAAATGTGTTTAAGCGTTTCACAGCGCTCTCTTGAGGCGAAATTTTGTATTTTTAATTTTTGTATTTTTTTTTTTTTTTTTTTTTTGTATTTTTTATTTTTTTATTTTTTTTTTACGTAAATATCAAGCGCATTATTTTAACTGTCTGTAGTTCAAATTTGATCTCATTTGGACCAACAGAATACATTTAGAACCCTTTAAATAGATAACTTACTTCTTAAAATATCCGCATCATTGTGTGAGTTTGCCAATTGTTTGTCGAGTTCTGGATATTCCGTGTTCTAGTGTACTGGAAATCTTGCGTTTTGTTTTACATTTTTATAAATCAGTTTCGTTTTTTTTTAATTATTTATTATTTATAAAGCGAATTAAATGCTTATGTGTATAACATCGTCCCTTGTTCGCAAAATTTGCTTTTATTTATTTATTTTTTTTAATGTCAAGCCCATCATTTGGATTATACGTAGTTCAAATTTAATCTCATTTGAACCAACAGAACGCATTCTTCAGAATTCTGAAGAGGATAACTTATTTCTTGATCATCCTGTACATAAGCGAAAATTTTAAACAATACTCTGTGTAATAAAATTTCAAACGCATGATTGTACGCATTTTTTTTAAGTTTCTGAATTTATTTGAGTTAATTACTGTCATTTGTCGACTCCTTAAAATAAAAGTTTTAACATAAAATAGTAATGTTATTTTTTAAAACAATATGCTTAGTAACTTTTGCTAAATATATGTTTATAATCTAACTTTTAATTTTTACATTTATTTTAACGCGTCACTTCCATTTGACAGTTAACTTTTTTTTTCTACTGTATCGCAATGGATGTCAAACCTTACAATTTTTGTGTAACACTGTTTTAATACAAATGTTCATCTTATTTATTGACCAAATATGCAATAAAATGATATATTATTTATTAATGTTTATTATAAACATTAATAAATAAATATATGGATAAATAGAAGTTTATTAAGTTATATGAGTTTCTACACTTTTAAAAACTTTTTAATATGTTAGAATAAATCGCTTTATTTTACCATACACAAAAAATACCATACCATTTTACCATATACGAGTGCAGTAAAAAATCCTTTACAAAAAAAGAGTAATAATTAAGTTTCGTCCGATAAAGTAAGTATAGTATTCTACATTTCTTCTATCTTTACAAAAAGTAATTATAGTATACGAGTAAAATTTCTAATTCCATTTTCGAACGATTTGTACTTTTAGAATTTCCTGAACACTATTTTTCTATGTTAGAAAATGCCTGTACTTAAATATGTCTCTCTCTTTGTATGTGACAAAATTTTGTGATAGCTCTTTCTCAATAGCTATTTCACGCATTTTAATCAAAGTTAGATTCAACTGTACTGAGAGCCTAAATTGTTACTCTTACTCTTTTGATGTAGTTAGCAACACATATGTCTCTGGTATGCATAATGTTTCAAATTTTCAACAATAACCATGTCTCAAGATTTGATTTATGAATATTTTTTCAAATTCAAGATGAAACAATCAGATTCTGGTTCTTAATGAGTCTGGTGAACGTTCAACAAAAATTGGCTCATTTAATGCAGTGTACTGGATTTCTAAGGAATAAGCAGTTTTTAATGGCTGTGAAGTGCTATCTATCAATAGAAAGCTATATTTCGTGGGAAAAATTAAGATTACAGACTTTAGAATTACACTAAGTTTGGTTCTCATAAAAATATTTATTAAGATCGTATGTCCTAAACTGATAAACAAATGGCCGACTTTTGGATTGGAAACAACAATGAAAACGACAGCTTTTTATACAATGGAAGTAGTAGGTTCTAGAATGTTTTATGAAAGACTTTTTTAAAGTATAACTCAACTTGGATAGGATTGCAAGGGAGTCATAATTTTATTAAAAAATAAATTACTCTAATAAGAGACTAAGAAAAACATCTGCACCCAGTAAAACAAAGGATGCTTAGTGATAAAAGCTTTACTACTTTCATTAGACATATAAAAAACTTTTTAAAAAATAGTATATATCTATATTATAAAGGCAAAACGTATCTGTGCGTAACGCATACGTCATTTTGCGAATGGCAACACTTTAAAATGAAATTTCAGTTTTGCAATTTTTCCTACTGAAAATTTTTAAACTTCTTAATATCCCACACTTTCTGTTTTTACACCATCGTATAGTGAAAAAAATGTGTTTTTAAATGCAATTTTTTTGAAAATTGTATCTTAACTCATTTTTGAGAGATTATTTTTTTGTAGTTTTTAATACCACTTTTGTAAATGAGGTAGAAAAAGCACTGCAATTCTGTTAAAAGTACACTGTTAAAAATAAAGGTGACAAACAAGTTGCTTTCGGCGCCCAGGGTTGAAATGGTGTTACCATTTGACACCCACGGGCTAGAAAATATGTTTGGGTTGCCGTTCGATCGCTTACTGGGCGATTCACGTAAATTAGGGTGCCACAAATTGCATACCGTTTGAAGATTTACACCCCTTAGTCATTTGCGAATGCTCTGTGACGTATGTCAATCCCTTCAACTCGCCGTCACTGGTGGATCAAAACAACAATTTCTCCCTACGATGACTATCGCCGCTATGCGCTATCCCAATTTCGTTTAGAACTTCGGATGGCTAATTTTTGGCGAGTTTTTTTATATAAAGCAACCTTTGAATTTCAGGACATTTAGACATTTCAGGGAGATGTTGAAGGTGAGCTTGATGGCTGAGTGGTTAGAGCGTTGAGCTTGCAATCAGACGCTGTGGGTTCGAATCCTTCGAGGGCCCAAAGAGGGTTTATATATTTTTTATTATTGGGCACTTTGGATTAAGGTTGCCATCTTTCACCCTAATTAAAGGTGCCATTCTGGCTACTTTAGGGGTGTCACCAACGGGACAAGCCTTTCACCCTTAAAAGATGCCATGTGTCACCATTAGTTTTAACTTTCTAAAGGAGAAAAAAGATTACTGTATCTTTTTGTTGCCATTTTCTTATAAAAAGTGAAAAAAAATTTTAATTAAAAGGTGTACTAAGCAGGATGCAAATTGTTTTGTATCTGTTTACAGATAATAGCAATCGAGACTTCAAGTTTTAAATTTAAATTATTTTTAATTGATGAAATTAGATTTCCATTTAAAAAAATACGGATATGACAGGTGCATGTAAATTTTTAGATGATGAAAATTATATCGGATTTAGATTTCACAGGGGGTAATTCAATGATTGAGTCAAATTGAATTAAATTTTGCTGTTTTTTATTTTGGAACACCAAGCATAAGAGCCTTAATTGACAACTTTGACATAATAACAGATCTTTATTACATTTTACTACTTACATCACGATTAAAATTTAATTTTAATATTTTCTAAAACTGATTTTCAAGAAAATAGTATTTTGTTAACTTTAGTTTATAAATATTATTTGTTTAAGAGTTAGACTACAAATTAAAGGTGCATTTTGTTATTGTGGCTGATTTTGTTTTGTTGGCTTATTATTAATCAATGCAAGTGTTTCTTCTTACATATTTTCTTTCGTCGAAATTTGAGGTGTTCTATCTTGTAGTTAATAATGTCCTAATAGGCTAAAAATCATCTAATAAAAAATTATGATGATCTTTTTTGTTGTTATTATAAAATGGACAAATTCACATATAAAGATTTTTAAAAAATTACAATTATTTAAATTTTTAAAAAGAGTTTAAAGAATTTTTCTAGTTTATGTATCAAAATTACAAATACTTTTAGCTGTTTCAGGTATTAAGTTACATCATATTCAGAGGATATGAAAAAAGCTTACCTCGAAAAATGATCCGCATCGATGCAAAAATTACTCGTGAAATCGCTTTTTAAAATTTCCTTTCATATTTTGTCTTTTGATTTCTAAATAGTAAATACTTATGCTTTTGGCAAGGAATGGATTCCAAATGCACGCAAAATTTGAAACGCCGAATTCAGAATTCGACGTTAACGTATCTTTTCTATTAATGTTGGTAATGGTCTCTGTGTGTGAAGCCGAAAAACCTTTTCTCACAGGGCACGCAGAAAGGCGCGAAAATTTTTAAAGAAAGGTGGGGTTTTCGAAAATTCGGATTTTAAGAAAATCGGACGGCAATAAACAAAGGCATTAGCAAATTACCGTCGAAATTAACTAAGGCAAGTAGGTAAGTGGGATCACAGATCACACAGAGGGTTTCGTTTAATATCTCTTTCATAATACATTAGCATTATTCTTATTACGTGTTATATACTATATGTCAAAGTTTAAAGCGATTGATTCTTTAGTTTTTCCCAAATTTAACAAAATTTAAAAAATAGCCCTTCCTCGTACGACCATCTCTTCCCCCTGAATTTTTAACTTTTACAAATGATTACTGCTAAGAAATAATTTACATCAATGCTCAGTTTAAAAAAAAGTTTGTAATGCAACAAGCAGTTTATCTAAAAAGTCAACAACATCGTCTCCCCAAAAAAATAATCATTTTTTTTATTTATAAAATTTGTATTATGTGTTATGAACTATGCCAAAGTGTCATCTTTTAATTTTTCTAATTTTAACAAATTCCCGTCAATTGTCAGAGCAAAAAAGCATTTTTTATAAGTTTAAAAACTTATCTTTTTCATAAATTGGAAAGTTGTGGTCAGATTTCCTTTTTTTTATTTAGATTTTACTTGCGCATGAAATAACATCCGGATGCGGAACAACCCAATTTGTAAAATCAATAGTTTAAAAGAAATTTCTGAAATTATCAAAACTTAATATAAAAATTTACCTCTTTTTCTTCCGTGTCACATAGTTTTCTGTGGAAATAATACAATTTTGGAATTATGATTATCAAAACAAAAACAAATGAGCGTGTAACAATATTTCTTTATACTATATTGCCCACAAAGATTCAACCTTGCATGCTTTTAGCAATCGCACTGAGCATTTGTTTTCAGTTTAATTATATGTACTTGTGAAATTTAGATTCATAATGTAGTTCTAGTACTATCTTAGAAATATCTGAATAGATAAAGTTTAATTAAAATTATTTCTGTACGAAAACTTTTGGACAGCAATAGTATTCTGTGAATTACCGTATTTACTCGTGCATAAGGTGCACTTTTTTTTCAAAAAATTAGGGCAAAACTGTTAGGTGCGCCTTATACACGGAATATTTTTTTTACTGTTGGATGCAGTCGAACTATATACATATGAAACAAGAAATTATTCAAAGAAGATATAAAAACTCGGAAAATGTTATTTAATTGAAGTATTACTGCATATTTATTTCACTCCTTGCTGTTTTTCATACAACAGGGCTAGTGATGTTATCTAAACGCTAATTAGCAATTCTCTTTACCGTCACTCATTTCTATTTCCTGTCATTCTCTTACAACCCGAAGTCTAAAAATGCATTTTCGTCTTGCGCGTTATACACGAGATTTTAAGAAATTGCCATTCTTACTTGTAAAGTAGGGGTGCGCCTTATACACGAGTAAATACGGTAATCAATCCTTTTAATCATCTTTTTGATCAAACCGTGTCGCGGAATGTTCACCTTTGTTATGTGACATATCATATCTCAGCAGTTAATAGTTAAATGAACATTTTTACATGAATTGTCACATTTATGATTACATTTATGACTGCATTTAGGAATGCATCAAACACATTGTCACATTGTGGATTTTGGACATCTTATTTAGATTTTAACTGCTCAAATTCGACAATATTATATTGTGGGTATAAATTTGGAATAATTATTTCATTTCTGGAAAACAACTTAATTTTGTTATAAATTAATGGTATTTAATAATTTTATGTTTAATGAATCAATATTTATTAAATAAACGATCATTTCACCCTAAATATGACTAAACTGTGGGGAATCACATCACATTTAGGCACAGTCACATTAGTTAATAAATAAATAATTTTGTTTTCATTTTGAATTAAATAATTTTAAATTGATATGAGCATTTTTTCACATGTAAAAAATAGAAAAAATTTTCAAACTATGTAAATTTTGTAATTGCCTGTAATGTTTTTTAACCAATCTAAAGCATCAATTTTTATATCGTGATATATGTTATTTTTTTTTCATATGACCGCAAAAATGTATCATTTTACTTTCAATAAAGCGAAAGACATGATACCTTAACATTGTCAAATTTCAATAGCAGGGAAAAAAACTAATTTTTGTTCATTTAATGATGAAAAAGTTTCTCTAAATGTTGGAAATCGAAAAATGACATTTCCTTGTGAAATATAACATCTGTGATAGATTATTTTTTTCATTTTTCTGTACACTTTCAAGTACTAATTGCATTTTTATCTAAATTATTCATCGATGCTTTTTTAAATAATTTCGAGAAGCTTGATTTATGCAGATTAGATTTTTTTACTTTATTTAAAAGTTACATATTACTCGAATAAAATGAAAATATCTTAGTCTAAAACAAGAAAGAAAATAAATAAGATTACTTGAAAATTCCTGGCATCATATTTTTATCTTATTATTTTTTTATCTTGTTTAGATGTTATTCAGAATAGAATATTTATGTTAATATTAAACTTCTTACAAATTCTTAACTTGACGATGGTGACATTTTCTGCATTGAATTCTTAAATATAATAAAAACTAAATTAAATATGTTCCATTTATTTTTCTATAAATAATTTAGTCGAATGATTTCTGTCTTTCAAATATTCTACAGTAAATTAAAAACACTTCTGTAAAAAATTCAAAGAATTTTGTCTTATAATAGTCTGATCAGCAACAAATTTTCGAAATCTAAAAATAAGTTTCTCTAAATGTTGGAAATCAAAAACTAATACTTCTTTCTGAAATAACTGTCATGTGAAACATTACATCTGTCATAGAGATTTTTTTTATTTATCGGTATACTTTCAAATAATTGCATTTTTATCTAAATTATTCATAGATGCCTTTTTAAATAATTTCGAGAAGCTTGATTTATGTAGATTAGATTTTTTCACGTTATTTAAAAGTTAAATATTGCCCGAATAAATTGTTAGTATCTTAGTCTAAAACATGAAAGAAAATAAATAAGATTACTTGAAAATTCCTGGCATCATATTTTTATCTTTTTTTTCTTTTTTTTTTTCTTTAATCTTGTTTAAATGTTTTCAGAATAGAATATGTTATATTATATATACTATATATATTTAATATGTTAATTAAACTTATTACAAATTCTTAACTTGACGACGAGGATGTTTTCTGCAATGAATTCTCAAATATTATAAAAACTAAATTAAATATGTTATATTCATTTACCTATAAATAATTTAGTCGAATGATTTCTGTCTTTGAAATATTTTACAGTAAATTAAAAACACTTCTGTAAAAACTCAAAGAAGTTTGCCTTATAATAGTCTGATCATCGACAAATTTTCTAAATCAAAAAATAAGTTTCTCTAAATGTTGAAAATCGAAAAATGATATTTCTTTCTGAAATAACTATGATATGGAAAATAACATCTGTGATAGAGATATTTTTTTTATTTCTCGGTATACTTTCAAGTAATTGCATTTTTATCTAAATTATTCATAGATGCTTTTTTTAAATATTTTCGAGATGCCCGATTTATGTAGATTAGATTTTTTTTTTTTACTTTGTTTAAAAGATAAATATTGCCCGAATAAATTGAAAGTATCTTAGTCTAAAACATGAAAGAAAATAAATAAGATTACTTGAAATTTCCTGCCATCATATATTTATTTATCTTGTTTGAATGTTATTCAGAATCGAATATTTATGTTAATATTAAACTTCTTACAAATTCTTAACTTGAGGATGACGACGTTTTTAGATGCGTTCGTAATTTTGTAAATACGTAGCACCTATAGTTGTAGTTCAGTCCGTCCGTCCGCATATAACAACGCAAAAACTACGCAACCAAATCGTTTAAAATTTAAAATATATAATTATTATATAATTTTGTGAATTCATTTCAAATTTTATGAAAATCGGATGCATGGATCAATTACAGAGACAATCAAAATTATTCCATTTCATTACAGTCAATGGGGTGAAAAGTTTCAAATGCATTTTAATCAATTGAAGTTTGAAATGCATAATTATTACATAATTTTGTCAAATCATTTCAAATTTTATCAAAATCGGACGCATAGTTCAATTCCAGGGACAATCAAAAGTATTCCGTTACATTACGGTCAATGGGGGAAAATGTTTCAAATGCATTTTAATGGTGTTACATTCTTTCGAATAAAATAAAATTGATATACATCTATAAAGTACATATTATAATATACATTTGGCAAATTCTGTGGTGCAAAGAACATTTGTTATTGATTTAAAAGGCCACACAGAAGTATTTCATTACATAATTGTATAGGAAGAACATTGGTGCGCATTTTAATTGTAATTAACTAATTACAATTTTATGAGATTTATATATGAGAGTGATATTTTTAAAACTTCGTTATCGTACGAACGCACTTCATTTGTTACGCTTCACGTGCAATTTCCAACTTGTTTGCATAGTATTCTTAAATGTTATAAAAACTAAATTAAAGATGTTATATTCATTTTCCTATAAATAAACTTAGTAGAATGATTTTTGGCTTTGAAATATTCTGCAGTAAATTATAAACACTTCTATAAAAAACCGAAGAAGTTTGCCTTATAATAATGTGATCAGCGACAAATTTTCGAAATAAAAAAAATTGTGATATTATACCTATGAATTAAATTTTAGTTGGTTGGTTGGTTGTATGGGGTTTTATGGCGCAAGGTCCCTTTGGGGACATGCTGCGCCAAGACAAAGACGAAAAGAAAACAGAGTGTAAATTAAAATTAAAAATCAAACAAAGATATGTATAATAAAAATCCAATTAAAAGAGGACAAAAACCATAAAAAACACTAAGTGACAAAAAAACTGTAGAAGTTGGTATAAATGATAAAATATAAACAATGAGCAAGATGAATGAATATTACATAAAGAAAGGATTAAAGAATAAAAGAATGCAATGTCATGATATAATTAAAATCATTCAATGAGGGTAAAATAAAGAATTTAAAGGAGATGTAAGAAGTTAAAAACTGTATGATCAAAACAGTCCCGAGAACCTAGACTATGAAATGTTAAAAAATTTAGTTAAAATAAAATGTTTAGAGATAAACAATACAGAAGAAGATGCACAAAAAAACATGAAAACAATTTAAACAGGTAAAATCACTTAGGCGTATATTCCTCATAAACAATATTTTCTTCCTCTTCACTCGAGTCGTAAGAGGCTGACTCCATAGCCTCTTCCACATACTGATTCATATGTTTTGGATTTTTCAAATTGGTAGCAGATGGGCTATGACAAGATTTCCTTTCTTTACTCTTCACAGTTTGCCACCGTGAAGAGCCTCGGATTGTCTTATTTTCTTTAGTTTTTCTTTATTTGTTTAACAGTTTGACTAATATCAGGTTTCTGGGAGTTTGATACAGATGAAACAGGAGTTTTTGTTGTTTCATGTTTGGTTATATTTTTTGAATGGCTTGATTTCTGCGCTTGACTAGTCCAATATTCAATTTTTACAGGTTCTGATGACGGTTTCCAAAGCACTAATTTTGGCAAAACTCTGGTAACAGCAGTAGCGTGCGCATCACGGGTCTTTTTCTTTATAGAACTAGATGTTTTTTCAGGAGAACAGTTCTTAAAAGGAGCTTCAGTCTGGGTACTAATGTGTCTTACAGGTTTTGTTTGTTGCTTAAGTAAGCTAGAGTAAGAAACTCCAACAGATGGGGTTCTCGATTCTACAATTTTACGGGCTTCAGGGTAAGGAAGTTTTTGGGTTATTTTGATAGTAATGATCTCTTTTTCACGGTTCCAAATAGGACAGGAGCGAGAATATGAAGTATGATCACCTTTGCAATTTGCGCAGCGTTCCTGTTTTTCACAAGTTTACTGTCGTGGCCAACTTCTGCACAATGTGCACATGTAACAGTGCCACGGCATTGGCCATTAGTATTGGTATGGCCATAACGCTGGCATTTAAAATAACGGATGGGATTAGGTATGTAAGGTCGGACTGGGCAATTTAAATAGCCTGCTTTAATTCTAGTAGGTAAAATACGGCTATTGAAGGTTAATATTATATGTTTAGTAGGAATTATCTGACCATTTCTACGGATAGTGATAAGGCGGACATCTATGATATTTTGTTCCTTTAAGTTTGTTAGAAGTTCTCCTTTTGTGGAAAATAACAGGTCTGGTTCAGATATTACACCACAACAATAATTTAAAGTTGGATGTGCTTTGACAGAAACAGAGAATGTGCCTATTGTTTTACTATTGGACAAAAATTGTGACTGGTTGGCTGTAGAAACTTCAACCAGTAAATCCCCAGACTGTAATTTTTTGAGAGAATGGCCATCACCAAGAACAGATTGAAAGGTTTTAGCAATAAGAAATGGTGAAGTTTTTTTGAAAGAGCTATCAGAAAGGCTATCATTGCGTTTAATTGCGAAAACTCGAGTAAAAGAAGAATTCTTTGACATTTGTTGCTCTCCACATGGGAGTGAAATAGATGAAAGAGAAGTTTTTCCATCCATATTAAGTGAAAAGGGAATTCGGACCCCGGCCGCACCACCCACTCTCGAGCCCAACAAGGGGATGCACATTCGTGCACCAGTGCCAACCAGGGTCTATACGGTCACAAAACAATCCTATGTCAGTCTCCACCCTTAACGAGATGACTAGTAATTGCTCGCTCACTTGATCCCCAAAGCCAGTGACCAAAGTCAGCTGACCAGCCGATTGATACATACGGGACCAATATGTACATCCCGTCTACCTGAAGCAGAGGCCAAAGCAGTGTTTTAGTTTCCCTCAACTGCCAGGATCCCCTTTCCAGGGACACGGGTCGCCACACATGGCCAACACGTGTGTGGTTTACTGTTATAATAAATAAATAATATCTTTTTCACAGACAATTCTCCATGAGTCGATATACAGGATGTATCGGTCCATGCAGAATCACCCTCACCTCCGAAGAGGAAACCACAATGAGAGTGAAATAAAGGGGAAAGGAAGACCAGAGGAGTAAGAGGAAAATGAAAGGAGAAAGATCACTCAGGTGCCCCGGGGTTATGAAGCCCGTGAATACCTAAAGAAGGTATCCCCCTGGGGGGAATTAAATTTTAAATCCTGTATTTTATAAGCATGTGGAGAAATAGTTTTGTGTGGAGCTATTCTAGTTCGACATCGACATATTTTAAAACTTTGAAACACAGATGTCAAAGAGTTTATAATCTCGATTTGTCTGCTACTTCAATCTGCTATTCAACCAGCTTATTCATTTGGCCATTCCCGCCTTACTTTAATTTGTGAATTCAAAGTCGGATTGAGGGAAAATTTCATTCATCTGACATAACTCTATTCATCTCTGTCCTTTTTTTTGTCTGTTTGTCAGAGATCACAAAACTGTATAAGTCAGAGATTTTAAAATTTGTGTGAAAAGCTCGTGTCACGCGACAAATAATAAAAATTTGAAAAAAAAAATCTATTATTTTAAATAAGTTAATATTTTCAGTGCCATCCATTCATTTTTGCGATTTAAAATTTAGAAGAATACTTTAATTTTAACGTTTTTCATGTACGCATCATAACTTGGAATTAAAGCTTCTTCCTAGTAAACAGGAGATTTCTAAGTCAAATTCCGATTCTGGAAGTTGAAATTCTCACATTTTGATGGATTTAATTAAAACAAATTTCGTATTTTTTCCAAATTTAAGGGTTTATTGTGCAGTGATAAATAATTGCTGACATTCGTAGTATTTTTTAAATTCAATTTTCTTTCTATTTAAAAAAATAATGCGATTTATTATTGACTCGGAATTTTAAATTTCATTTATTTATTTTTTATTTTTAGAAATTTAAAATTTTATTTATATCTCCGCCAAAGTTTTTTAATTTCTTATTTCAGCAGATTTTGAATTTTGCATTTTTTTAAAATAATTTTATTTGATCATTTTTAATTTGATTAAAATAAATAACTTCTTTTTATAATTATTTCCAAATTAAATTTATGGGTGCTACCATTGGAATTTAACAATCTGCCATCACACTTACCGACTTGTTTATGTTAATGAAGTTTGTTGGGGAATTTATGTTAATAAAATTAAATTTGCGCAGTATTTAACATTTGTTTACAGGGACACATAAAATAATTCCGTTGTATTATGGTCCACTTAGTACTTGGATTGCAATGTGACTTATTAGATGGCGAAACCGATTCAGTTATGTAAACTTTTTTTTACTGTACTCTCGAATACATTATTGAATATAAAAATATATTTACGAAAAACTAATATCTTCAAATTTATTTCTTAATCTGCACTCATGATGTATTCTTCAATTCTGATGCAAAGCTAGTACGTAGATAACATTTTTTTCACGAAATTAAAAAATGTTGATTTGATGAGTCAAATCACTGTCTTAATACCAGTGTTTTGATGGAAATTTACACCTTATTATTAAACTCACAAATATACAAATAAATACTTAAAAGATGTTGCAAAAATAGATATTATTTATTTATTATTTACCTTAGATCTTTCGAATGCCCTCGCATCCATTTTCAAAGGAATATAAAACAAGATAATTCATTAGAAAAATCAATAATAATCAATAATAATAACTAGCAGGGGTGACCGAACTAAACTCGGTCAAAATTAACTTAGTGTTCAACTCGATACAGTATTTTTATTACATCATTCCCTCTGTATTATTACAGTAAAACATGTTATTTATAATAGCATTAGTATTTACAAAAACAATTAATAAGGATGTATACACATGTTCATAAATTTTACTATATTTTAAAACTTACAACGAAAGGACATCCATCCAAATCACTTTTTTAGCTCGACTCTGATTGGTTTTCACCATGCATCTCGTATCCTATTAAGAATGTAAAAAAAATTACTTCACATTCTGAAAGACAATGTTTTTTGCCAGATACAGCCAAATTAGAAGACATTCTTTCATTTGGCGCTAAATATTTGTTTTGGCTTTTGTAATCTTAATAATCAATTTTTCGGCCAAATGTCGCCAATATTTTGTCAAATATCGCCAACTTATTTTTTGTTGCCATATTCTCGTGACTCTGACTCGTATTACCAAAATGACACACTAATCAAATTTGATCAAACATTTGATTTAGCTCAATGGTCTTCAGATAATCAAAAACAGTAGAATATAAAATTGAATAAAAATTGTTTAAGCCATTTCTTAGGTGAAATTAGCTTGACAGCATTCAGCAATGAAGCGAAGTGACCCACTAATATAATTTTGTTTAGCATGCGACTCAGCCCAATGGCCTTCTCGTGACAAAGGACTTTTCATTACAAAATTTAGGTAAAATTGATTGATTCGTTATGTATAATTAGAATGACCATAACCAATTATGACACCAAATTACTCACTAATTGAATTTTCACGAGCATATGTCCTATTCCAATGGTTTTCTCTGCCGAAAACGATATAATAAAAGGATATTCAAAATGGTGAGAGCCATTATCTGCATAAAATTAGCATAACCCATCATGACCCACAAATGACCCTTATAATCGAAATCTCTCGAACATGTGACCTAGCTCATTAGTTTTTGGGTGCCGAAAACCATTAAATACAAAATTTAGATAAAATCGATTGAGCCGTTTAATAAATATAATTCATTTGACCCGTATCTATTATGACCCAAAATCACCCACTAATCTTATTTTCTGAAACATCTGATCTAACCCAATGCTTTTCTTGTGCCCGAAAACGGTAGAATACAAATTTTTTTCAAAATTGCGCGAGACATTGTCTAGATAAAATTAGAATGACCCAGAAGTGACCCACTAATCACAATTTCTCGAACATGTGACCTAACCCAATGATTTTCTCGTGCCAAAAATATGCTGAATACAAAATTTCGTTAAAATCACCCACTCGTTCTTTAGATATAACTTGACCATGACCCATTATGACTCACAAATGACCCTTATAATCAAAGTCTCACAAACATGTGACTTAGCCCTTTAGTTTTCTCGTGTCTAAAAATTGTTACATACAAATTTTCGTTAAAATCGATCCTGCTGTTTTTTAATTATAAATAGCTTGACCCAGACTCTTTATGACACAAAATGTCCCATTAATAGAAATTTCTCGAACATGTGAGCTAGCCATATGCTTTTTTCGTGTCAAAACAATGTTGCATACAAAATTTCATTAAAATAGATTCACCCGTTCTTTAGATATAGCTTGACATGACCCATTATGACCCATCATAACCCATAAATGATTCTTAAAATTGAAATCTCTCAAACATGTGACTTAGCACATTAGTTTTCTTATGTCAAGAACTTGTTACATTCAAAATTTCGTTAAAATCGACCACACTGTTCTTTAAATATAAATATCTTGACCCTGACCCTTTATGACCCATTAATCGAATTTTTTCGAACATGTGATCTAGCCCAATGTTTTTCTCGTGCCCGAAAATTATAGAATGAAATTTTTAGTCAAAATTGCGTGAGAAAATCTCTAGATAAAAATAGCATGACTCACAATGACCCCAAAAATGACCCACTAACCGAATTTTCTCGAACATGTTGCCTAACCCAATGGTCTTCTTGTAATCCAAAACCATAAAATATAAAATTTGGTCAAAATCGTTAGAGCCGTTTTTTAGATAAAAATGGCTTGACCCATAATGACCCAAAAATGACCCACTAATCGGATTTTTTCGAACATGTGACCCAGCCCAATAGTTTTCTCGTGCCAAAAAACGATAGGATACAAAATTTCCTTAAAATCGACCCAGCCGTTCTCTAGATATAAATAGCTTGATCCTGACCCATTATGACCCAAAATGACCCAATATTCGATTTTTCTCGAACATGTGACCTAGTCCAATGGTCTTTTCGTGCCGGAAAACGGTAAAATCCAAATTTTTGCGAAAATCGTTAGAGCCGTTTTTAAGATAAAATTTACACGCACACACAATTTTTGCTCGCATTATACGATAATGATCAATAATCGTTCGAATCAATTATCTTCTTTTATATTCCTTAGAAAATGGATGCGAGAGCATTCGAAATAACTAAGCTAAATAACAAATAAATAATATTTATTTTTGCAACACCTTTCAAGTATTTATTCGTATATTTGTGAGTGTTGCTTTGATATGAGCGTCTTTCATTTATATAATATGAGAATTCTTCACAAAAAGCATATTCATTTTTCGATGTATTTTTAAAATCTATTCTGAAGAAAGGTACTTAGATTCTAATATAAAGTTAAAAAATAAACAAAATTTTTAGGAATTAAAAAAATGCTGATTTGATATGAGAGTCTTGTAATTATGTAATAAGAAAATTCTTGCCGAAAAAAAATTCATTTTCCGATTTACTTTTTAATCTACAATGGTAAGAAACGCTTCACTTCGAATATAAAGTTTATACAAAAATAAAATTTGCCTTGTAATTAAGCCCCACCAGTGGCCGAGAGGATTAGACCTCTCAACTGGTAGACGGCAGGTGCTGGGTTCGAACCCAATCGCGGCCGTCGGCCCAACCGTTCGGAGTTTTCGTGGTTTTCTTCGAACCTTGCGTAAATACGGGTTAGGTTCCCTTAGAAAGACCCCCACGAAGGGCACTCCCCCCAGGTCCTATATCCCTAGTGTAGATAATCGGACGACACCAAATAAACCAAAGCCTTGTAATAAAATACTCTCATATCAAATTAATATTCTTTAATATTAATTTGATATGAGAGTATTTTATTTTTATAGTACGGGAATTCTGCATGAAAAATAAATTCATTTTTCATTTTTTGATGTATTTTTAATCCACTTCGCTGAAATATACTGAACTTCTGATGTAAAGTAATGCATATATATATATATATTTTTTTTTTTGGTTTTAAAAAATCGTGATTTGAAAATGAGTGTCTCGTAATTGTTCCGACTTATATATTAATCTACACTGATGAAACATACTTGGGTTTTGATATAAAGTGAATACAAAGATAATAATTTTTTTAGAGTTTTAAAATCGTTATTTGATATGAGTATCTTGTATTTGTGTAATAAGAGAATTCTTCGCGGAAAAAAATATATATTACGGTTTATTTTTTTAAAGGTTATATTTCCGAGATAAAAGATTATTGACTTCTGATATAAATTAATACATAGGTTATTTTTTTAATTAAAAATTGTGTTTTGATATGAGTGTCTCTTATTTTTGCAATAAGAGAATTCTTCACATTTTTTTTTTTTTATGATTCATTTTTTAATATGCACCACGAAAGTTCCTTGATTTCTGATGTAAAATTAAAACATTGACATTTTTTTGGACTTAAAAAATTTTGATTTGCTATGAACGTCTTGTACTTATGTAATAAGTAAAATCTTCAAAAAATGCATATTTTGGAAATACATTTAACACTAATACTTATTCATTATTGCTAAGCATAATATAAAGTGTAAATATATATATATATGTATATATGTGTGTGTGTGTGTATGTGTGTGTATGTAAACTATTTATAAAATGCATTGGAATTCCAAAATAAAATTTAAACATATTTTTATTGTATAGTAATGCTCTGATATGGAATTATGGTTACGACTTGATTATTCCATTGTTTTTTCGAGAAATTATACAAATCGCCAAACTACTCGTAAATTATACTAATTGGCATAAGTATATGTTAAATAACAGAAAAAAATGTATTAGTAAAAGATTAATAAAAATACAAATAAAATGTCGAATTAAAAATCACTTGATGATGTAACAAGCACGTGTAAAATATTAATATCAAGTGAATGTAACATTTATGATAAGCCATTTTTGGCAATTAATCTTACAGTTTTGGGATAGTAATTTGGTTAACGGAATAACTAATTAGTACCAAATTGCATAAAGTTTCTTATAACATATAATTGATAAACCTATATACCAAGAGTATATTGCATCGTATTAATCATCTCAATTGGAATTGAAATACTTCTTTTAATGGAATTTTGAAAGAAATACATGGTCATAAAAAATCGAAAAGTAGAGAAAAAAGGATTAAAAATATCTCGAAAACTAATTTTCCGATCAAAACTACTTTTTATGCCAAATTTATGTCTCTTTGTTTTTTTCTGTATTCATGAATTAAAATAAACAGTTTCGAAAATATTTATGCACTCTTCATCAGAACGAATAATTCAAGAGTCCAAAAAAGAAATTCCGAATAATCGAACAGATACTAAATAGATTTCCTACCATTATTACATACTAAATACACACCAGATTTTAACTCTCTATCTCAATTTGTTCGGGTGTTAGAGTGTATATAAAGACACACAGACAGACATACGGATTATTTATTTTCAAAAAATGTGTTTTTCGGAACCTCCAGTGTCTGAAATGTGTAAGCCCGTCAATTTTGTTTTATTCCGTTTTCAAAACGATTGCACAGTTACCCTATACCGCATATAATGGGTAAGTAATAATCTACAAACTTCCAATTTTCTAATCATTATGCATGTTATTACCCCCCCCCCATAACATACAAATATGTTTTCTTTTACTTTCACCAAAGAAAAAGACATGGTACTTTAAAATTACAAAATTTCCATAACGTGAGAAGTCACATCTAACTCTAGTACACTTAATATTCAAGATGTTTTTCTAAAAGCAGGAAATCAAAAAATTAATATTTTCCTCAGGAAATAAATTTCCTGTGAAATTTAACATCTGCGATAACTTTTTTTGTTTGTATACTCTCATGAAATTGCATTTTTAACTAAATTATTCATAGATATTTTAAAAATAAATTCCTGAAGCTTAATTTATGTAGATTACATATTTTTTTACGATATTTATAACTTACGTATACCTCAAATAAATTAGAAATATATAAGTATAAAACATAAAAAATAAAAAAAGCTAGATTAATTAATAATTTCAATAATCATGCTTTCATGACATTTTTACTTTCTTCTATTTTTGCAAGAAAAAAATATCGGCTTCATTAAAAATTTTGAATTCCGGTTTTTGACGGATTTACACGTTTTAGTAGCAAGAGACTAAAAAAAACATACTTTTAAAAAATGGCTGTCTGTGAATCTGTGGGTCTGTCTGTCTGTTGTGTCTGTCACATAAATTTTGTGGTCGCTCTATCTCATGAACTGATAAAAGGAATTATAAATAAAAATTAATATTCAGGTGGACCCTGATTTAAATTGATTAGTTTTTTATGTAAATTGCTCAACAGACGACTTTGCTATGCTGTAATTTAACGATTCTAGATTTATGATACGAACAGCTATATCTCAATAACTAATGGACGGATTTCCATCAGATTTAAGAGTCTGTTATTCCTTAACATGAATTAATGTTGTTTATATTTGGTGTAAATCGCTCAACAGATAACACTGCTATGCTGCAGTTATCATTATTTTTGCAATCGCTCTATTTCAAGAAATTATATACAGAATTTAGTAAAAATTTATATTTTAGTAGACCCTGATATAGATCGATGCTAATTTCATTTTGTAATAAATCGCTTTACAGGTGGCATTGCTATGCTTTTTTTTTCGATTTACGTAACAGCTCTATCTCAATAACAATTTCGCGGATTTCCCTCAAACTTCAGATTCAGTTAATCTTTGACATGTATTAATGCTGTTTGCATTTTCATTTAAATCACTCTACGGGTGGACCAGAACTTTTAGAGCAGTGATTCTCAACCTTTTCTTTTCTACGCCCCACGAAAACTTCTTTAACACGTTCGCTGCCGCTTACGTAAAGATGTGATGATAGTTAATGCCGCACTGTAGAAGTGTGTTTTTCCCAGAAGACGATTTATTTTCTATAACAAAGAATCGGTGAACGATTTTACCGCGCCAGCTCGCGACTGGCTCTTGTACATCACCCCACATCAGGCTCTGGCGCGTGAGTGTCCCCTTAACATTGGCGCCATGCCACGCGATGGCGCGTGAACGGCAGCGAACGTGTTATAATCACCGTGCCCTCCTCTCTCACTATATAAATTGTATATTTTGGTATTTAAAAAATGAACTCTAATCCAGGGATGAAAACGTAAATCGGCCTTAACAATATTGGTTCATTTCGCATTTTCAACTCAGCAAAGAGGTGAATATTCCCTCACAAATGTATTTTTAACACAATTCCATAATTACGTTTTCACCGTTGTGCAAAAAATAAAATGTTTGTTACACTTTTCCAAAAATTTCTCAACGTCAAAAAAATGCTATATGGTCTGCACTTTTATCCTCACAAAGTATTTTGACGAGATATTTACAATTAAGATTAAAATTGATAAAATTCATGCATTTTATATATCGTTTCTTTTCTAACTTGCTCTTACCTTTTAAAGGTGTTTGACATATGGATAAATCAAGACACAAGAAGAATTTCTATATCCTCATCGTTATCATTTTTAAGTTAATTTTTGTGTCTCCATAAATTTCCTCTTATTTACTTTTCCGCTCTGATTTCATTAACTGAGCCGCGTTGACAACCTGGGTGGTCTATCCCACAAATTTGTGAAATAGGATTTTGAATTTTTAAAGCATTATTTTTCATGACATCTATTTGCTACATAATGTATCTATCTACCTATATTATAAAAGTCAAACGTATCTATGCGTAACGCATATGTCGATGTATTACGGCAACATATTAGGAACGTGAAGTTGTATAGAATAAATCTACTAAAAAAATAATTAAATATCAGCGGTTGAAGAAATTCTACTCATATGGGGATTACAAGTGGGTCAAAAATTTTAGAATATTCAGCACAGCACTCATTTTAGTTAAAATCGCATCCATTTTCAGAGGAATAAAAGAGGATAATTATCTTCTTTTATTCATTTGAAATTGGATGCGAGGGCATCCGAAAGATCTAAGGTAAATAATAAATAAATAATATCTATTTTTGCAACACCTTTTAAGTATTTATTTGTATATTTTAAGATTAAAAACAATGTGTAAATTCCATCAAGATACAAGTATTAATACAAGTATTTAACTCACAATTTTTTTTTACTGTATACATAGGCCATAAACTAAACTTTCGAGTAAAATATTTAATTTCTAGTATCAATACTTGAAATTTGAATAGAATATTTTTTATATGCTTTCAGTTTATGGCCTAGTTAAAATTTAAGCATGCAATGTTAGTTTATCTATAGTAGCAGTTGTCTGTACTTGTACAAAGTTTTTTATAAATTTTGTTCATGGCTTGATTACTAATTATCGTTCTCCGATACTTTTATAAAGTTAATTAATTTTCTGCTGAAATTTAAAATTACTTTTGTGAAAAAATAAAATCAATAAACATATCCCTTTTGCTATTGATTTTTCTTTTAAATATTCTAAAGTCTTTTCAAAGTGTATAGCTCATCTTTATTTCTGAAATCAATAAAAAAATATTGATTTTATTTTAAGTTAAATTCAAGTGTGCATGAAAGGAAATAGGAAAGTATATTGCATGGTAATGAAATTATTATTCGTAAACAATATTACTGAATAAGCCTTGAAATAATGCATGAGTATAGATAAAGATTTTGTAAGCTTTCAGTTATTTTATAATTTAACAAGTCAAATAATGTATTAATAAGCCACCCTTCACAAAAAACGAAATTTACTGTAGCCCTTCTGTTAATTTTTTTTTAACTATTTAATTCTACTAATACAGTAGAACCGCGATTATCTGAATTCCGGCCATCCAAAAATTTGCTCAATCGAAAGACGTTAAAATTAAACAGTAGACTTTGTCCTTTTTAAATGGGGAAAAAAATATTGTCGACATTATTTTTATCGATGTCGAATGACACCTTTCAACATATTTTGTTTTATAATCGCTAGTTTATTGTAAGTTTTAGATCAAAACAATTCCGATTCCTTTTGAATGTATTGAAGTAGTTGTTTTAATACTTATTAACTTTAAAGTTTGAAAGCAAAATAAGTAAAAATCTAAGCTAGAAAACTGTTATTGGGCATTGATAGAAATAGTGTTAGAAAACCATGTTTTTTATGGAATACATAAACACAGAGTCAACATTTTATTTGTTACATTGCGTAATTTAGGGCACTTTATTAAATAGACGCGTACGACACTTTATTTATTTACAAAATATGTTGTGATTTTCTTTTGTTTTTCAACTTTGTATCATTTCAATGCTGCTTTATCATGCCACCTTTTAAATAACAACATATTTGATGCTGTTGCATGTTCTTGTACAGGGGTTGGACAAATATATGGGAACACCTAAAAAAAAAAACGTTCGCTTGCCTAATATGGTGTAGGGTACCCGTTGTCATTCAAAACAGCTTGCAGTCTTCTCGGAATGGATAAATACAGTTTCTGTATGTTTGCCAAGGGAATATTGTACCATTCTTCTTGCAATACGGTGGAAAGTTCAAGTAACGATGTTGGCGGTGGGTAGCGACACCGCACTTTCCGCTCCAATGTAGACCACAAAGGTTCGATATTATTCAGATCTGGTGACTGAGGTGGCCAGGGGGGATGCGACAATTCATCCTCGTGCTCAGAAAACCAGTCCTGTACAATGTGAGCTGTGTGAACGGGGGCATTGTCGTCTTGGAAGATACCATCACCATTGGGGAACAAATTTGTACCATTAGATGGATTTGATTGGCCAAAATGTTTACATAAGCCTGAGCAGTTATACGCCCTGGCAGAGTTATCATGGAGCCAGAAGAGAACCACGATGTGGCTGCCCAAACCATCACCGGACCCCCGCCATGTTTCACTCTTGGCAACAAGCAGTCTGTATTATAGGCTTGAGATCGCGTTCTCCAGACGTAAACTCGGCCAGAAGTAGGAAACAATGTGAAAGAAGGCTCATCAGACCATATTACTCTCTTCCACTGCTCTATAGTCCAGGCTTTACGACTTAAACACCACTTTTTCCTGTTACGGGCATTAGCATCACTGATGAACGGCTTTTCAACTGCAGCACGGCCAGCAATTCCCTGTTTATGAAGCTATCTTCTAATTGTTTTGGTACTCACAGGGTTTTGTAACACGACATTCATTTCAGCAGTAACTTTTGCAACTGTGGTCATCTTATTTTTCGCGATAATCCTCCATAATGATCGTCTGTCGCGATCATTCAGCACGCACTTTCGTCCGCGCTGTGATTTAGCGGATGATGTTTTTCCGCATTTCAAATATGCGGAACAAATCTTCGACACAGTACCTCTTTAAACACTAAAAGCCTCGGCTATCTTGCTTATGGAAGCACCCACCATACGCGCGCCAACAATTTGGCCACGTTCGAAGTCTGTTAACTCTGACATAATGCAATGACAACCTCACATAACAGTCCTCCAACAACGACTGTACGGTGCAGCTATTTTACAAAGTTGTATAGGTGACGTCAGTAGGCGAAAACGCCAGCGCCATCTACTTAGTTCATTAAAATCAATCTCTCTTTTCAAACATGCATTTCAAAAGGTGTTTCCATATTTTTGTCCAACCCCTGTACTTCAACATAGAGAAGCGCCGCGTCTATGTATAATTTCACTTTGTGGCTTGTCATTGAAGATACTTTGAATATGACATTACAACAATTTCAGTACAATGATGATAGATCATAAGATAACATCACATATTTTCGACATAAGTCTCCCAGTTATTCGAAAATTCTTAAGAAACCGCAATTATCCGAAAATTCCTATGGAACCCCGGTTAACCGAAAATGCTTTGGTTCCATGCTTTTCGGATAAACAAGGTTTTACCTTTTTTTTTTTTTTTTTTGAAAAAACTAACTTCTATTCGGGTTGTTTTAAATTATTCCAATTTTTACATTTTAATTTTAAAGTCTTTTAAGAAATTTCTTGACATACGCATGAATCGAGTTTGTTGCATAATTGAAGAGAAAATAAAGACGATGGAAATTTTCCAAATCATTACGAACACCGTTTTTGTATAACAATTAAAAATAACTTTCTACAAACTTTTGAACAGAAAATTACGTCATAAAATGTGCGTGTATAAAATAACGCATTTTTACACGTACGGTTTACTTTCAATATGTTTTTCATTACACTTATACTGAAATTGAGACGGTCATCACAGGCAAATACAGTGGGTGAAAATTATGCCATAGAGTAAACGAAATAAGTATTTTCTTTGATGAAACTAATAATTTTTACTGCCAGTGCGTCTAACAGCAAATTTCTTGATTTCTAGGTCACTCAGATTAGAAGTTACAGATATACTTATATGTGTGTATTCATGTGTACTAATTTAAATTTATTTTTATTGTGATTATTAAAGTAAACATCAGATATTATATTCAGAAAAGATAAAATAATCAAAAGAGTTATTTCAATAAAGACTTGTGCTATTATAAAATTTATTGATGAAACTATAGCTTTATAAATTAGGTTTATTCGTCATATTTATTGCTAAATGTAACTACAGATAACTGGTGCGTTTATTTTTAAAAAAATTTCTGCCGACGGTACTTATAAGTACCATAAAAATTTTTGATTATAAAATTCTTTTGATGGGTCAATCATCTGTAATACGGTTTAGAATGAGTTACAAATACATTATTTTATTTGTTCCAAAAGCATTATTGGTTGCACAAAACAGAAATATTTTTTAAAGGATGATTTTTTTTTTTTTTTGACTTTTTATGTTTTTTAGCATTCCTGGCGCGGAGGGAGGGGATGGGGGTCTTTCAATTCGGAAACATTTCTATATTTATATTGTAAGAACA
Organism: Maratus speculifer; assembly: GCA_964019185.1. NCBI lineage: Eukaryota > Metazoa > Arthropoda > Arachnida > Araneae > Salticidae > Maratus > Maratus speculifer. The sequence continues at coordinate 214,534,298 of OZ025297.1, read as the reverse complement.
TCATATTTGTGCATTTTATAATTCTACAAAATACTACGAGAATAACTTAAAATAAAAAATTTTATGGGGTTATAAATATTGCACAAAATCCCTCTAAATTCAAATTTAATTAATACTTCTAAATCCTTCAAAAATTTATTAAATGATATTGTGAATCTTTTAAATTTAAAATAACACTTTCGGGTCTGATTTTTTTTAATTAGGTTATAGAAAAAATTACTTTTAAATTAATAACATTAACACTAGCTATACAAATGGATTTATGAGTGTTTAATAAATATTTCTCTGTCTGAAAGATAACAAATGTTATTGTTTTGCGTACTCTTCAATTATTATTCATATGAGAATAGGATAAAGAAGAAATTTTGGAGATGTTTAGAAGATATCGTAGTACAATAAGATTTAACTTATATTACAACTTTCTAATACTTTTTGAGCTTTATTACACATGATTCTTTCAGGAAAATTAGTTTTATTTTAAATTAGAAGAGTGAAATATATATTTAAAATAAAAGAACCGCAAACGGCGCAAACAGAATTAAGCAAATAACAATAAATATTATTATCACTAAATTTCTAAACATAAATGAAGTCATGTCCCATATAGCACACTTGTCTCCCCAGGATGTCATGGGGAGGATTCACATCCCACGACCATCATCCCCCAGGCATCCCTGAGGATGCAGAAAATTGTCACCAGGAGGTCCTCAGGAACCGAAAATGTCCGCTTTACAGCATCCTGGGGCGCTCCCCAGGATCTCCTTCAGGGTTCTCCCCGAGAGGTTTTGGGGAAGATTTGAGAAAGTGATATAGGAGGAACTTTGGGAAACTTCAAGGTCACCAATACGTTAAAAAATAAAATAAAGCTATGATTTAATTTTCATTTCTTAGAAGAATACGCGAATGTTGTTTTTTCCCTATCATTCAGACGGAGATATACAGAGATCATTCAGGTACAAATATCTTACTTTCATTTTTCCTGCTGGATTTGAACCCCAGTACATTGGCATTCAGGACGCGCACTCTGACCGTTATGCTGTAGGGTCAGTAATGAATAAAGGTTTCTAAGGTATACATGTATTTTTAATCCGCTTTTGAAACTTAAAACTAGGAAATGCCCTCATTTTTTGTGCCTTTTGCATACATTCGACATAAATTTAAATTAATAACTCTAAATAAAATATCAATAAATTTTTGTTATAACATAAATGTCTTCGAATATTAAAATTTTTACATGAAACTTTATTTTGAAATGATAAAAATATCCGTTTAGCTTTAATACTTAAAATAGTCCATTAAAATAATTCTGTAGTTAGAAAATTGATTATGAATTATATTTTGACACAAAATGAATGATGCAAAACATTTCTTATGATATCCTCAATAAAATTTAATTTTAGTTAATAGTAATATTATTTCCAGAGATTAAAAAGGCAAGAGATTAAAACACATAGTTCCATTAAAATTATGATTTTTTTTTTTTTTATGTATTGAAAAATAGTCTAAGTGAATGCCTTAAAAAATAAAACTTTTTTGCTCTCTCTCTCTTACATTTTTACAGAAATTTTAATCGATTTTTTTCATTTTACGCTTGGTAAAAGGTGCTATTATTATAAGAATTTATGAAAAAAATATATAAATTTGCTTAGTCTTTTCTTTCCTATTGGGCTAGTTCCTAGTTCGTTTCACAGTGGGCCCCACCAGCTGTTAAGAGAATCTGCTCTCAAAACTGGTGGATCGAAGGTGCTGAACCGCACCCGTCGGCCAAATCGTTCGGAGTTTCCCGCGGTTTTCTTCGAATCTTGGATTTTCTTGCGTAAATACGGGTTAGTTTCCATTAAAAAGTCCCTCACGGAGGGCAACCGCCATCCTTTGATATTCCATCATCTTGATAATTGGCCGTCATAAATACAACCAACCAACAAATCAGTTTCAAAGAGATTTGGCATATTTTGTCGAGTATTTATTAACACATAATTAAATCCATTACTTATGATATTTTTTACGATGGTACGAGTTGCAGATGTTTGGAGATTTACCACTTGTCGCGGGATTAAAAAATACTGTAAAACCACTGTATTATTTTATTACATTTGTAAAAATATTAAAATTTTGTATTGTCATCGAAAACTCGATTGTACAAATTTGTATCATTTTGTTGTATCAGGATTTGGTGTGAAAATCAATTGTAAAATTCTATTATTACACTGAAACACTGCTTGAGATTGAGTTACATAAAATAGAATCTATTATTAAAATTTTAATCGGTTACAAAACCATTTAATTTTCTTTTTATTATAAATAAAATTAATTTACAGTTAAATCTCCATTTAACCAGTCTTTAAGTTTGTATGAAATCTTTATGTGCATAAAAAATACAATATGCACATTTTTTCATTTAATCAACGACGGGAAATATATTTGTTGATTTTTTGAAATGTATTTTTAGTAACAAAGATTTTAGGCAATTTTAAAAGCCTAAAAGAACTGATATCTTTATTTAAAATATAAGATGTTTTTATCAACGATTTTAAAAATCCTAAACATTTCTAATATATATATATATTTCCTTTTTCCTACGAACAAATTTGTTTGTATCACCTTTTGTTACTAATTCACAAATAGTCTCATTACTCTTTTTTCTCTCTCTCTCCTTTAGTGATTTCCGAAAAATTTGCAACAACATTCTCAGCTGGCAAAACTGGTTGGAGGGCAAGTAAATTTATTATTGTGAGTCTAATTGATGGAAGGTTGGGACGGTGACTCCTGCTTGAGAGCATTGTATGCGTAATAATATTCTCATTGTCACCTAACTATGAATATATGAATGGTAAAACAGGAAATTCCATGCTTAATAGATATCCAAACTAAAGAAATATAATATAAAATCGGCTTGTTAAATGAAGGTTTTAAGTAATGCAATATATTTTTCATTTGAAAATTGTGACAAAATATTTGTTATTAAAGAAATACAGATAGATATTTAACTGTAATTTCAGAACCAAAAAATATAGATATTTCTGAAGTTTTCAAAATAAAGACTTCACTTTATCTTTCAGAATTTAAATAATAATAATGATATTATGTTTGATAATCTATAAAAAATATTAGAAAAATAATTTGTTAATAAGTCCAACTTACATAAAAAAAATAATTAATGATAAATAAAACAATTTAGGTTAAACCATCAGAAACAGTGGCGCCAACTTTTGAAAAATATTGAGTGTGCTCAAAAAAATTTTGAACAAATATATAAATATTTCGTGGGCTCAATTAATAATAGGTGGATAGAGTTATCAAATTATTGGGTGGGCTTGAACCCCATGGGCCCACATGAGTTGGCGCCACTGATCAGAAATGACTCAGAGATTTATACTTCTATTTAGCTAACATTTTCTTATCTTCAACACATACATAAATTACACTGCTGGGAAATTCATAATAACCTTAATTAAATATTAAATTTGCGTGAATTTATAATTTTTGACTGGTTTTATAGGAATGTATATTTTTTAAACAGAAAATCTTTTTAAATAAGCCACGTATTGGTATACATTTGGGTAGGGGGGAGGTGCGACCCAATAATTATATATTTTAAATACAAAGGCACCATTTTAAAGGGAACTGTTCTATCTTTGAATTGGTGTTATGTGCTGTGATAAAAATGTCTAGTTTCGTCGCGACACATTTTTTATTTAATATTGCTTAGTACGTATGTTAGCTAATTATATATATATATAAACATTTAACATCTGATATTAAAATGCATCAGGACTCGATTTAGATGATTGTCATAACAAAGTTTTAAACGGGTACTTATGAACAAACTTACTTTAAGAATCCCTTTTTTTTTCTTTGCATAAATAACTTTACCTCTAAATATCAGAAAAATATTTGATCTAGAATTATCTTCTCTTTACAGATTTTAGTGTATTACTTTAGAGTAGTGACGAAATTGTCACGACATTGCTTAAGTAAATATGTATAAAAAAAAAGGAACAGCACAATCAATCAAAAAAAAAAAATAAAAAAATAAATAAATAGATATATAAAAATTGAAATAAAATTTTGAATTTATTTTAGCATTAAACAAGGAATAATAATTATAATATTTTTAATTATTAGGTAAAGTTGAAAGCTAATTGCAGTAAAAACTGCAAGATTTTATTTATAATAATAATAGTAATAATGCACGTGTGTAGTCTTGGAGGGATTATCACCACGAATTCCCAGACAGACAAAATGGGGGCAATAAAACTAAACTATAGTTTGTCGCCAGCCTGTGACATAAAAAAATCGAAGAAACAAGAGCAGAATTTATGGGGCTTTCAACGATTATTTACAACCAGGGGACAAGGATTGCGTGTGGTCGACGGTCATACACAAAAGCCGCATCATCACGAGGGGTCGAACAGGAGGAAGAAGCCAAATAAACAAAAAAAAAGAGAAAGGGGTGGAAAAAATAAAAAGACTTACCTCCCCAATGGTCAAGGGACCAATGACCTACTTGGGATTACAAGGGACGATTAAAATCTTTTTTTGAGTAACCAATGAAGGAAGAGTTACCCGGACCGAGAGATGGAGAGGAAAGGAAAAACTTTTTTTTTTTCTCTCAGATGTTGTTTTCCGCATCTGGAGATCAGTGGAAGAAAAAAAATGTGTTTAATGTTTCTTTAAAAAGGGACTTTGGAACGAGGTGCAGATCATAGAAGAAATATGAATAGACATTCTCCATGATTATTTATTATGCCTCTCCGCAGCCTACCAGTGCCTAATGGACTCGATGTCATGATTTTCAATCATCAGGCTCGATAGGATTCCTCAATTAGACATTCTCCATGCTTATTTATTATGCCTCTCCGCAGCCTACCAGTGCCGAATGGACTCGGTGTGATGATTTTCAATTGATATGAGATAGTCCATTTAAACTGACTCTGCATGATTCTCATCAGGTCCGATATGATTCCTCATTTAGACATTCTCCAAGATTATTATTTATGCCACTCTGTAACTTTCCATTATTAAAAGGACTTAGTGTGATTTTCAACAACATACAACTCTATGAACACTAATGAGTAATATTTACATGGATGAGTGGTGTGCTTCTTGCAAGAGACACTTCATTAATCATACAGGACTGTCTGACATGATTCTCAAGTCTGCCGAATGCCGTGGTTATGGTGAGAAATTTTTTTATAATCCTTCCAAGTGATAAGGCCATTTTAAAAAAAAATATTTTGTTTTATGTGAATAATAAAAAAAAATTCACTATTTAAGTTTTAATTGATAAAATTAATTAAAATAATAATAAAATAAAACGAATGAATATTTTTTTTGGGTGAATAGCCCCGATGATTGTGCTGTGAGCATTTAACAATATACAGTATTTAAGTTGAATTTAAAACAAAAAAATTAAGTGTAGTAAGTAAATAGATTTTTATTGGTGAATCTTACTATTTGTTATTTGTATTTACCATTTGTATATTTTGAGAATAAATGTTTGAGTGTATATATGTATTTGTGTTTTTTCCATGATTTCTCTTACTCTATTTATTTTCAGTGAATTAATAGATTAATTACCTTTAATAATAACGATCAGAATTCTTTTATTTTGTTAATTTTATGTAACCCAATAGAATCCTGATTTGCAAATTCAAATGTTAAATAAGTTTGAGTCTGAGCTACTGCGATTTTCCTTTATTTAAATTATCGATAAATTTAAAAGAAAACAATTTTTTTTTTTGGTAATATTCAGTACAATCTTTCACAACGCGGATTGGGATATTATCTTAATATTACTTTATTAACACTAACCACTATCTTTCGCGTACCTTGTAATGTGGTGTAATTTTCCTCACCACATTTAGAAACTTACTATTTAGTTAATTTAAATAAGTTAAATTAATTTCTTAATTAATGATAAAATAATAATAATAATAAAACAAAACGCAATAGGTTATTTATTAATAATTAATAAAATATTGATTAATGAACAAAATTTGGTTTAAAAGATACATAATAGTAATTGATATATAAAAATAGGAATTAACTGAAATAATAAATTAAAAATTTTAATTTAACTAAAAAAGATTAAGAGTTATATCAATAATTAAAAATAATTACAATTTAATAACAATTATCTAACTTGCTAAAAAAAAAAGAAATGAAATATTTAATAAAATAAAATTAACTAATTAAAAAATTATACTGATCAAATTGAATTCAATATTTTAATAAAAAGAAATTGAGTATTGTACTGAGAACTCACGAGATGGCGCCAGCACTGTGACTTCCCCGGCACTTCCTCAGGAAAGACTAACCGGGTTCCTCCCCAGGAATGATTTCCCAGGAACTTCCTCAGGAGTAGCGTCCCTGGGAAGTTGCTCCGTGGGACGCTTCTAGGAGCTCTCTCCTGAGGACACCGTAAAAGACTCTTCCCTAAGACGTCCTGATCTTGTCATTTTAGTATTAGGAGGAATATGGGATGACTTGGAGCTCCTGGTAAGGTATTGAGGAGCTTTTGTGCTGTATGGGATAGTACATATTTAGACATATACTAACATTACAACATATAAGTATTGGTAAAGGTATTTCTTAAATCAAAATAATACTCTATTAAAGGACATGTACTATTAATAGTACACCAGACCCGAAAGGTTTAAACGATCTACGTAAAATGCTTTAGACGGTAAAATTTCCATGAATTCATAATGCGGTAAATAACGAGTTAATCAGATATAAAACATAAAATACAAAAAATAAGGAAAAGAAAAAAGAAAACAGAAAACAGAATTAATTTCCGTCAAGAGTGAAGGGAAAACTAATTTTAAAGTACTTAAAGATTTTCTTGCGCGATATTTTCTAACTTGTAATACATTTGAGAGTAAGGAAAATGTATAATTTTGTTTGAAAAAGAAATAAATAACAAAATTGTAATTTAACAAATTACAACGAATATTTGGAAAATGATATTTTCAAAGAAATTCTATATTTAAATTTTAATAACAAACGTCATTTTAAAAATAATTATAACAAGTCATATTTTACGTACGCCTTCATTAAAAATTAATATTCCTAGATCAATGATGAAAAAACAGTAATTTATAGATAGACAACTTTACCTGTTTAAAATGTTCATTTTTATTTGATGGAGTTAATCAGACTGACTTCTGAACACCTCATATTATGTACGACATGGATTAAATATTAATATTACTGGATCCATCACAAAAAAAATTAAATAAAATTTCAGTTTTTCAATTTCCTAAAAAGAAAATTTTAAAACTTCTTAACTTTGCCTATTTTAAATTTTTACTTCGGTATGTAGAAAAAAAAAATGCATTTTTTCATTGAAATTTGTTTGAACTCTCTTCCAAACTTTGTTTTTAAAATATTATTTCCTTAAGTTTCTAATACTCTTTTTGTCATAGTGGCAACAGAAGAATTTTGATTTTGGACATTAAATGTAGACCAATCATAAAATGGACAAAATAAAAAATAGAAGTATTCCATCTTTGGACAATAAACTTGGACCAATCGGGAAACGAATAAAATAAATCAACTTTATTGCTGAATTCAACCAATAAACAGATTCAGATACACTTTAGATTTCCTAATTCTCTACCGAGAACAACAACTATTTTTATCGAATAGTTAATAAATATACCTAATTACATAAAATTTGTAAGTTTATGCTTTTATATAAATAATATTTTTATTATATGATATGACATCTGTGTTCCATTATTTTATTAAAATTTTATTTTCTTGTTCATTTACTATTTTTCAGACTTTTTTTACACGAAATTAACCAGACTGTAAATGGAATTCAACAAAACTTCATAATCAATCCACGAATATAATGAATTGCCTTACTACTAAAGTAATATGTTATATTATTTTTCTTGAAAGTCCAAACATATTTTTCCTTTAACCACAAATAAAAATATTATACTCATTTACATTTTAATGTAAAATATTTTGAATTTCTATAATATTTCCTTAAACCAAATTCATGTCACTGAATAAATACATTTCTTAATATCACAGAATTATTTAAATGATAAGATATTTTGTTTGATTTATTCCTTGTTCTCTATTTAAAAAATCGTGTATATATATATATATATATATATATATATATATATATATATATATATATATATATATGCAATTATTTATTGAGAATGTAATGATGTTATAGATAATATATTAGTTTATTAACGCTAGGAAAATCCTTATTTTTTTAAATTTAATATGAATTTATAAACTTCTATAATTTTACAGAACTTCAAAAAAAAATGTTAATTAACCTTTCTTATAAATTGATTATTTTTTTTAATGTTCCAGTTGAAAATGAGACAATTATTTCAGAATATCTAGACCACAAACATGTCTTACAAACTTGCCTATTTGATTTAATTGTTGTGATATAGCTTCATATTCACAATTGAAATGCCTACCGTATGACTAAAATTTATAAACACGTTTTTTCAAATTTCTAAAAATTCTATCCCACTGGTGTGTCCTGCCTACAAACGCCATCATCTTTCATAATTTATTCACACATTTAACATTTCAAAAGACATCGTAGAAACATTGTTTAAATTGAATGGCTACTCAATTATAGTTTGATTTTCTATGGAGAAATTAGTATCGGCAACAACCGCACAGACGAACGTAAATCTCGAATCCCCAAGGATCTTCCAAAAGCTTCAGGTTCGAGATCAAAGCTGTATACATTGTGAGCGTCCTGCCTTAAATGGGAGAGTAACCTTTAGATTGAAGTTGAGGTCACAATTCACGTTGCGGACGGGGATGAACTAAAAAAGAAAAGAAAAAAAAAAAAAAAAAAAAAAAACATAAATGTGGATGGTCTATTGATTGCACATCTAAGAAATACTAGCGCAAGCTCAAACGTCGTGTTTTCCTGTAGCTGGCAAAAACTACTATTACATATTCACCTAATATTTATTTTAGTGTTATTCGCCTGCCCTCAAAGCGTCTCCCCATTTGTATTTTTTTTTTCGTTACCTTTAGGGCATACAAATGTTTAGTACATCACGATTTCCACCGTAACTCGAGGACTTCTTGCACATTCATCGTACGCTATCCTGTAAATGGCAGCAGCTACAACAAGTATAATACATAAAATTTTAGCTTCTGACTTTTCAAAAATTGTTTTCTCTTTTAATATTCATCTCAGTACTTAATTTTAATGTTATTCGTTTGCTATCCAAGTCTCTCATCATTTTAGAATTTTTTCGTTAAGCTTAGGGACATAGAAAGATTTAAAAGCAATAGAAGTTTTGCTGGAGCAGGGGAGCTTTTGGACGCATCCACCATGCAACGGGTAACAGTTTAAATAATTTCAATACCAACTATTTCCTCTTCCAACTTTCAAACAAATTATTTATATAATAATTACTCTCTTAGCACGTAACACCAATAGTTTTACTATTGGCTATGCCTCTCCCTCTTTTTATTATATAAAACATCAGTAATGTCCTTGCTGAAATATGGTGGCATGGTACCTCTCAACAGTTTACTACTCATGTGGCACTGACAGTAACTACATGAGTCACAAAGCTAAGGCCCTCCCTCCTTTCCCCCTATTCAAGCATGCAACAATGTTCTGACACATCCGCAGAAGATCATACGGGACCCCGTGATCGGTGTCATCAGCATTTTAATTCATCATCTTAACCGCATGAGTTCTAAGCAGCGCGGTCGCACTATTCAATTTTTGTGTCCAGAAAACCCAGAATATTTCGAGCGTTTGAACCACTGATGGTGCGCCGATAGGGACTTATCGACATAAAATAAAAGAAGCGTTATCCTGTCATTCAAAATTTATCGACATAAAATAAAAGAAGGCTATCGCGCTGCTTCGGTCTTTTCAACATAAAGTAAAAGAATGCAATCGAGCTGCTTCGGTCTTTTCGGCATGAAATAAAAAGAGGCTATCGCGCTACGTTGATTGTTTCGACATAAAATAAAAAAAAAAGGTGCATTCTCGCTGCTTGAGATTTTTCGATAGTCTTTTTAGAAAACACTCGTGGACTTAAACGGTTAAATACTAATAATTTAGGTTCCTTTCAATGTGTAAATTAAGAAAAGTATGATGCACTACTTGGTTAACCCGTGGACCAAAAAACTATTGCTAAACTATAGGATTAAATGCCATTAATGAATGATCGTGAATGTCATATTCAATGACATTAAATATGCATACGTATTTACAGATGTAATCAAAGGATTTTATTTCACTTTTTATTAGTATTTTTATTAATGTTTTAGCCATTTATTTGTTCTTTCGTTATTGAAAAAAATGCCAATGTATAAATTGGCCGTAAGTTTGGCGACTAATAATATAACTACTACTTTGGCGACTAACGATATAATTTGGTGAAATTGGTCGGTGGGATAACCAAGTATTACTAAAAATTTTAAATGTGTGATATTTAGAAGCTTAAAAATTTGCAGTAGCGTAAATTTCAAAATTGAAATTTCATTTCTTCTAATTGTTGCACGTAAGTTTAAATAAAATTATTATGTAGACATAAATTAATAGATTAAATAAATCACGTAAAAAACGTGCTTATTTGTTTTTATCTCATCATATTAAATGATATTTATCATCTATTTTGACACGTAAAATGAAATATTTTTTTATTTATTGAATTATTATTCATTTAAATTACTAGCCACCTCTGGTGAGCAGTTTGGTCTCCCTTAAATTTATGCTATGCTTTGAAATATTTTGCCTTCATTCATAATTTCATTTACTTGCATACCTTTATCAACAGATTCTGATAGAGAAATCAACAAGTCTATGCGATCAAGGTAGGATTTAGAGGAATCATTAAAGATTCTGTTCTGGTTGGTGCGTTTGGCGAAGAAATCTCAAAATAACGCCGAAAAACCGTTTTTCGTTTGTTAATTTAACGATAAAGTGTTTTGAAAGAGATATTAAACGAAAGTCTCTATGCGATCTGCGATCAAACGTACCTGCTTGTTTCATCATATTAAATCATATTTATCATCTATTTTGACACGCGAAATGAAATTTTTTTTATATATTTATTAAATTATTATTCATTTAAATTAAAAGACGCCTGCAGTGACAAGTTTGGTCTCCCTTAAATTTATGCTAAGCTTTGCAGTATTTAACTTTTATTCATAATTTTATTTACTTGCATATCTTCACTAAATCTGCAGATTCTGATAGAGAAATCAACAAATCTATGCAATCAAGGCAACATTTAGAGGAAGATTCTGTTAATATGCTGTTCTGGTTGGCGCGATTGGCGAAGAAATTCCAAAATAGCGCCGAAAATCCGTTTTTCATTTGCTAATTTAATGAAAAAAATGTGTTTTGAAGAAGATATTAAACGAAACCCTCTGTGCGATATCCGATCACACTTACCCACTTGTTTTACTTCGATGTTTAAAACATGCATCTAACGTACATATATCTTGCATAAACATGACTTAGATATATAATTAATCTTCTATGGCAACACCGAGCTTGTATTACTTGCACAAATTTCATGATATATCCATATTATAAAAGGTAAACAATTTTGGCTCCAAAATTTCTCTTCCAATCAAATTTTACCGCTATTCTTTGAAGTACACTGCTATGCTTTATGGCATTCTACTATAATATTATCAAAATAACATAATTTGCTTAATTTATTTTTCCTAATTTTCATTTAAACTGATTTGTAAATATGACTCATTACTTACAATGAATAAAAAATGTATAATCTATCTATTTAAAACTTAACATTGTTTTTTAACTTCTGCTTCATATAGGTTAATGCTGTTCAGTTTCGGTATAAATCGCCCTACAAATGGCGTTGCTGTACAATTTTTTTTCATGTTTTCGCAATAGCTGTATCTGAAGAGCTAATGTATAGATTTTCATCAAACTTCATAATCCATTAGTCTCTGGTAAAAATTCATCTGGATAGTTCGTGATTGTACATAACCCAACAGGGAATGCTGTTATGCATTATTTTAAAACAATTTTGCGATAGCTCTAACTCAGAAAATAATACATGGAAATTTTCAAACTTCTAATTCAGTTAGAAGTTGACATAAGTTGAGGCTTATTAGATTTTGGTGTAAATCACCTAACTGGTGGCGTTGTTATGCTGCATTTTTCAGCAAACATTAACGGGTATGAGATAGAAGAAAGTTTTGACATTGCTATATTCAACCAGTTGGCAACTGGAATGATGTATTTTTTTCATTTATATGCTGCTTTATATTTTTTTCTATCATTGAGAATTTAATAGATAATTGCCATGTTTTATTTTTCGAATGACCCTGCATAATACATGACCCAGTATATCTATAAAACATTTTCCCGAAAAAAAATTTTCGGTTATTTTGAATTTGTTTATTACATAATAATAATAATAATTTTTATACCTTCTGGTTTACTGTAAGTTTATTTTTAATTCTGCTACCAATTTTAGATTAAAATACTTTTAGAAATAAAATTTCTATTTAAATCTAAAATACGGAATTTTTTTGTAAAATTATAAATTATATACAGGTTGTAATCTCTCGATTGAGTTAAAAAATGTGTCCGGAACATTAATCCAGGACCTTAACTGAAGCTGAAAAATTGGCACTGTTTACGAAGATTTCGGGTTCAGAATTCGATATGAATATTTTTTCATCCAGTTGAAAAAATACAACTTGTGCAGTTTTTATTATTATTGCTATTATTTGCCATTCTGAATTACTCTGTTGAAATATTGAACTAATGTATATGCTTGTGTACTTTTATTCATGGTAAGATTTTACTGTATTGTATGTAACATCGAATACACTAATGTAAAATATTTTACTCCATATACGAATCTGCATAACAACAATCTAGTTGTAAAAATGATGTTTCTCTTGTGATAGAAGCTTCACCCAGATTACATCCATATTTAAACAACAATAACTCCGTTATTCAATAAATTCTGAATTTAAAGAAAAATGCGAAATATATCTTGAATGTATCATGCAAATATGGTTTCACATTCTTGTACATTCGACTAAAATATTACCGACCTTAAAATATTGTATACTTCTGTGTATTGCAGGATTAGATTATTTAAATAAATAGTGATATCATTTCGTATTGCATGCCGAGGCTTCAAAATGAAAAAAAAGAAATTTTGGTACAAAGAGATAAAATTTATTCAATAAATAAAATTTACTTTAATGCACGCACTAACATATTCTTCCACATTGAAGTTTTTCTTATTTACTTTAATAAAATATTGTTGGAGAAGTAGTATGCACAAAATAGCTTCAAGAAATTAAATCAATGATTTTTTCTATTAAGAAAAATTTGAGCTACCAAATGCATATTGACTTCAAACAATATGTTATTTTAATGATTGTAGAAAAGGAAAATAAACATTTATTTAGCACTTTTGAAGTGAATACATATTTTAAGCATTCTTCAAAAAATGTATGGAGTAAACTAGTATTTTCAAAAGATTTTTACTTGATATAAAAATAATGCATTTTTACGAGGCTAAAAATTCTAAAAACGCATTTTAAAATCTATGCATATATTTGTATGAGATTTTTTATCTTTAATTCCACTGCAAAATAAAAACCGATTTAAACTGCATTTAGTTATACGCGTATACATTTAATACATCATTTGATCTTGAATTATATTGAAAGAATATATGCCGCTATAGTATATCTTCCTTCTTAAAAAAAAAAAAAAAAAAAAAAAAAAAAAAAAAACATTAACGAAAAGTCATATGTCTATCATGAATTACATAGCACTTTCGAAATCTTTCAAAATCCTGAAACTAAACCTTATATTTTATTAAGATGAACTTTGATATATAAATAAATAAATTTAAAACTCGTAAAGCATTTAAAAACCCAATTTCTGATATTACAATTAACAGTCGGAAACAAACAGGAAAAATAATCAATTTGATTTTCTGCTGGTTTTTTTTAGTGACCTGCATATGATCTATGGATTTCTTTGTATACTATATAGTATAATAATAATTAATACATTGAACAGAATTTTGATTCTTTTAAATTTACGTTCAACTATTTCCGTAAATAAATCGAATGGTACTTTGAAATTTTGCATACTATTCATATGATCTATAGAATTTGTCCACACCAAGTAGTATTTTAAACAATATATTTATTTAAAAACCCGTCCCAAAATTAAAAACGCAGTTTCAGTAATTATTGTTCATAAGATTTGATAGTTTAATTTCTCTGCAATCAAAATCCGGAAAGTGTCTGAGTAAATGAACGATAGATTCTACATACACTATGTTCTATGGTAAGCACCGCGTAGTTTACCTCAATGATATATATAAAATTAAGTACGATTAAAATACCGTAATATTATTAAAATACACCACAAATGATATCCCCTAAACTTTACTGATTGTGGTTTTACCAGTTTTTTTTTCTATTATTGAACAGACATTTTTTTTATAAGTTTCTTGTTTATATAAGTTTGTTAATTAATTTTTCATTCTTCCGACAGTCAGACATTTGTAAAATTGTTAAAGGTTTTTAAAAACAGTTTTTCATTTTTATCATTTTGTGTATTTAAGTTTCGGCACATTAATGCTGTATATTTTACTTATGTTAAGGAATGGCCCGTTGTTTGTCATTTGGCTGGTTGGTAGTGGAGAATTTCCTCCGGGAATTAAACACCTCTGCCAAGTTTTTGGTGGGTGCCCCGGGTGGGTGATCCCTCCGTAGACTGTTATATGGAATGTTTCTAAATGAGTATCGGAGTTTTAGCGCTTGGTAGTATTTGTTACATAAAATTTAAAAGTATAATTAATTAAAAAAATTAATGAGCAATTCAACCAATTTTACCGACAAGCTTACAAGTGTTCAATGTTAGCATCTTGCGTCACACGGCACACATTAATTCGAAAAATCAGTTCTTTCTAAGAGTCGATTAGTATTTGTGGGATCACTGTTTCAACAGCTGCAATGATCAGCTGGTAGTGGAGGAACAATACACAGGA
The DNA here is from genome assembly GCA_964019185.1 of Maratus speculifer. NCBI lineage: Eukaryota > Metazoa > Arthropoda > Arachnida > Araneae > Salticidae > Maratus > Maratus speculifer. The sequence continues at coordinate 214,519,257 of OZ025297.1, read as the reverse complement.
TCCTAATGAACCCCCCCTCCCCCAAGTAGAAATCGCATTGCGTCAGATCGTGTGAGCGTTTCTGAAAAGAACTTCTTTGCTAATCAATGCTTGGGAAAATTTGAGTAATCGAATTAATGTTTAGCGTGTGACGAAAAGTGCTCATGTTCAATACTTGCAAACATGTACCTAAAATTATTTTAGTTTCTCTTTCACTTTATGTATTAATTATAGTTTTAAGTTTTATGTAGTAAATATTATCAAGCGATATAACAACAATTTAGAAATAAATTCATTTAGAAGCACCGCGTATAACATAATTCTTTTGAATGTTTTTACAAATTAACCGTAAATATTGTACATTTTAACTGCAATACCGAGCATGCCATTGTAATGGCCAATAAAATCTATAAACTTCATTGCAATCGGACTATATATACATTAGTTAGATCACGGACGGGTGGGCAGATAGACAGCCAAACCGAATTCATAAAAAATTTTAACTGTACAGGAAAGTGTTATAAAAGAAAAAACTGTACACGTTAACTTCCTCAGTGCTATTTAGAAGCTATATATTGATTTGAAAAGTAAATAATTAAAACATTAGTTCTTTGATGCATATTTAAAACAATGTGTTTTGCTTTATATTTAGAATAAAAGAATAAACAAAACATCTTATATTTTCAAAAAAGACAATTTTCCCCAATTTTCGGAAATGAACGGAAATCACTTTTACAGCGCCCATTCCGGCAGAGAGGACCTGATTTATCATAGCTAAAATCATACCCGAAATATTCTGTTCAATTCTATGCATAACTTCATACACTGTTTGATGGTACAATAATGAAAATTGCACATATATTGTTTTTACAGCGCCACCTTCCGGGGATCATCTGAGTAACTTAAAAAAAGACATTTTCTACTCTAATATTTGAAATGTAATTATTAATAATATAGAATTGCAATGTACTTTACTTAAAATCATTAGTAGTACTTTATTAAAAATATCTTTCTAACTGCTTAAAAAAAGTAAAAAAAAATAAAACAAAGTATATCTATAAAGGTACTAGAAAATTTAATTAAATCTTTAAATTTTATTCTAAAATTATTCAACAAAAGAAAATTCAACAAAAGAAACCACTTACATATCTTTTTCAATTATTTTTTGCATACATTTAATAAAATTTTCCTTAGAGTGTGCTATAAATATGCACAATAATGAATTTTAATGAATAAAAAAAGTATTAGATACTATAAATAAATAATGGAATTAAAAGATAAGAATAATTTTTCGCTTTATTTACCTTTAGAACATGCGAAATAGAAGAATACTTAAGTTTCAAAAAATAATATTTCAAAAAACGCTTTTATATTTTATCGATATGATTATCATCTCAAGTATATTTTAGAAGGTACTTAAAGAAAACTGATAAAGAATATTAGAAGACTTAGCTTCACATGAAAGATATCTTTTATTGCTTTTATGAAGTTATAGATTTTTGTTTCAAATAATTTTTTTTTTTGAAAAATTATTATAGTAGAATAGATTTTCAAAATTCAAAACGTGATATTTGTATATATGTTGTTATATATATTTTTTATTTAACCTCAAATCCAAAATCATTACCAATTATTTTCAAAATGCTTTATGTTTGCATGTAAAATGTAACACAAAATACAAATAATTACATTACATTTAAGAGAAAAAATTTAAAAAAATTATAATTTCAAAACATATTAAAAACTACTGAAGTGCATTGTAAATAGAAACATTTTTTTAAGAAATGCCTCTTTAAAAACATATATATCTTCTGTCTATTAAAGAACCTCTTATGATGCATCATAATTACTTATCACTAGATAGAATCGGGGGATGTTTTATGAATCTGAGTTCACCTATCCGCTACACTACAAATTCAAATAAATACGTTTTAGGTTTTGTCTATAACGGCCAATTATCATCACGTGGGATATAGGCCCTGGTGGGGGAATGCCCTCCGTGGGGTCTTTCTCAAAGGAACCTAACCCGTATTTACGTAAAAAAATCAAGGTTCGAAGAAAACCACGGAAAACTCCGAACAGTTAGTCTGACGGTAGCAATAGGGTTGAAATCCAGCACCTACCATCTACCAGTTTCGAGAGCAGAACCTCGCGGCCACTGGTGAGACTGAACATATTTTTGAAAACTTTTTGAAATCAATTTTACAACATATGAATGTGTGTTGTGAATTAGAAAACTTCAAATACGAAACCTTTTTTATGTAATTATATTTTTAATGTGTTTCCAAATGTTTGCTATCTTGAAATGTATTCTAAATATGTTGCAAAAGTTTTGCTATCTAGATATGTGTTATAAAAATAGTATTGCAAATTGTGTTGAAATTGCGTTAAAATAGTGTTAATAAAATATTTTCTTACAAGATTGTTGTACTGCACATCACTTTGTTACCAACTTAACAACACATTGTAAACACCATACTGTTTAGAACATTTTAAAGCAACCGATGTAAAACACTTTCTACATGGTGCCTTTAAAATTACGCAATTTTAAAAACAAGAATTTAGAAATATATTTTGAAAACGCATTTTTCCTTCTTATAATTTTAAACAACACTTTTTGCACAATCTTTTAATTTGGCACAACACATTCGTAACACATTCACAACACAATCAAAAAAAGATTTTACATAGAAGTGTTAATTATGGTGTTTAGTTTGTGACATGACATCGCGGTGCTTGAGAAGTGACAACGGAACGTGAAACCGCTATGCGTAACCTCCAATTAAATTGACAAGTGAACAAAAAAGTGAATTTCGAAACAATGCACGTCAAAAAGGTATACATTGGAAACCAGTTCTTGACTGATCTAAAACAGTGTTAAGTTAAAATTAAAGCAAAACAATGTAAGACTACTAAAATTAAATAAAACTGGGATTTAAATTTTACGACCACTGCCGGCAGAGAGATAATCACTGCGAGTCCCCGATAACAGCTCGGACGCGGCTAAAGTCCTGAAAAGGACCCTTTACTGAACGGGAAACCCACAAGAGACAACGTCAAACGCCAGCTGTCGAGGGTAGAATAAGCCAAAATGGGAGAGAAACAAGTCTTAAATAGCCGAGGTAGAGTGAAAAAGCACCTCGAGGCCAATAGGAAATGAGAAAAGGGTGGCCTATCCTCAAAGATGAAAGAGATTACAACATTGATCAAAAATGCTAAAATTTTGAAAAAAGATAGAGTCCCAATAAAACTTTAAAGAAATTTCAGAGGAAAGTAAAGTGGCCGAGACGTTCTGACCTCTCAACTTGTAGACGGCAGGTGGTGGGTTCGAACTCAATCGCGGCTGTTAGCCTAACCGTTCGGAGTTTTCGTGGTTTTCTTCGAACCTTGCGTAAATAAGGTTTAGGTTCCCTTAGAAAGGTTCCCTTCCACCAGGGCCTTATATCCCTAGTGTTGATAATCGGCCGACAAAAAATAACCAAATCAAACCAGAGGAAAGTAAAGGGTAAAGTAAACAATAAATACAAGTAAATAATTTAAAAATACAAAATTACTTAGGAAAGCTGAAATTGCGACTGTACATTAAATACAAAGTGCTGGATGACGCCAGGGGTAAGGTCAATTCTAAATGAAAATTTTTATCAATCTAGGGATGAAAAAAAAGAATTTTTCCGAGGAATTCTGCCTTAGGTGACAGCTAAAGGATTTCTTCTAGAAGTTTTAGAACATGGGATGACGTTATCATTCCGTTTAAGAATCGCTAGAGGCCGTTTCCGGTTTTTCCCAACTGTGCCGTCGTAGTGCCTAATGGCATTTAAAGTGGGATTACGCACGGCAGGGACTGACCTGTGAAAATTCATTGCAAGTTTTTTAATTTCAGCAAAAATCGGTTTAATTTTAAGGTCTCGATTGATGACGTCATTGCCGACACAACGTGTTGCTTTAATAAACCTACGAAGTAGTTTATTCTGAAAAGTTTGGAATATTTCAAGTCTAATCTTTACAGCACTTCCATAAACGACCGAACCATAGGTTATGATATGCCAGCGATGTGCCAGACTTTATCGAAAACTTTTTGAACATAAAGTAAGATTGCTCCCGTCACTCAGCCAGACGTAAAACCGTCATGAATGAGTTCCTAAACTCTCCATAACTGATGCGTTGTAGAGTGATGTGCTCTAAACCCGAATTTTCCCGGTATAATCACGTCATGAGAATTCAAGAACTCTTTCAGGCGGTTGACGAGAAAATATTCATACACTTTAAAAAGGCAAGAAAGCAAATAGATAGGCCGAAGCTGGTAAGGGCGTGTCTGCTCTCCACCCCATTTTTTAGTAAGGGGACTACAGTAGCTTTTTTCCAACAATCGGGAAAGATACTTAAAGTCATCATGCAGTTAATTAAGGGAACAATATAAAGAATAAATTTGTAATATAAATTAATAAGCATATTAGTAAAAATACCGTCCTCACCCGGTGACTTATTATTTTTTAAGCCTGAGATGTAATCCCGGACCTCAGAAGACGTGGCCGGGGGTAGCATATTAGGTATGTTTGTGTTTAAAAAAATTTGGGCTGTGGTCTCCGAAACAGCAGCAACCCTGGGGTTGGCCATACCAGAATTAGATATAAATTAACTTCTAAGACTTTTCGCAATCACTTCAGCCTTCTCAGTGTTAGTATAAGCCATGCCATTTGGGCATCTGATGGCACGAATGTGTGATTGTGTTCTACGAATACGGAAAGCAGTCTTCCAAATTGTGTTGTCTTCAGTCGAAAGAATTTCAACATAATTGTTCCAGTGTTCATGTCTAAGCTTGGAAATAGCAGCCTTAATAAGCTTCCAAAACAAATTCAGTCTAGTGAAATGACTAGCAAAAGCCATGCTTTGTTTGGATTCGCGAAGCATTATTTTATAAAACAGATATTTGAAAGTAACAATATTTTTTTTATTATTATTTTTGCATCTTTATTAAACAAAAACGTTATTTTATGTTTTGGCGCATTTTAATTTTTTATTTATGATGTAAAACTGGCATAATAAGATATTTTCGAAGCAAACTTTTACAATTTTTTTTTAAATTTTCAACCAAAAGCTATTTTAAAAATGTTTTTACAATTTCAAGTAGCCACTGGTGTTTTTTAATTGTTTGAAATATGCATGTTTCCAATCTTTGTAATCAACATCCGATAATCTTTGATAGCTATTTTAGAATAATATATTTGAAGAAAGCTTGAAGAAAGTTACTTCTTCAAAATCCTATTTTCTGGAAAAAACATTTGAAATCTGCTTTCGTTGATACTATGAATTTTTAACTGTAAAACATTTTATTTTAATTTCTTCGTTTTTATACATATTAGCGTATGAGAATTGCTGTAATTCTCTCCGCGTGGGAGAACTTTTTACTTTCTGCGAATGGCAACTCAATTAATGGAATTACCTTTTAACGAAGCGCTCTCTCATTCTCGCAGTGACGTTTTCACGAATTATTATTGTTGTGTTTGCGAACTTATTAAAGTCTTATTTTTCTATAAAATCCTTCTGATTAAAGAGTCGATATTATTTAGCCACAATACGACCTTCGCAAAAATATTTATAAAGAGCTTGAACCAACAACTTCACGCAGATCTTTTAATTTTTCATTTATATAACAAATTTAAGAATTAATTTTATTTGTTTACAATTATTTTGTTGCCAGTTTACCAAAAAAAAAAAAAAAAAAAAATCCATAATACAATTCTTTTAAAATGTTTAAGTGTCATCTGTGCAAACGATTTTGCGGGATAATGAAAACATGTTTTATTTAATAAATTAATTATGATTCTATCTATAATTATTTACTCCATGATTTAAACTTTTTTTTTCTGAAAATATACGCGTTTCATTTTTTATTTATTTGCTAAAATGCGTCCGTATTGGAAATGCATGTAAAATAAATTAATTAAAATAATAATTTTTTTAACGTTTTACTGTAAAAAAAAATTATATTCTGCAAATCTACAGATCATAATTTATTTTTGTGTTTAATTTGAATTTAAAATATTGAATAGTTTTTTTGTAAAGCGTACGACAAATTGTAATTTGAGTGGACTAGTAGAGGATTCGCTTCGCTCATCCTAATAATTAGATGTAAATGTCTATAGTAAATTAATAGACATAGAAATTATAGATGAAATATGCAAAATGTTTTTGATTTTACATAGATAAGTTACAGGAATTGTAAAAATTGCAATTTAAAATAATATCATATTCCCCTTTTTAAAATCTATACATCTATAAAATAGATTGTCCTAACTGACTGTTAATTAATCCACAGCCTAAACTATTACGCGTAGAAACATGAAAATTGGGGATAACATACTTCTTTTGATGTAAGCGTGCACTAAGATGAGATTTTTGAAAATTTCTGCTGTAAGGGCCTCAAACGGGGGGTCGAAAATTCTGAAACATCTTATATTTCATCAGCCGAAAATTAACAGCGTGAAATTCCAGAAAAAAGATCTTCAAAAAAATAATAATAATTAAACACGTATTTCAGCGATTTTTGAAATTGTCCCCCTGAGGGAGTTATAAGGGGGGGGGGGGTCAAACAGCTCAGAACATATTGTACATCTCAGTAGTCGTTTTTAAAAACGGAAGCGTGAAACGGCAGAAAATAAATCTATTACAAAATAATTGTTTCAGCCATTTTAAAAGTTCCGCCGCCCCAGAGAATTAAAGTGAGGTTAAAAAATTCCAAAATTTTTTGGACCCGTCATGTGACATATCATCGGAAAGCTGACGGACTGCTCTGTCATGTTATGGACTGCTTTTTTTCACGCACCTCCAATTTACCCCATTGGGGGCAGTTTTCGAATTCTTTTGAAATTGTAGTGTTTTATCATTACAGATCAAATTTCTATGAAGGGCCCTCTGAAAAATATTAGTTATAATATTTGAAAATTTTAAAGATATGGGAAAGTTTTATACCAGGGAGACCGGATAATTGGAACTCTGGTGGGCAGAGTCTGATTACTAACAGGGCACTCTTACATCAATAAATTTTCGCAGAAATGATTGCCTTATCTGAAAGCCTTTTTCATCGAAAATTTGTGCCACGAATACGACAAAATTTTCTGTTTCTTTTAAATAATGGGGAAATGTCCCATTGGTAATCAGGCTTTGAGGGGGAGGGGCGATTATTCTAAATTTGGCCAACACCCTTAATACCATATATCATTGGAAAGCTCTCTGACCATTATTTTAAATTATATACCTCCAACAGCTCTGAGATATTTCGCCATACCTCAACAGTAGTTTTTGATTGAAAGGGAAATTGAAGACAACACACCTAATAAAAATGGTTAAACATAGGTACTTCTGTCATTTTAGAACTATTTTGTCTATTATGTCGTCAACATCGACTTTGAACAGTATAATGTAAGATTACACGAATAAGACAACGGTTATGTATGTTTGATTAGATATTAAGTTTTTTTTAAAATCTTTACTAGATTTATTTCGTTTGATTCAAATTTCGTTTAGAGAAATCCACCAGCGCACAATGGGGCAAATTCATGAAAATCTGCCAAAAATTGAAAAAGGGAAATTCTATTTTGGACTACCGGCATACGTCACTTTAATAGAGCAGCACACATCTGCCCAGTAGTAAAAATTGCACAAATTTATCTGTGTCGTCATTAAAGGAACAAGTTAAACTGCATATCGCAGTTTGATAATAAAAAAAAGCCAATAATTTTGTTTCAACACTCGTTTGTTAATTTAACTGTAATAATTCAAAAAGAATTTTTTGACTATTGTACCATTAAATACAGATATAACAAAAATTTCTTAACTTTAAATTTGTTTTTAAAAGGATTTTTATAGATATAGTAGAGCTTAGAACATATAGTGGAGGAATTTATATAAAAAAAAATTAACGGCGTCTACAAACATTGAAGGTTTTAGTTATGACTTAACCCTCTAAGCGTTTGTCCCGTATTATTCCGTACACTAAGCTCCAGGTTTCACTGCAATATAAGTAATGTTTAAGATATTATAATTCTATAAATTTAATGAATTTTCAAAGCATTAAAAATGATTAAGACTCTCAAGGATTACACTTATATTCCTAAATAAGATTTTTTATGCAATATTGAAAGAATCATATTTTATTAGCATTTAAAACAAAATGCAAGAAAACAACTTTACAATTTTACCCATTTGCAAGAGGGAGTTCAGTGTTAACTATAACTTTTTCTACTAGGTTTGAGTTTTAGGAGGTTAATATTTCAGAAAATTTTACTCCTTTTTACTCCTTTTTTAATCGTATGATCATTTTTATAGTTAATCATTCTCAAAATTTTTGTTTATGTACGGATGTGTGCCAAGCATGATTACATATATTTTTTGTTAAAGACAATTTAAAATGCATTATTTATTACAAAATAATGTACTTAAATGAAACTCACCATGATGAAACATTTTAAAGAAAAGACTTTTGAAAAGTAATGTGGTTTTTTTGGTATAAGATTTCCATTATCGGAGAAATTACAAACACGTCGTTCCACAGACTTAAAAAAAAGCTAAAAAGTTTTAAATTTTAATATAAATTCTTCAAAAGCTTGTCGAGATAAGGGAAATACTTTAGAATTAATAAAGAATAGTTTGGCAAATCGCTTTCATTTCCTTTATTTGAAAAAGAAACAGAAGCGTTAATGAAAAACAAACATGTCCGCTTCTTCATATTCCGTTTGAAAATTTTTCTGGACGATCAAAAAAATTAATAGCAAAACGGTTACTTGATTATAGTTCTACATCTTCGTTAGTGTACATGACATGCATGAGTTTAAGATCTGAAAGACAGGAAAGCAAAAAGTGTGTGTTACCGCTCAGACAGCAGAAATAGTTTTACTTCTACTGTCTTTATAGTAGTACATACATTTTCTCTAACAAAGTTGATTCATACCTTCAAAATGAGTCGCTAATATGTACTTTTAAGTGTATTTGAGAATCATTAAAATTGTTAATTGTGTCTGAAAACCCATTTATTTTTCATTTTAAATGCGATATTATAATATTAAATATTTAATTTGTATAAAATTATCTTAAATTCTTGTTTTTAACTAATTTTTGTACAGAAAATATTAAAAAAACGCTTGTAAATTAATTAATAAATTACTCTATAGCTTTTGTAAAAGTTTTAATTTTTACTACTTTAAATCTACAAAAAGGCATTATCTGCTTTTTTGTTCAAAGTAAATTTTATTTTTTGCCAACTTTGGAGGCTTCCTGCTCCACGTTGCAGCGTAAAATGTAAAAAATGCTAGTTTTTTTCTTTTTTAATAAAATTTTACCTTTTTAAGGTTGATACTTGTAAAAAGTTATTGATTTTAGCAACTAACAGTAGTATACACACAGCTCAAAAAAGTTAGAGGAACAAGGAATTTGTGAAGTGAACGGTGCGAAACAGGTATATATGAGTATAAAATGGACATCACATATAACTACCAATGCGCAATACAGAAACGAAGACGCAAAAAATTTAAAAGAGAGCTATAATTCTTTTTAACGATGGATAGAATATGAATTTTTTTTTTTTAGGATAAGAGTCTGTTTTCATGAAAATAAGAAAACAAGTCTTGTTTAGGAATGATGCAATATATTGGTGATACACTGTTAAAATTTTGACCCAATTGCTGCAGCGTCACTCCACCGCTTTTATAGAAAATGGTTACTTTACAGTGTTATGGAACATTCTCATTGGTCATAAAAGAGATATTCTATAAAAGCGGAGGAGTGACGATGCAGCAAAAAGGTAAAATTTCTTATAGTGTATGGCATGTGGTCCCCTCGAATGGATAAAATTATCGCACACAGTTTTTTCTTACATTCGATGGTACAGTGCGTGTCAAAAGTTTAAGCACAACAGAAAATTTCAAAATAAAATTTTATAAATGGGTGAAAGTTACTTCCCTTTTCACATAGCCTACAAATTGTAGTTTTAAAAAGATAGTTAACAGATTCATGGTATAAAATTTATCTTAAATAATAAAATTTATCAAAACAACAAAAATGAGTGTGTCGAAAGTTTAAGCACAATAGTTTTTTAGCCTTTAGCAGAACAAGAATAAAAAAAATTAATACTTGATTATTGCTCCTTTCTGCTGAATTACTTTAAATATACGGTCTTCCATCGTTAAAATGAGGTTCTGTATTGTTTCTGGTTCATTTTTAAACCAAGCGTTCTCAATGGCATCTTTCAAATCTTTAACTGAAGAATACTGCTTTCCATTTGCATAAATTGCATGGGTGAGAATAACCCACATATTTTTTATAAAGTTTAAATTAGGGCTAATTGCCGGCCATTTCAAAACAGACACTGTTTTCGACTTAAGCCACGATGAAGTTGAGTTTGAGATATGGATGGAAGCATTATCATGTTGGAATAACCATTTTTCTCCCCCTAAAAACCTCGGCAACAGGAAGCAAATGATTGGCAAGTGTCTCTTGGTAGTTTTCAAAGTTTTCACGACTACTGATGAATGCTAGAGATGTCTGACAATTGAAAGAAATAGCCCCCCATACCATTACAGAACTACCATTATGTTATCGGCTAAATACACTCCTAGGTTCTTTACGGAGATCATGCCAATAGTACTTAAACCCATCAGGACCATCAAGTTTCCGTTTTTTTTCATCACTGATTATAACATTCAGCCACTTTTCACCAAATTACATATGCTCTTTGGCCCATTGTAATCTAGCTTCTTTATGGTGTCGTTTAAGACACGGTAATCGGGCCATTTTACGGTATTTGATGTATTTGAATTCCAAAACTCTTCTATAAACCGTTTTTTTTTTATATTTGTTCTCCAACTGCATATTTTATTTACGAAAGGGAGTAATTACCAGTTGAAGCCAAATTTCTGATGCGGCTATCTTCGTTCAAACTAGTCACTCAAGGCCTTCCTGAACGAAATTTTTCTTTAAAATCATTATCATGAGCCAAAATTTGATGAATACCTTGTATTGATCTTTTTAATGCACTTGCAATTTCAGAAACAGAATTACATTTTGCTCTCATACTCCAAATTTTTATCATGTCCTCCTCTGGAAATTCTTTCGACTTGGGCATTTTGTACTAACTCAAAAACAACAGCGGATTGCTTCTTATGCAACCAGAAATTGTTTGCGTGCGCAACCGTTTACGTCAGGCTGTAAAATTTGAATAAAAACGATTTTGTGTTTAAACTTTTGACACGGTCATTTTTCTTCTATTCTCTATGGTTTTAAATAAAATTTAAAAGTTAATTTAAATGAATATGGTGTAAAAATAGATATTATTAACATATACAAGACAGATATTGAAATTAAAGGTAATATTTAAAGTTTTATTTTAAAATTGCTATAGCGCTTAAACTTATGACATGCACTGTATTATAAATAAAAATTTTGATGAGTACTGTTTCACTCCTCGTGAATTGAAAGCTTTAAGTCCCGGACAATAAAAGGAGATTTTAGTCGCACTGCAGTACATACTTTCGATATGTGCCAAACATGTTCGGCTGAATTCAGGTCAGGGGAGCATGTTGGCTATTCCATACGCTTGTATTAATTATTCAATACAAATATTCGTCACAAGACGAGTTGCATGCGGTCTGACATTATCATTCATAGAAAAAAAGGAATAACCAATTTTTGCAGCGTAAAATATGACATGAAGTCTTTGTGTTTCGTCTGTGTAACTTTTTCGAAAGTATAACCATTCCGAATGCTATGCAGGTCCGTACATCCGCTTATGATAATTACACCCAATATCATCAACCTACCTCACCTATAATGTAATATTGCATTACGAATAGGAATAATTTGAAATGATCCTCTCCCTCCATATCAAAACACGTTGGATATCACATAGAGATGAATGAAAATACATCTGTAAACAACACTTGCTTCCAACCACGAGTCCATCAATCTCGATGTTCAGTTCCCCGAGTTCTTTAGACCCCACACTTACTTCAGCTCAACGGAATACAGATCATTTGCATAAGTGAATGCCGACCAGCCTGATAAAACCTATTTCGAACTATTTAGATGGACATATTTCCTTGTTGCCAAGAAAATCTGCATTTGCTGCTCAATAGTATTGCCTGCTTCGACCCAGTCAGCTGTTAACAGGGTATATCAATCATCATTTTCTGTAGTAACGCATGATCGGCATTGCACTGGTCGATACACAATAATTCCTGTGCCTTCTAATCCATTCCACAGCTTTTTCATTGACACTTTTTGGGACTCGAAATCTGTCTGCTATAATTCGTTGTATGGATTCAAATTTCCCGTAGAAAAGTCAAATCATGGATTCCGGTAAATCCCTTTATTGTGACATTTTCAAATCTTCATTTCTCAAGACACAAGCTGAGAACTTAAATATTACAACTTAGACTATGAAACAGGCGTTTAAGAAAAATCCCAAATTCTGTACTTATCATTTTTTTCTGATTTTTGACGTCTTAAACACCGATTTGCCTGCTAAGCTCTCTTTATATGCTTTCTACTACACCTTAAATTATGAATCATTTATTTTTCGTTACATATCGGTGTGTGCATTTGCATAATTTTGTTAAAACTATGTACTCCTTTAACTGTTTTGAATAGACGGGATGTGATTTTCAAAATTTGCCTTATCCAGAAAAGAATATTTTGGTAGACTAAGTTTGTTTGTTTTTAAATTTTTAGTTTATAAGGAGAATTTTAAGAATAAATGCCACAAGTATGTGACAAGTAGTTTTATAGCAGATTACAGTAATTTTCAGTGAAGGTTTACTATATGAATAGATAATTCACGATTTTGTTTTTCGAACAAGCCGTGTTCTTAAAACATTCCTCCTCGTATATAAACAGTATATTTTATGCATGTATCAAATTAAATTCGTACGAAAAAAAGTGTCACTTTTTCAGCATAATTGATAAAATTTTCATATTTAAATTAACACATAAAAATGGAAAATGGAAAATCATAACATGGATGTGTTTTTACTGTTAGCAGATTATTTGTAAAATGTCTTATTAAAATGATAAAAATTTACACTAACAAAGGATATTAAAATAAATGCAAACTATAAATTCTTATCATTAACTTACTATCCGAAATAATTAATGAACAGCTTAAATTAACAGACTAAAACTCAACAAGAATTTGAAACTAAAATAAAATATTTTTAAAATATTCTTTTTTATTCCTAAATAAATTGCTTGATATTTCTCTCCTTATCATAAGTACACAAAAATAATAATTTAAAAAAACGAATATTTTCACTGACTGTAGAAATCTGTAAAATTATTTTGCCGCTAAGTTTTATGAGCTTGAAAACCCACTTGAAGGAAAATGAAAGCAACTTTTATTTTCATAACTGGAAACAAATTGAAAAAAAGAAGGACTCATTTATCACCCAAATACCGTAAGCCATTATACTAAGGGCACTTAATTCAGATATTTTCATTGATGTTCCTTTATTGGAATCAATTTAGCGAAATATGTGAAAATGGGTACTCCCTCCTCGAAAGAAATACATTTAAATCCCTATAGACTGTCCTTAAGGGAAATTGACTGAGAAATTTCTGCTTTACTGAATTCTCTACTGCATTTATTTCTCAAGGGATTTTTTTTACTTTTCACAATACGGGAAATGTAGTATGCCTTTCTAAAAAACAGAAAATTACACATTAGTTTAAAAGTTTAACAGTATGGTTTATATTATTATGTACTAAGACATTAATAATTAGGAAATCTCAATAATTACCATTTGAAACTTTATCATTGTTTTGTTACTTGGTGGTATTCCTATTGTAATTTTGTCCTATTTTATTACAAATATATATATATATATATATATATATATATATTAAGTTATTACTTTTAGTATTATTATTTCGTTCCTGATTCTAATACTTAAATATTCACTAATGTTTGTATTTTCTAAATAACCACAAATTTAATTTATATTTCCATTTATTTTACACTAACTTAAAGTGTGTTTTGTATAGTTTTCATGATGGCTGATTATCTAGACAAAAGATATGTGTCGGAGGGAAGTACATCATAGGGGGGGGGGTCTTTCTAAGGGAACCTAACTCTAAAAAAGATATTTTCAAAACTAAGAAAGAGCACTCAAATCTGAATATATCACATAGTAAAAATGGCTCCGAATAAAAAATTACTCAAGTTTTAAACATGTATATATTCATTTTTGTAAGCATGGACATATGAAATATGAGCATATGACGCTTTATCATAGCAAACGCAGTAGCGTTTGGTATAACATGTTTACGAAATGGAAAATGTAGACGTCTTTTTGAAATTTCAGTTGACGTACGACAGTGATTTTTTTCAAAAGATAGAACTCGACGAGACTAATAAAATGATAGCATTCAAAAAATTATCGTTGTTTACTGTAGTTTTTTATTTAACTTTTAACGAAAAATTAAGACGTAAAATTCAACAAGCGATAACTAGCGATCCTGTGTGTGGATTAACTCAATTTTTGGTTTATGTTAATCCTTTTGCTAGAATTTAAAATAGATTTTTTTTTCCATCTTTGTATGTTTGGCAATCTCTCAGAGAATTTGTGTCTTAAATCGCCAGTAGAATACTGTTTCTTGTTGCTGTTGTAGTTTTTGTAATTCATTGCCACCAAGTTTAAATAAATATAATTTTTTCTTACGTATGTAACGTAATATATGAAGTTAAATAAATCACGTGATATACATGGTTATTTGTTTTTATTACGAAACACTTAGCTTCAGTTCTTTGAATAATGTTCTGAGCGCTCTGTAATTTTTTTCATTCAACTCCTTGGTTTAATTTTCAGACATCATGCATTTCATATGGGAATGCAATGGCTTTCTTAGTTATTCTAATACACATATATTTTGACAGCAGCAAATATTTTGCTTTTCAAGATATAAAAAAATCTTCACTTTTTATCAAAAAATGTAAATGACAAGTATTAAAAAATGTTCTGGTGTGCAATAAAAAAAGGTTAATATGTTTTTAAGTATGAACAAGTGCTTGACAAATGCTTCTAATTGAGGATGAGAAAGGACAAGGGGTCCCTTCTTGGCTGCAACTCACTGTCAATGCCAAACTTGAAAAAATAATGTTTGCGCTTTTTCCATATAAAATAAATTTGCGTTAAACTTCCCGTCTTTCTTTTTAGTAAAATTTTCAATCCTGCTTTACATGTGAATTGCACTGTTGACTCAGTAGTGCAACTGCACTACAAATCAGTTTTCTAAGCAGTTCTACGCTGCGGGCATGCTTTGTGGTACTGCTATGAGCATGATACGCTGCAGGAACTAAGGTTTCTGGTACGTTTTCGCCTTGCTCGTATTCAATTACGCTGCGTTTTCTCTGGCTACATCTTTGCACTACACATTTTTATCGTAATTGTGACTAATTTCTTTTATATCGGAAAAGCGCAAATATGATTTTTTTCAAATTTGGCATTGACAGTGAGCTGCAGCCAAGAAGAGATTCCTTTATCCTTTCTCATGCTTAATTAGTAGCACTTGTCAAACACTTTTTCATACTTAAAAACATATTAACCTTTTTTTATTGGTCACCAGAGCATATTTTAATGCTTGTTCACAAATATACATGATATTTGTATATGTATATAATAATTATCAGCTAACGACCAGCTATTAATGTACCGCATTTACGACTAAACAACGAAAAATGTACATTTTGAATTTGAATAAAAACACATGAATAATTTAATATGTATAATGATTTTTTGTTAACAGAATATTATATATGTATAACTGAATTCAGTATTTTGCAAGATTTACAAATTTTTAAACCTTATAGATTTTTACTTATTCTATTATATTGTCAAACTCATGAACGGGTGTTGCTTCAAAAAATATATTTTTAATTAATTTTTACAATAATGATTAATGTATTGTAAGGTAATAATTAATTATCACTAAAAAATTAAAATCAATATTTGAGGTAGTTTGATAGAGTAATAATAGTACAAGTTTTTATTTAAAAAGATTCTCTCATTAAAAAAAAAAAAAAAAAGATACATATATATATATATATATTTTTTTTTACTTTACAAATTAGATTTGTAAATTACATAAGGAACAGGAAAAATAGATATGTATTTCGGTGTTGGATATAACTAATAAAACTACATTCTCCTATTATTATTAATTCAGTTATTAATAACTGTAAAATGACTGAAGTATTATGTTTAACTATTTTTTTAGTAAATGTATTATCTTGAATTTCAAGCTTCTACAAAAACATGTTGTTAAGATTTGGCGAAATATCCTCAAAGTCCGACCATTTCATTAAAACCGCTCACGTAGAAATTTCTAAAATAGATAAAATACATCTTTAAGTTTATTTTAGTAGATCTGCTTACTTCAAATTCAGGTATCTATCTAAAATTGCTTGCTGAAGTATGGCGGAATGGCGTAAATTTTCGTACTTCTTGTTAATAATTTTGGTTGGTGGGGGAGGGGATTTCTAAAATTGCTGGAAAAAATGTTTAATATTTTTTCAATACGTTTGTTATCTTGAATTTCATGCTTCTTCCTAAAACTGCTGCAAGGATATTGCTAGTGATGGGCAATGAAAGCTAGTGATGGGCCTCGAAAAAGTACCAATGAAAAAAAAGTCATCATAAAAAACTCAATCGATACAGTCATCGATTATTTCCGAGACTCTACAATCAAGACGTTCCGCAATCGATCATTAAAATAATTGTTGTTAGATGCTTATAAAGGATTTTGTAAATACATTGCAACTAAAAACGGCTGGAATTAAAAAAAAAGTTGGAAATTGTACGTGAAGCGTAGTAAATGAGATGCGTTCGTACTATAACGAAGTTTTAAAAATATTCAGATCCCGCTGTTTACTAAAACAGCTCTTCGGACACTATAGTAGTCGAAATGTTTTATGTGTTCCTGTATATATACAGAAAGTAACTTGTATTAAGCTTCAGCATCGTATATCAGTTTCATAAAACGTGAAATAGTTTAATGTAATTAAAACACGCCCAAACAATGTTTCTCCATATACCATTATTTATAGTGAAATACTTTTGTGTGGTCCTGTAAATTAATAATAAATTAATAATAAAGTGTACAGAATGTATATTTTAATACATACTTCGTAGATTGATGTCAATTCTATTATATTCAAAAGAATGTAACATGATTAAAATATACTTGAAACTATATTTCCTATTGACCGTAATGTAATGGAATATTTTTGATTGTCCCTGTAGTAAAACTATACCTGTGATTTACATAAAATTTGAAATAACTGGACAAAACTTTGCAACCATTATGTATTTTAAATTTCAAATTATTTATTTGGATAGTATTTGTTCTGTTATATGAGAACAGACAGACGGACGAACGGACGGACTGACAGATGGACATACTGAACGATGATTGTAGGTGCTATATATTTATGTAATTACGAACTCACATAAAAATATTCATATGTTGGTGTAATAGTATACAGTATTTCGAATACAGTACAGTAATCAGAATTTTTTGTGCGCCCCTGTAAATACTATCTGCTTTCTTTTATATAGGGAGTAACTTAATCTTCATGAGCGTATATCAATTTCATGAAATGTTAAATAGTTTATACAATTAAAACGCGCACCAAACAATGGTCTTCCTATGCCAATATGTAATGAAATACTTCTGTGGGATCCTGTAAATTATTAACAAATATTTTTTGTACCGCAAATTGTACAGAATATATAATGTAGTATACACTTCAAATATATATATATATCAATTTTATTATGTTCAAAAAAGTGTAACAGCATTAAAATGCACTTGAAACTTTTTTTCTTATTGGCAGTAATGTATTCAAATACTTTTGATTGCCCCTTCTATTAAACTATTCATCCGATTTCCATAAAATTTGAAATGGCTCGACAAAATTATGCAATATTTATATATTTTAAATTTAAAATGATTCGGTTAGGTAGTTTTTGCTCTGTTATATGCGGACAGACAGACAGACGGGCGGACTGAACGACAACTATAGGTGCTACGTATTTACATAATTACTAACGCACCTAACAACACACTGAAGAAAAGTTAAAAGGGAGCCACATCAGTCTAAAAATCATGTGTGGCATGCCCTAGTCGCAAAAAGTTGAAAAAGTGCCAGTAAGAATAAAAAGATAATGAAGTTTATGTATCAAAAGTTAGAATTTTTTGATAATTAGTAGCAAAATGTCCAGAAAGGAAGAAATTAAAGGCACATTTGATGGCAAAAGCAGGAACTAAATGGATGGTAAATGACATCATTATTGTTTTATTATTTTTCTGCGTCATTAAGTTCAGTTCGAAAGTTTTCCCATTATTAAAACAACCTCCTGATGGAATACGATAACTACACCCCCTGAGAGGGGCAAATTGGGGGAAGGGCACAGGAAGTACATAATACGAATATGGGATTACAGGGCTTTCCAACAAGATGTGGGACATGAGACGTATCGGCAAAATTTATAAAAGTGTGCCCCCGCAGGGGAAAAGTGAGGGAGAGCCGCTGGAGTTGTATAATTTCAAATAATGGTGGTCAAAGAGCCCTCAAGTGATACATCGTATGAGGGATGTAGGCAAATTAGAAAAATGCCACTCCCCCCAGACAACTATCACGCCTGCCTGGTATAAAACCGTTCCCTCACTTTGAAACTTTCATATATTATAAATAATATTTATTAAAAAAACCCGTAAAAAAAAAAAAAAAAAAAAAAAAAAAAAATCGATATGTAATGACAAAATGCTAAAATTAAAAAAAAAACTGAAAATTATTCTTGCCCACGGGAGGAAGGGAGAGTTCACAATATGAAAGAACGGTCCCAGGGTTTACCGATGATATGTCACATGGCGGCTCCAAAAAAAGATTGGAATTTTTCGACCCCCAATTCAATGCCTTTGTGGCGGAAATTTTAAAATCGTTGAAATATGTTTTTAATTATTTTTACTAGCCTTATTTTCCGGTTGTTTCACGTTCCTACTTAAAACAACTGCTGAGATGTGCTGTGTCAAATTTTCTGAATTGTTCGATCTAAGATCATTGAAATACGTTTTTAATTATTTTTTTTAGTAGAATCATTATCTGGAATTTCATGCAGCTACCTTAAATGGATGCTGAGATATTAGGAAGGTATTCCAGAACTTTTCATACCCATTTAGGAGAGAAATTTTTAAAAATCACATTTTAGTGCACGCTGAGATTATAAGAAGTATATTTTCCCCAATTTTCATGTTTCTACGTTCAGTAGTTTGGCTTATGTGTTGATTATCAGTCAGTCAAGACGAACTATTTTATATATGTATAAATTATAGGACATATGCAAGTTATGCATATGGAACATGCACACAAAAAAAGACAAAGCTATTAGTGTAGGTTATTTTTTGAACAAACATTAAAGGAACATTTTTCAGTTTTTTTCTTTTTCATTAAGATATTATTGGTTACATATTGCTCGTAGAACTTAAGTGTTTTGTTTCAGCAAATTTTATTTTTATCGAAAGTTAATTAGGTTTCTTCTTTCACAGCACCCTCCTTCCCGAACAATATGATGAATTGAAATTATATTACACTATGTCAATAATGGTTATGTTACTGGGTTAGAGGTAGAAAGTGGAGATTTTAACAATCTTGGCTCATTTCGTTTTATCTCGACAAACCCTTCAAATTTTCATGGTTTGTAATCTCGTTTCAGAGAAGAATGTAGGTTAAAATCTTGCTGTATGTTAGTTTTGATGTCAAAATTAACTTTTCTTTGTACATACTAAAGGCACAGCTGTAAATGAGAAAATTGTCGAAATGTTCTCCAAGAGGCTTTGATGTTGTATCGATGTATATATTGTTAAGACGCCTTCATTGATAAAAAAAATTGTTATTGAAAAAACATTTCATGAAATAACTTAATGCTTGTTGTGAGAACTTTCGCACAATTCTACTGGGACTATTTTCTTTCAAGTAGCAACTCTAATAGATATTATATGTATAATATATTTTTTATAATTAGGGGGAGAGACCATTAAGGGTACAGACTAATTTGAAATTGTTCAAAATATTGATTCTCTTTTTTAGTATTAATAGTATTAACCGAAAGTATTATTACACCGAAAGTATTATTAACCGATAGTATTAACTATTAATTGTGAATAATTTGATACCTCATCGTTACCTATACGACAACTATACAGAGAAATGTTGTAAATTTACAACCTAAAAAGAGCATTTGTGTCCTAACTGAATCGGATAAGGCTCATTATTTTTAAATATTTTTGCTAATCAATAAGAAATGCGGTACGCAGAACAAACTAAGCGAGAATAAATATAAATTCTGCTTTACGCAAACTGTACAATTTGTATTACAGTTTCAAACTAAAGAAAGATTTATGTCATAAAAGATTTTTAAAGAAGTAATTTTTAAATATTTAAAGTTTCATTTCATATTACAGCATGTTTTCGACACTAATCTTTGTTTTTTTCAACTATCAATAAATGAATGAAATTCGTATTTTAATTTAAAAAAAGAATGTATATAAGAATGGATTTTCTGCTTATACATTGCTGAGACGTCTTGATTGATTAAAAAAATTGTAGTAAATGAAAAAAAACATATCACGAAATAATCTTAATACTTGCTGTGACAAACTTTCGCACAGTTCTACTGGGATTATTTTCTTTGAAGTAGCAACTTTAATAAATATTATGTATATAATATACTTTTTAGAATGTCCATTAAGGGGACAGACTAACTTGAAATTGTTCAAAATATCGATTTTCTATTTTTAGTAATAAACGAAAGATTCTTTAATTGTGAATACTTTGATGCCTCATTTTTACCTATACGACATTTATATAGAGAGATATTGTAAAATTACTACCTAAAAATAGCAATAGTGTCCTAACTGATTAGAATAAGGCTCATCATCATTAAATTTTTTTGCTAATCAATAGGAAATGCGGTGCGCCGAAAAAACTAAACGAGAATGAATATAATATCTGTCTAAGTAAACCGTACAATTTGTATTACAGTTTCAAACTAAAACAAGATTTATGTCACAAAAGATTTTTAAAGAAATAATTTTTAAATATTTTAAGTTTAATTTCATATTACAGCATATTTTTGACACTAATCGTGCTTTTTTTCAACAATCAATAACTGAATAAAAAAACATATTTTAATTAAAAAAAGAATGTGTATAAGAACGGATTTTCATCTTATCAAAATAAAATATTAAGATCTGATCATTGAATAATAATGCATATGTTTATTTACAATCAAACATTTTTCATTTGAGCAATATTCCTTTGTAACAAATTATGCATATATTTCATGTTTTATTCAGATTCAACTTAAAGAAATCAAATTTTCTATTTCTACCAATCTAAAGAAAATGAAATCAGAAAAATGCATTTTTTCCGAATAGGAATATGTAAATCTAAAGAATGTAAGTCTATAAAGTATCAATTTATTTTATCATGCTTATAATAATATCTCGCATTCCTATACCTGAATTATATTCTAAATAAATATTTTCTATGTTTTGAATGGATTAAAACAAAAATATCTTTATATATATATAAATCTTCTATGCGTGTGTTTGTCACTGAACTCCTCCTAAACGACTTGACCGATTTCAATGAAATTTTGCGTTGTGTGTTCCAGTGGATTCGAGAATGGTTTAGATTCACATTTCATCGAAATTGATTAAGTACTTTTTTAGTAATTAGGCAAAAATTAATAGTTAGTGATTTTTCGCTAATTGAAAGTGTTGAAAAAGTTCGCTATATACAGTGAGTACGGAATAGCAAAGCGGTCTAATGCGCCAGCTTTAAGCTCTGATTCTTAAAGAAAGAGATCATGTGTTCGATCCCCACTACTGACATACGTGTATGATTTGCAGTATTTTTTCTAACTTCAGAAAATCGTTAACTTTTAACTAAAAAGAGAAAAATAAACTTTATCAAAAATTAAACCGACTTCAAAAACTACCCCAAAGTGAAAAATAATTTCCTTATATAATAGTAATAAGAAATTAAATTAAGAGCGTAGTATTTATCGCACGTATTATTATATTTACGTACATTTATTTGATTTTTTGGAGTCGATGCCAGCCAAAACAATTTCAAAATTTAAATTAAGTATCCAATACAAATCTTTATATATATAAATCTTCTGTGCGTGTTTTTGTCACTGAACTCCTCCTAAACGACTGGACTGATTTCATTGAAAATTTGTGAGTGTGTTCCAGTAGATTCGAGAATGGCTTAGATTCACATTTCATCGAAATTTATTAAGTACTTTTTTAGTAATTAGGCAAAAACTAATAGTTAGTGATTTTTCGCTAATCAGAAGTGTTGAATAAGTTCGCTAAATACAGTGCGGACGGAATGGGAAAGCGGTCTATTGAGCCAGTTTAAACTTTGGTTCTCAAAGAAAGAGATCGTGTGTTCGATCCCCACTCCTGACATACGTGTATGATTTGAAATATTATTTTCTAACTTCAGAAAATCATTAACTTTTAACTTAAAAGAGAAAAATAAACTTTTCTATCATAAATTGAACCGACTTCAAAAACTACTGCAAAGTGAAAAATAATTTCCTTATCTTTACATATATAAATCTTCTGCGCGTGTGTTTGTCACTAAACTCCTCCTAAACGACTGGACCGATTTTAATGAAATTTTGTGTGTGTGTTCCAGTGGATTCGATAATGGTTTAGATTCACATTTCATCGAAATTGATTCAGTATTTTTTTAGTAATTAGGCAAAAACTTATAGTTAGTGATTTTTTGCTAATTAAAATTTTTGAAGAAGTTCGATAAATAGAGAGCGGAGGGAATGTCCGAGTGGTTTAAGGTGCCAGGTTTAAGCTCTGCTTCTTGAAGAAAGAGATCGCGTGTTCGAACCCCACTCCTGACAAACGGTGTGCTTTACAATAATATTTCGTGTATTATAATTTTGATTAACCGACTTCAGAAAATCGTTAACTTTTAACTAAAAAGAGAAAAGTAAACTTTTCTATCAAAAATTGAACCGACTTCAAAAAATACTGAAGAGTGAAAAATAATTTCTTTACATAATTGTAATAAGAAATTAAATTAAGAGCTTAGTGTTTATCGTGCATATCACTTTATTTGCGTACATTTATTTGATTTTCTGGAGTCGGTGCCAGGAAGGACAATGTCTGTCGGGACCGTTAGTATATATATATATATATATATTTACATTTATATTTGTTACGGAAATTTCTTTATACGAACAACTTAAACAAAAATGTTCAAAATAACTTTACATAGTTAATCATATTCAATTCAAATAAATTTAAATATATTAATTAGGTTAATACATATGTCAATTTGTCAGGTACTCGGGTATCTTTCTTCTTTTTTTTATCCAAATTTCAGGGTTTTACTGTCAAATCAAAACAAAATAAAATGAACTTAGATCCCCATTTTTTGTAATATTTGCTGCCCATTAGTATAATTACTTTAAAATTTGGAATTTTTTATTAATATTTTAGGGCATTTAAAATTTAGGTTCCTCTCATCAGTGAGCATAGTACCCGGGTACCCATGCAAATTTTTGGAGAGAAACACAGAAACTGATAGATAATTTAGATTTAGATCAATAAAACTTTTAAAAAAGAGTGAGAATATTTTTTGAGATAAAAAATATTTCATTTACGTGAAATATCAGACAAGCTTTACAATAGTATATGATGCACAAATGTACTTTACTTATAAGTATCCCACATTCTTTACATATTTTTCTGCTCCGTTTTTGAAGCTCTAATAACCCCATCTTTTACCAAATACTTTTATTCTTCCTATTTCAATTTAATTTAAACTCTATGAACTGGGTTCTAAACGTGCGGCAGTTTCAAATATGTGCAAAGTTTTTTTCAGTATACTTTCATTTTACGATTATTTCGATAAATGCCTGAAAGCCTCTGCATTTTTATATTCATCTTGAATAGCTGGAAGGCTGAAGGCCAAACTTAATTCCCAAAAAAAAAAGAATTCCCTGTTGCATGGTTAACCATACCATTATTTGCAATGTGTATAACTTAAGCAGAAAGTGTTCTTATATCCACAATATTAAAAATAATTCTATTAGTCATCTGGTTGTACACCTATGTGCTGTATATTGCTCCAATAATTTGTCCGCCCCACCAGTGGCCGCGAGGTTCTGACCTCAAACTGGTAGACGGTAGGTGCTGGGTTCGAACCCAATCGCGACCGTCGGCCTAACCGTTCGAAGTTTTCCGTGGCTTTCTTCGAACCTTGCGTAAATACGGGTTAGGTTCCCTTAGAAAGACCCCCACGGAGGGCAACCCACCCCATAGGGCCTATATCCCATAGTGTAGATAATTGGCCGACAAAATACACCAAATACACCAATAATTTGTCCAGTTATATTAAAGTAATCCATATTTCGTTTCATCATAAGTCTGAATCATTTCGGCTTTCTCTTTTTAACCCTGTGGTGGTTTTATCATGCTTCATAGCAAGCATTATAATTACATCTGTGTTACATTTGGAACATACGAACAAATGCTTTAGTTATCATGAAATGAAAATTTTGTGGATAAAACTTGGGAGATTAACATAATCTTATTTCGTGAAAAATGTCGGGTCTTGTACCTTTTTAAAGTGCCAACCACTGTGAGCTTCCAGTGTAACATATGGTTGGCCAAAGAAATAGAAAAAAAAAGGTGTCCGTGGTAACGTTTCGTCAGAATTTTTGAATGGTTTGTTTGTATTTCTGTCGGCCAATTATCTACGCTATGGGATATAGGCCCTGTGGGGTGTAATGCCCTCCGTGGGGGTCTTTCTAAGGGAACCTAATCCGTATTTACGCAAGGTTCGAAGAAAACCACGGAAAACTCCGAACGGTTAGGCCGACGTCGCGATTGGGTTCGAACCCAGCACCTACCGTCTACCAGTTTGGAGGTCGAATTTTTGAATGGAATGGCAAATCTGTCACAAATATTTCACCTTTGTTTATCTCACAGTCTGTATATGTTTTCCTGCATAGTTGACTATTGAGAGGATAATAATTTTTTGATTCAAATACCCATCATATTTTGATTCCATATTTAGCCGGTTTAGATTGGAAATACAGCATAAATTTTGTTCATTCTCTATACTGAAATAACTGCTCGCCAGTCACTAACTTTTCGGTCCACTTGTATTTTCGCAATAAATTGTAATTCAGCATAGTCTATAAATGACGAAGTTCTATCATTTTAAAGACTTTCCATTAGTGTATTCTGGTCGTTAAACCGAATAAATCTAAGAGTATTCCAGAATCGGATTACACTCGTTATAAGGAATGTAATTTTGTTTTCCACATTTCTTATATGTGATCTTTGTTTGATTGTTGTCAAGTGAAAATTTTAATCGTAAAATTTTCAGACTCCTAAAAATGCATCAAATTTCTCTTCTTCAATGACGGGAAGTTATACTTTAGAAGAAAGGGTTGCTTTATTATTGCATATGTTAAAATCGCAGCCGATACTTTAAGCCGTCCTGAGAATCGGAAATCCAGATCTTTCGACAACGGTATAAGTTCTACTGACTCAGCCAAAGCTGCTGATGCCTCGGTGTATAAAGTAAGTCTTTTATGAGTTAGTGGGAAAATCTGCTGTACTTTTCAAAGATTTCCTTTCAAATATATTCGCTAGAATATTCGTAAGTGGTTTATTTTATTTTATTTTACAGCGATGCATAGTATTTATTATTTTTAAAAATCAATTTTAATTTTTTAGCTAGCTTAAATTTAAAAAACATGTTGTTTAAAATCACTATTTTACTTATTTTTTTTATATTTATTTATTTATTTATTTATTTATTTTTTGAAAGCATGAATGAACGAATGGATGTATGAAAAAAAAATCATTTTTTACAAAAATAATTTTATAGACAATTTTTTGAAATTGTCGAACACAATTTATTAATTTTTTGGGGGGCTAATTAGTTAAAAGATTAAAAAAAATAAAATAAAATAAGAGAAAAATAAACAGAAAGAATGTAATTAAAAGGGACCTTTTGTGTTTTCATTATTTAACGGCACTAGTGGTATTTGAACCCACAATCTACACTCCTAGGCGTTTAGGGGCGTGGTGCCTCGACCACTCGGGCCGGAGACCCTCTGTATAACATAGTGTCTCTTTTTTTCTTTCTATTTCCATTCGTTTCATTATTTTCAGGAAATATCGTGAACGTTTTCAGATTTTAAATGGAAAATGCTTTTTTGTTGCGAAAAGAGACTTCTGTGGCATTCAGAAAGAATATATCCGTAAATTCCGCTTTTTCATAGATATAAAGCAGAGTATAAGCGACCTTTCTGGTATTGTTCACTATAAAATTCAATTTTTTTAACATATTATTTTAAAAATATATATTATCGTACATATTAGATCACTAATTAATGGAATATTTTATTTCCGATTACTGTTCCATATTTAATATTTAAAATGCAAAATCCTTACATGAATCTTTTAAAACACTGATTTGTTCTGCAAAGGAAAAAAAAATAATTAATATTTAAAAAGTTACACTAGATTCCAAAAATTAAGAAAATTTCATAAAAAGTGCGAAAACTCTCTTGAAAATAAATTTATATATACAAAATTTGCATATGTTGAAAGTAAAAGATGATAAGTAAAATTATAAAATGGAAATTAGTGACGCTATCATTGGATTGTGTCATATATGAAGAGTATGAAAATGCATGCTAAAGAGTACAGCTGTTCATGTCACTGTGATAAGGGATTTGAAAACTGAGATAGCCATTTCATTAGTTAGACCTTGAGGTATCATTTCACCGCATAACTTCGATATAGAGCAACTGGAAAATAGTAGGTAGGTCATAGTGTGTCAAAGGTGGACAGATGACTAAATATAAGTTTTTCTATTGTTAATTTGCTTTAGAAATCATTTTAAACTATCGGTTCGGCCTCCAGAAGGTCCTTGCAAGCTTATTAAAGGCTTGTGAATGCAGAAAATAAATTCTTAGACAGCAGCCAACTTGCCCATATTGGTTTTTCATCGCCCTAACAAAATATTCTTTTAATATAAATATAGATTTATTTTTAATCAGCATGTAGAGAACAATTTCTGCTAATCGGTTTCTTAGATTGTTTTTCATCAGAGTGAATCTTTGATTTAAAAATAAATCACGAACGACTATTTTATAAATAAGAAAAAAAAGGGCGTAAAATTTTGAAAATTTGAAGTGACTTTCATTTGATAGATTTTTCTCGGTTGAGATTGCTATTAGTTGAAGGGAGATGTGCTAAAACACACGTCATTCAGCTAGTAACACCAAAAACCGGAGCCCCACCAGTGGCCGAGAGGTTCGGACCTCTCAATTGGTAGACGGCAGGTGCTGGGTTCGAACCCAATCGCGGCTGTCGGCCTAACCGTTCGGAGTTTTCGTGGTTTTCTTCGAACCTTGCGTAAATACGGGTTAGGTTCCCTTAGAAAGACCCCCACGAAGGGCACTCCCCCTGGTCCTATATCCCTAGCGTAGATAATTGGACGACAAAAATAAAACCAAAACCCAAACCAAAAACCGTATGGTCAAAACATACAAAAAAATATTTTAAAGGTATTGCAAAATTATAGGTATTAATGATTTATTATTTAACCTGAGATCTTTCGAATGCCCACGCATTCATTTTCAAAGGAATATAAAAGAAGATAATTGATAAAAAAAAAAGTAAAAAAAGTCAACAATTTGATAGCCTTAAAGGAACCGCGCAGACAAGGAATCCAAGTCTGTAAAGTATAACGTCCCTGCCGGTCCTCTTTATTAAGGTATAATAAATTGAAAAAACATCATAGCAGAAACCGTCAGAATCGCGACAGTGGGCGGTGTACATATAAAATCCCGTATCAGGACTGCACTTAGAAAAAAGAGCCTTATTCGACAAAAGCCAGGTAAAGTTAACATAATAAAGAAAAAACATAATGACGTTCAAACATCAAACTTTGTTCTTTTTTTTTGTTGTTGTTGTTTTTGTTACAGGAAATCGCGTTCTTTTTAGACACCGCAACGTCTAATATTTGTAACAATATTACTTACACGAATGAAATACAGTCAAGAACTTTTAGATTCACTCATTATTTTCCCTCAAGAACAAGCCCCACCAGTAGCTATGAGGTTTTACTTTAAAAACTGGTAGACCGGATGTGTTGGGTTCAAGCCCAATCGCGCCCGTCAGCCTAAACGTTCGGAGATTTTATGGTTTTCTTAGAACCTTGGGAAACCTTGCGTAAATACGGGTCAGACCCTCTTAGAAAGACCTCCTACGAAAGGCCGCCCCCAGGATCTATATCCCTCGTGCAGAAGATCGGCCGTCATAAATAACACTAACACAAACAGCCTCAAAAATAAATTCCAAAAATTTCATTATTTACTTTTTATTAGATTTTATTAATCTTTCATTCCCTTCCAAGAAATCCTTGTAAATAAATAAATATACACCATTATGTGCGAAATGTAAAAAAAGAGAAAATATATCACTTCAACATTAAAATCTTTCACATATTTTTCCTCTTATAAAACATATATGTACCTGAAAAAAAGAGTATGAAAAATGAGAAGTCTAAGGAAGATCATATCACGAAACTAATTTTATGATAATAAAAGTTTTATTTACCTTATTTCATTACACAATAATAAAAAATATATATTTTCTGTGAGTTTACAACGAATAAAAGTAAATATTTTTAATTTTCTCGTTCAAACATTAAAAAAAAGTTTAAAGCAAGGCAAAATAATTTATTATTTTTACTTTTAAGCTAATTCATTGTTTTCATAAATATTTTATGATATTTTAAAATTTTCTATTTTCTTACCTTTTATTTTAATTAAAACATCCCCTGAAAAATAAATAAGACACCAAGAAAATTTTAGTAAAATATCGAAAAAAAATGACATTTTATGCAATAAAAACATTGGTTCAGAGAAGTTATTAAAAATTCATGTCATTAAAAATGCTTTTAAAGTTTTTTCTTGCAAGTAAAATATCATATTTTGTTTATCCTCAAATATATTAACGATTTGAAGGATTTACAGAAGAAATTCAAGTACTTTAAAATTAGTTTTCACTTCCGTGGTATCGGAAATTAGATTTTATAATATTTGATGCTTCTTCCTCGATGAAAGAAATAAAAAATAAATTTAGCTGTGTGTTGCATAAATAAAATTTAAAATAATAAACAAATAAAAATAAAAAAGGTTATCTTCTGTATTTTTCCTATGGTTAAAAATAGCTTTCTTTTAAAAATATATAATAATTTATAAACAAGAACATTAAAAAAATTACTATTTCAAACTGGCAACACAAAACAATCGCAGAAATACTGTTCATATAATATAGAAAGTATTCTCTAAAAACTAAATGTGTGAATCAGTCACATTTATATTCATAAATGTGTAAATTTGCAAAATTACAAAATTGAGTAAAGTTTAAACACTTGTCGCTAAAACTTAACCTTACTTACGTATGTTTATTGGCTTAATGAAAGTGTGTAATTTATTTTTCTTTTAAAAACTCAAACACGTATGTAAATTGTGAAAATGTTACTGATTTGCACGAAGTGGTGTGCTATTGAATTTACAAATTTTTCATATTGCACAAATATCTGTGTATTTTGCATATTACTCTGAAATATGTGTAAGAATATTACACAGATATATGCGTAAAAAGAGAATATTACACAGAAGTATGAGTAAAAATTTTATATAGCTATATGTGTAAGAGCTGAATATTACACAGGCCTGTGTATAAGGATATTGTTTACGGGTTAGGTTCCCTTAGAAAGACCCCCACGGAGGGCAACCCACCCCATAGGGCCTTTATCCCATAGAGTAGATAATCGGCCGACAAAAAAAAAAAAAAAAAAAAAAAAAAAATACAGTATAAGGATATTGCGCAGAAATATGTGTCGGAACAGAATATTGCACAGACGTATGTACGCTTATATAAACACAATAAATAACAATATTTGAAAACTTGGCTTGCGCAATCTTTGGTGTGGGGTAAAGTTAGCGGTTTTGTGTCTTGGAGATCATGAGTTCGAATCCCGGTTCGGTAAGTTTTGCTTATTAACTGTAGGTTGATTTAAATAGTGTATTTCTTCTCTTGATGTATCTTTTAAAAAAATTTTGAGTGAAATTGAGCAGAAAAGCTACCTCCGACAAATTACGGAAATAATACCGGCATCATGATTTACCTATTTTTCTCAATTTTATTTTACAGTGTATTTATTCAAATTATATAGACTCTATTCATAAATAATGACTATACGATTTTAGGGCATCCGAAACAAATTTAACAGAAAATGACATGCTGTAAATATAATTTCAGATGATCCAATATTTTGTAAATTAAAGTTACATAAATTTGGGATTTTAAAACTAATCTGCTAAAAAACATGCCAAGCACACGGATTTATCCTTACTACAAATTTGTTTTGCGACTAAAAGAATGTTTAGTTTAAGATTTACATCCGAACTACAATGTTATGTACCATGTACACAAAATCCCCCCTTTTTTGTATATTGCACAGATACAAGGTGAGTCATAAATATCGAAACAACAGGCTATCTCCTTAAATATTGCCCCTAGACCCATACTTCCAATTGCAAAAATTCATAAAAAAAAGGTGAAATTTTTGATAAGATAAGTTGCAACTCCATGGGGGGGTCTATCTGAAAAAGCACGAAAACTAACTTTTTATACGGCACCCGTAGGATAAAAATTCCAATTAGGGAAACTTTCCTTATCCAGTCCTGAATAATATACAAAAAGTTGCATCTTCATATCTTAAAAATTCGCGGAGTTATAACCGTTTGAATAATTCATCAAGTTTTAAGGGATTAGACACAAATTGAAATACGCGCAATTCAAAAGACAATGTTACTTTAACATTTGTAGGAAACGCGTAAAAAATCTATGTTTTGAGTTAGATTTTTGATTTTTTTCTTTTTTTGCGTATGTTAGCCATATAATTTGCTAAGAAAATTACATGCTAAAATTTATCATAAAATTTATAAAAATTTCATATGGTTAGTAGTGGTTTCAATGCGATAGTTAAAAATCGTTATAACTCCAGACATTATTTATCGGTTTAGAATTTCTTTCTATTTAACTAAAAATGAAAATCTGATTTTAATTTTGTTTCGAGGCTTTTGTTTTTCAATATTTATTTTAGAACTATTAAAAATATTTATTTAAAATATAATAACTTTTAAAAAATCATATTTTTAAAAGTAAATAATTTTTCATTTTTTTTTAAAACAAAAGTTAGGCAAAATAATTAAAAATGACATGTTTCAAGTTTGTACATTTTTCTTTAGCAATTCGTAACTTTTAATAATTTAAAGACAAGAAATAGTCGGGAAAAAATTCATTATACCAGAAAAACGAAATGTACTGTTTTACTGCCCATTAGTTTTTTAAAAGAATGCTTTTCTAAGATGCAGATTAAGACCTTTTTAAAAATTTAGCTCTCACAACTTCAAGCTTTTTATCGTCATGTAGAGGCTGTTAAAAAATCTGTATTCTGGACTCAGGTGAGATCAGGACCAAGACGTTACTTTTTTCCGAAGACTAGCCTACACTGTAAAAAAAAAATTCAAGAGGTTACTAAAAATTTCTTAGTAAATTTGTATTCCAGAGAATTTTTTAGTAACCATTATAAACTTTTTTTTGCAAGTGAAACAAGCATTTCTTTTGTAAACTGAACAAAATAATTTTTTGTATAACGAACTTAAAAATTTTTAGTATGATCCATCAAGCAAATTTTAGTTATAGCTCCAAAATTATTTTTAATAACCATTACGTACGCCCGAAGGGTATGAGTTTCCTTCGAGCTGCATGCAGATTTCTGAAGCGGAAGATTTTCGGCAAAACCGTAATAGATGGCAGCACCAAACATTCTTACCTGCTCCGACAGGATTTTCATAATCCCTTTATTAACGAGACACTACATACATTCGGGGCGTATTTGGTTTGGCGGTGGCAAGTTTCGAACCCGGGACCTTTTAGCCTGGAGTCCGTTACTATAACCACTATGCTATCAAGGCCACACCAACTGCGCTTTAGTAAGAGCAATTAAAAATATAAAACTATTTACTCTATTCGTTGCTAACTTTTTTCTAGTAATTCTTACAGATTTTTTTGTAACCGACTAAGATTACTAAAAATTTTTTAGTAATTACAAGGATCACTAAAGTTTTTTTAGTAGATCGACTCTTTTTTTTTACAGTGTATCCGGGTCTAATGCATTTTTCATACCGGAGGGGACTGCTTCCTTTTTCCCAGACTTGCACTGGGCGAAATTTTTAATCCCGGTCTTGAACAATCCGTATTAAAACCACAGACCTAATACGTACATAAAATAAGTAAAATTTGGTTTAATCAATATTTTTACGAAAACCACATAAATTTTAAAACCGCTTTTATTTTACAAAACAATAAAAAAAACTTTAAAATTTATTTTTTTAAGAATAGTATATTTAAATGTTCAAAAATTAAACAAAATAAAACCAAAGAAAAAAATCTGCCTATGACGGAATTCTGCCTTAAACAGAAAATGTGTTGATTCATGCAAAAGAAATACAATAATATCTGAGAAAAAAAAAATAAACTCCATTTAACTTTCATGGGAAGGGCATTTGTCTATTAGGTATTTTTTCTTTCCTATGTGATTCCGTCTTAAAAGGTTTTACTGTATGACATTTTTCAAAGTCTTCAACGCACGAGATATGGATTAGCGATAATAAAATATAAGTGAAAAATTTACATATAAACATAGATTCATTGATAAAATGAATATATCACAGCCTTTAGCGCCTCTTTAATAATAAAAAGTATAAATATAAAAAAACGAAATTCTATATTAAGTATTTTTGGTCAGAACTCCTCCACGCAAAACAATTTTTAACTATACTGAAGTAAAAAACTATGTAGAAATTCACGGCTGAGCCGGATACTATTTTCCAGGTTGGTCCGGATTATGATATTAACATTATTTCATGCCGGGCTGAACTTCTTTCCTTATGGATCGGTTTAGGACCGGACCTAAGTATTAAGATTTATTCAGAACTTTAGTGCTAAGGATCAACATGTTTTAGAAACAAGTTTCAATTTTAAATCAATACGCTGTTTTATTATGGCTAAATAAGAGGCACGGTCTTAATCCGACATATAATAACGTTACAATTTGTGGACGATCCCTTATTTGCTTTGAAAATGGATGAAGAACACTTCGTTTACAGGCATGATAAAGTGGTGTAAGTCACGAATTTTTGAGAATTTTAGATTTTGATATCTCTGTCAGGTTTTCAGATAGGGAGATGAAATTTGTTTTGTTCAATTTAGGAATGGATAAGGAATAATTTACTAATTGGGAATTTTGCTCTACAGGGGCCGTATAAAAATTTATTTTTATATTTTTTTTCTGCTAGACCCCCCCATGGAGTTGCAACTTATATTATCAGAAATTTCACCTTTTTTTATGAGTTTTTGCAATTGGAAGTATAGGTCTAGAGGCAATATTTAAGGAGATAGCCTATTGTTTCGATATTTATGACTCACCCTGTATATATGTACCCATTCACAGTTTACTCGTTAAAATGTGTATTTCAGAGTTATAAGATAACATTTTATACACTTAAACCGCTTAATGCACTACACAGAAAATGTGTATTTTGAAATTACACAAGAAAGCCTATTTGACAATTTGCATACTTTATTACAGATATAGACAAATTGTCTTTGTATCATCAGTATATCTGTTTTAATGTATAAATTTACGCATTTTTTTTCTTCGCGATATGTGCATGGTACAGAAATAAAATGTACATTGAAAATCAACTTACAAACAGCTTTCAGTATAGTTTCTTTTCTCAATATGTTACTAAATATCATATATAATTAATTTTTATTTGATTAACATGCAGATTTCAAGGTTTTGACGTATCATCCCCATCTGTAATCAGTCCGCAAAATAAGGTGTGTGTCTTCCTTCCTGCAAAACATTTCGATTTTCTTATATAATCTCTTTAAAATATTTAATATTTAAAAAGTGATTTATCACATTGCTAACTAACCGTTGAAGAAACAGAGTAAAAAATGTCAGAAGCAGGAATTGAAACCAGAGGGCTTGGAACAGCTCTCTAACAATTAAGTTATGAGAACAATGCCCAGTTTAGCATCTCTCACTTGCATGTCCTCGTAGATTAAATGGTTGAGCATAAGGATCGCTCTTCTAAGGGTGTCGGGTCAAAAATCAAGTCTAACAGCTTCGAGATCAAAACCTCTATAATACTAGTGAGGTTAGTTTTTTAATAAAGAGTAACCTTTCTTGAATCTAAATAAAGATATGAACAATATATCTTTTAACTAAAAATAAAAACATACACTTCATAGGCCAGTCAAATTGTCAGAAAAAAGTTCCGATAGATGCAAAAATTCTGCTAGAAGATTTTATGTTTTTAAAATATTTATGGGGATGCTAGTAACAAGAATTAATGGTTTTCCAACAAAATATCTCGAGGCTAAATTTTGTAGAGCCAAAAAACCACAAAATCTTCGGACTTTTTTCAGTTTTTTTGCCTATAACTCAAAAACTATAAAATTTTTGCGGACTATACTCAGTTACAAAAAGAAAGAGCATAAAATTCTCTATAAATTTTGTTAGAAAAACGTTTTTCTAAACCCATTACTTAGCACGCTATGGTTTTTGAAAATGTCATTTTTTTTAACTTTACAGAAAGTGACCTATTTTTCGCCTTCCATCCCAAAAAACATTTATTCATTACTAACAATGAAAATAAAATACACCTATTGATGGATAAGAAATGAAAATTTTAAGAGAGGCAGGCAGAAGAAGCACAAATTCTAAAAATTAAATTAAAGTTAAATTAAAGAGGATAAAATAAGGAAAAATTGTGTCAAATTTTCGTTTTTGCAATTTTTCCACTAGTTAGAAAAAATGAGTCGCTTTCAGAAAGCTGTGGCGCGCTTAATAATGGCTTTAGAACAACAGTTTTAAAATGAAATTTTTTGAGAATTTTATGCTCTTTCTTTTTGTAATTGAGTATAGTCCGCAAAAATTTTATAATTTTTGAGTTATAGGCAAAAAACTGAAAAAAGTCCGAAAATTTTTTGGTTTTTTGGCTCCACAAGATTTAGCCTCGAGATATTTTGTTGGAAAACCATTAATTCTTGTTACTAGCATCCCCATAAACAGTTTAAAAACATAAAATCTTTTAGCAGAATTTTTGCATCTATTTATGACAATTTGACTGGCCTAGTAAAAATAAAAAAAAAGCCCGATTTTAGGAAAATACTATTGGTAATCTAGTCTCCAGTATAATTTACTGGTTTTTTAACTGAAAAATACCCGTGAATACTAAGAAAATACGGAAAAGTTTCTAGAATTTACGGAAACTTCTCCGTTAAAAACAGTAAATTATATTGGCGTCCAGAATACCAGTAGTATCTCCTTAAAATCGTCCGTTATTTTTCTTTTTTCTTTTTTCTTTTTTTTCAGTGTATGACAGAACGCTCTTTTCGCCTTCTTTTTATCACAAAATATATAATATGAACTTTAAAATGTTCAGTTTTACTTAAAAGGCGATTAAAATAATCCAATAGAGATGCTAATAGTTAATTTTATTTAAAAACATCACAGTACTTTCAAACCTTAATCAGGCTCCTAAGAGAATATTTTTGTTTTCTCAATAAAGAAAATTAAAAAAAGGTAACATATAAACAAAAATATTCTTTGACGAAGAATCTGATTAATGCTCGAAAATACTGAGATGTTTTAAAATAAAATTAACTATTAGCATATATATTTGATTATTTTAATCGCTTTTTAAGTAAATCTGAACATTTTAAAGTTCATATTACATATATTTTAACTTTTAACTTTGCGGCATTATGTCTAAGTATTATATTATCACAATATATACTTACATATATATATATATATGTGTGTGTGTGTGTGTGTATGTATATATTGTGATAATATAATACTTAGATATAATGCCGCAAAGTTAAAAGTATATATATCATAAGTATGAAAGTATATGTATCATAAATATGGAAAATTACTTTCGCTATACAACATAGGCGGAGAAATTAATGATTTGAGAAACAGATTTTTCCTTTTTGCAGACATAATTCAGTGTTGATTAGCGTTCGTCTTGGTACGCTGAATGCTAACAAAAGCAAAGCACAACAGCTAGGACAGGCTAAAAATGCTATTACACGAGGGGCCCCATCAGTGGCCGAGAGGTTCTGACCTCACGGCAGATGCTGAGTTCGAACCCAATTGCGGCCGTCGGCGTAACCGTTCGGAGTTTTCCGTTGTTTTCTTTGAACCTCGGATTTCCTTTCATAAATATGGGTTAGGTTCCCTTAGAAAGATCCCCACGGAGGGCATCCCACCCCCTTCGGGCCTATATCCCACGTGTTGATAATTGGCCGTCATAAAATATAAACAAAACCAAACTGTTACACGAGGGTCAAAGTCACTTCTAATATCAGGAGTCTCCATGTTATCCATTAGTTTTAAGATATTCGCTTGGAAAACGGGCGATTCTTTTTTGTGGAAGCATCTTTGACACTTGGAACGAACCGAGTCCCCAGTAACAGCCAATCATATGCTTGGTAATCTGACAATGGTAAAGCCTTTTCACGCGCAGCTAATGAAATACTTAGAAGATGAAAAAACACAATAGATTTCTGTCACTTGAAAATTTTACGTGTTATAGCACTATTAGAAAGTTAATTTGTCAGCTTAAATGACTTTTAATGATAAATTTCTGAAATTTTATTATAAATGCGGAATTTAAAAAAAATCAGTATTATTTGTTCTAAATAGAAAAAAAAATTAAATATTTTTGAATAAAAAGTATATTTTTTTATTCGATTAAAAATTATTTTCAAAGAATTCTAAAATATTCTTCTTCATGCTATACTGATTTTGTCTTAATGCAATTCAGAATTTGAAAATTAATTTTAAAAAAATATAATATACGAAACATAAAATGCAATCTATTTAGAATAGTAGATGCGCTAAAATAAATCTAAATCTCCCTATTCTACAATAATATAAATTATAATGTAATAAAACAAAATAAAAGAAGTAATTAACGCTGTCTCTGCTGCTGTAAAGGATTTTTTGTGATTAGAAAGTATTTCGTCGTCAATATTAAGTAAACTACTGCATGCCAAAATATTAAAATCGGTGATGTTATACATAAATATAGGATAAACATGTTTATGTAGACAGCTTTTAAATCGAATAATTATTTTAAGATATTTTTAATGTTAAAGTTTGTCAAAATTTCCCATGAATAAGTGTTTATAAAGAGCAAAAGCTAAACACAGGAATTTAATAATTTTTTTCCAAGGATATATATTATAAATTCCCAATGTTTTTATTCCATTTATTTTTTTTAATTCGAGTATTTTTCCGGGGATTTATTTCTATCTTAAATGCAAATTTTCAGCATTTCGAGGTATATTTTTTCAATATTTTAGACAAAGGTTTTATTTAAAATTTTTGCCAATTAAAAAATAGTGGAAAGAGTATTTCCTTCGAATGAAATATATATTAGCTCGTGACTATTATTAATAGAAAAAACTTTGAAAATAAAATTAAATGATTATGAATTAAAAGAAGGAAAAAATTGAAAATACGGCATAAAACTACATTTACACGTGAAGTTTGAAAAGGAAAGAAATTTGTAAAATAATAAATATGCCTTAAAAGTCATAAATGGTGAAAATTATGTCACGTTTAAAATGGTCAAATAATAATGTTGCCAAACAGTTTAATTAAAAAAAATATTTACTCCAGACATTCCAAATTTCTAAATTATCTTTTGAACTTTTGTTGCCAATTCTAAAGTAGCGCAAACAAAAATATTTCTTTTCTAGCGACAAAAGTATTTTCATATAAGTATTAACAAGTTAGAAATTGCACGTGAAGCGTAGCAAATGGGGTGCGTTCGCACGATAACGAGGTTTTAAAAATATTCATATCTTGCTCTTATAGTAGACAGTACTTCGGATACAGTATAGTGGCCAATCTATGTGGTATAAATTTTTTTTGTGTTCCTGTGAATATACAGGAAATAACTTTTATTGCACCTTAGCAACTCATATCATTTTCATAAAATGCGAAATAGTTTAATATAATTAAAACACACCCCCAAACAATGCTTCCCCGTATAGCATTATGTAGTGGAATTCTTTTGTATGGCCCTGTAATTTAATAATAAATGTTCTTTGCATCACAGACTGTACAGAATGTATATTTTAGTATATATGTATGCTTCATATGTTCATGTCAAATCTATTACATTCGAAAGAGTTTAACATCATTAAAATGTACTTGAAACTATTTTTTCCTATTGACCATAATGTATCAGAATTCTTTTGATTTCCCTGTAATTGATCTATGCATCCGATTTTCACAAAATTTGAAATGATTCGACAAAATTATCTAATAATTATATATTTTAAATTTCCAACGATTAAAATTTATTTGAAACTTTTTTCCCCTTTTACCATAATGTAACGGAATACTTTTGATTGTCCCTTTAATTGAACTATGCATCCGATTTTCATAAAATTTGAAATGACTCGTCAAAATTATGTAATAAATATACATTTTAAATATCAAACGATACGGTTTGGTAGTTTTTGCATTGTTAATTGCAAACAGACAGACGGACGGACTGAACGACATCTATAGTTGCTACGTATTTACATAATTACGAACGCACCTAAAAAGAGAAAGTTGTTTGTGTGCGTTGTTTTTATGGCGGCCGAATATTTACACTGGGGATATGGGGCTGGGCGAGAGGGTGGATCTATCTAAGTGTACATAACCCATATTTAAGCAAGGATAACCAGGTTTCAAGGAAAACTGTGGAAAGCTCCGATCGATTAAGCCAGCAAGAGCGATTTGTTCAAACAATGTGTAGCTTTTCAACCAGCTTTGCGAGCAGAACCTCTCGACCACTGGTGGGGCATATAAAAGAGAAAGAAAACTTTAAAATAAATAATTCATTAGTATATGTTAAAAGAAATAAACAAGAGAAATTACGTCATATTTGAAAAGAGCCAATAACAAGATTTCAAAAAATAAAATAAAATAAAATTTAAAAATATATTTGCGCGAGTTATTTATTTCATATTTTGCGATGATTATTTCAATTATTGTTATCAATTCAAAAACAGCGAAAATAATATTTCCTTTTTAACAATAAAAGTATTTTCCGGTGAAAGAAAACTATGATGAAATTAGTTTAAAGCGATACATTTAAAACATCTTATTTAAAAATCTTTCTTATATCGTTGTTAAAAATTAACGAGAGACAAAGACTCTGTTTACATATTTAATTTTAAAGTAATTTATTTCCAAATTAATAACTTATCTTACTGAATCAAAGACGAAAACAGCACATCTTAACAACAGATTTGGCTTTAAAATTCCCAATCAAAGGAAATGAACGTGATCCCGTTTAAAAGGGAATTCCCACTATTTATATAATAGTAATTCAATCATCGAAGTCGGATCAAATTCGCGTACTTTTAGAGTCTGCGGTGGATGAACTGTGGCTGACGAGAGTAGTTCATGGGGGGGAGGGGGTGCAATTCCCCCTAGTATTGTTAAAATACAGTTTTCTATATTATAAAACAAAGACGAAATAAATAGTTAGGTCATGGAGATTTCTAAAATATATTTTAGGACAAATAAAAACATATAACAGAACGCAAATTTCTCCTTGTTTTATATACAAAAGATATGAAAATAACATGAATTTTAAAATGTTCAGTTTTACTTAAAAAGCAATTAAAATAATCAAATAGAGAAGTTAATAGTTAATTTTATTTAAAATATCTTAGTACTTTCAAGTCTTAATCAGGCTCTTCCTCGGAGAATATTTTTGTAACTAATTTTGGTTTATTTGTTCAAAAATATCTTTATTTGATTATTTTGATCGCCTTTTAAGTTCATATTATTATATATATACATTATGTCTTTTCAAATATACACCAGAAAATTGTATGAAGAAACAATCCAAATTTAATATTATCAAAATTTATAGTAAAAACTTCCCATAAAGTAAATCCAGTAAGGGATATAACAGAGTACTTTTCACAATTTCTTGGATATTGTACACATATAAATTAATTTATAACTTAGTAATATATATCTTGCTTTCTAAGATTACAAAAGAAAAGGAAAGAGGGTGATTGCAAACATAAGCACATTTAAATGAATGATGGGGGAAATTTTAATGTAAAAGCCTTGAGATTTTTATTCATTTTTTATTGTAATTCAGTGATTCAATTTACAGTATTCATACCTCAAGCATGAAACAAATTTTCGTGATGCTCGAAAATCCATAAGTGAATTTATAAGACGCCAGAGATAATTTAAATAAGCCTCCAGCACTTCTGCCCTCCCATTGATGCAATATCCTTTATAAAGAGCTGATATCATGATGCGTGTGATAAAGAACAATTTTCAAATTATCTGAATTTTGAATTTTTTGATTCCCATTGAAATAGTTCCTGAAAAATAAATTTGAATATTAAACTACTTGAAATTATTGAATAGAAATGGAAAGTATAAACGAATTTATATTAAAATTTAGAAAAATGTATTTTTATTTAAATTTTTAATTATTTCGAAAAACAGAAGATGAAAAAGTTAAAAATAAAGAATTCGAAACATTAAAGAAAAAAATTTTTTTAATCTTTACATATTACATTTTTATTATTTACATTTTAACATAATTAATAAAACCTTATGTAAAATAATATATATTTTTTAAATTACAGGTTCTTTTGTAAAATATCTTGTTTGACAAAAATATTTAAACATAAAGAAAAGGACATTAAAAAAATGAAATCATTAGGTGTAAAATAAAACATTGTGTTAATGAATTTATGCTAAATTTCTATATAATTTTATGTTTATGATGTATTTTTAAACAAGATGCCCTTGGCGACCAATTTGGTACCCTTTAAATGTACGTTAAACATCGTATCATAATGTTTTTATTCCTAATGTAATTTACTTGTTCAATTAGTTGCCAAATCAGAAGATTCTATTAGAAAAATGAAGAATTCAGTATATTTAAGCTAGCCGGGCGCAGGTGAAAAACCGACAAACATTGCTCCCGTGGCATTTTTTATTATTATTAATTTTATTTAAAATATAACCCTTTCACTCATTTCATTTATAATACATAACTTTGATTTTAAACTGAAACATTTAGAATTCATGACTTTTA
Source organism: Maratus speculifer (assembly GCA_964019185.1). Taxonomy (NCBI): domain Eukaryota; kingdom Metazoa; phylum Arthropoda; class Arachnida; order Araneae; family Salticidae; genus Maratus; species Maratus speculifer. The sequence goes on along the minus strand of OZ025297.1, from coordinate 214,477,873 downwards.
TTTATTTTTTTTTAAGTAAAAAGAACAAAACAACAAAAATAATGATATTTTGCAGCTCCATAATTGCACAAAAGAACGAAAAGTAAATAAACACAATTTACCTCGGCCTAAATCTGTTAAAGAATTTTTACACAATAACCAAAGGAATACATTCCATTTAGGTATTGCTAATAAACAATTAACAAATATTTCTGACTTCTGTGCCATGTACCATAGCGTAATATATATATATATATATGGATAACAGGATATTCAAATAAATGCACTTAATTTACATCGATTCTATTTTTTTTCTGTATTTTCACTCACTTGAACATAGTTTAATACCAATACTTTAATTTTTTTTAATTGCAACACATTTGAAACAGCTTGGCAAAAACTTACTTATTTTTCGTGTACGATATGGACTCGTGTTGTTGTTACTTATGACGGAATATTTTCACGAGAGACATGGGCCTTAGGGCGAGTAACCGCCGTGGGGTCTTTCTAATGGAATCTAGTCCGCATTTGGTCAAGACTACCTACAGTTTGAACGAAACCACGGAAAGCTTCAAACGGTTAGGCCGACCTGCGTGATTGGTTTCCTGCCCAGCAACTCCCATCTGCAATCTTCGAGTGCATAATCTCGCAGCCACTGATGGGGCATGATATGAACAGTAGCAAGATTTCAAAAAAAAAAAAAAGGTTGAATGTAGATTCTGCCACTGCAGAATTCAGTCTCGTCTCCGATTAAAAAAGAAAAAAAATCGATAGAGGTCTTTTAGAAGGACGACCCCGTTTAGAATGCAATAAACTACACTTTTCTTGTGTTTATCAATATAATAGCAAACAGAACAGCGTGAAATACCGAATTGATTAACGATTTCTCTCTGAGACATTGGAATTGTGAAATAATAAAGAGATACAATTTGACGTGCTACTTCTTCACTGACTAGATTCATCAAAAACGGATTTTTTCTTTAGTTTAAACGCTTTTTTATAGACTCTGAGAAAAAGGAAATGCATTTTAACAATAAAATTGTATGAATGTCTAGTTTTAACGGCCAGATTACGAAACTAGTCGTTGGGGGCCACTGTAATACTTACCTATAATGGATATGCATTATATAATATGTGAAAATAAAATATGTGAAAACTATTTATAAAATGCATTGCAATTCCAAAACAAAATTTAAACGTATATTTAAATATTCTTAATATACATAGTAATGCTCCATTAATGAATTGCTGATGAACCCATTTCGACAAATTATGTAAAATACCAAACTACACAAGTAGTACCGGATTGCGTAAAAGAAACATCCTTATAACTCCAAAAACAATAATCATATCAGCTAACAGTTTACTGCGTCAGATTAAGCGTCTCATTTCCAATTAAAACATATCTTTGAATTGAAATTTGATGAAAATACAGGGTCATGAAAAATCTAAGAATGTGGAAAACAGGATTACGAATATCTCGGTAACTATTAATCCGACCGACTTTATTCTTGATACACAATTTGTGTTATTTTATTGCCTTATACGTTCTTTCCTTAAAATAAAAATAATCGAAGATTTTTATATACATTTCATCAGAATGAGTTTTTCAAGAGTCTGAAAAAAATAGTTCCGGATAATCGAGATTTCTGATATTAAATAGGCTTCGTCCTATTCTTACTTACTAAGTACGTATAAAATTTTAAGTCTCTATCTCCATTTTTTCGTGAGATAGAGCGTTTACAGACAGACAGACAGACGAACGGCAATTTTTTTTCCTAAAAATATTTAACACGACACTTTTTAGCTTATCTGAAAGAAATAGCATCGTAGACAAAAAAAAAAAAAAAAAAAAAAAAAAAAAGTTATCCTGTTTTTTATGTTGTTTTTTTCTCTGCTTCTGCTAATTGTTTATGCACGATATATAGACCGAGATGGGTGGAAGTTTTTCGAGAACCTGACCGATTATAAAGAAAACTTTTACTTTGATTAGTGGATTTTGATGATACTAGAACATATCAAATGCTGTTTTGAGAGTAAATATCAGTTTTCGCAATTTATTATTGAAATTCAGTTACAAATTTGAAGATCGGAATGCATAAATTTTAAGAAAAAGCTGTTGTTGCCCCTCAAACTTTTATCAACGATTATTCAAATAACAACTGAAAACTGGAAGTAATATTTTCTGTACTTAGCACAATTGATTCTAATACACAGAAAATGCATGTATTTCAAATAACAAATCATATTTAGAATTCTCTATATAATTAAATTTTATAAGGAATCTAGATGTATGTAATATAAAATAACATGCCATCAGAATAAAATTCTAAGAAAAAAGGGTAAAGATTGATGATAACTAAAAAATATAAGGAATTTTTTTCTTTAAGCTTGAGGAAGTTTTTTGCTCAAACTTCACTAATAATTCGTATACATATGGAGATGGTTCAGATTCTTTACTAGAAAATTCTCACACCCTAATGTTAAACCAAAGGGCAGGTAATATTGATTTTCTCTTTTAAATTTAAATATTCTGATACTTTTTTTTGCATAGAATAGCAGAATTTTATCTTTAGTATGACTATTTTTTACTTTTTAGATTTTGGTTACAGACTTGTTTTAAAAAGGTACTTTCAGTTTTAAAACTGGTTCCAAAAGTAAAAGTATCTTTTAAAACAAATCTGTAACCAAAACCAAAAAAGAGAAAAAAAACAATAGCTCAACTATCCTATTAAAAAAGAAAAAATGTTTAAAAATATTTAAATTTAAAAGAGAAGTTCAAAATTAACCTACCCATTAGTTTAACATTACAGAGTAAGAGTTTTCAAATGAATAAAGATTCCTTTTAAGAGTGACCTTTAGTTCGTCATTATTAATTTTGGTTTCTGGATGACCGAGTGCCCCATTTGTACGATCAAAGTTATCTGAATGAAATTTGGCGAATCTATTAAATACTTTCTGCTACATAGTAACACTCGATCCAAATAGATTATTTATATTTAGTACGGTCTGCGATGCCGTTGTTCCACTTCAAAGCTCATACTTTATACATAATAGTACATATTTCCGACCGTTCTATTTTCCACAATATTAACTTTTAAAAAGTTTCTATTACTTATCAGATCTAGCAAGTATTTGAAAGGAAAAAACACAAAAAGATATGTAAATTTAAAAAAAAGTCGAATGTAATAAGCGAAATTAAGTGTAGGAAATGAGGTGCGTTCGTACTATAACGAAGTTTAAGAACTATTTAGAGCTTTGTGTAATACACTGCTCAAAACAATTAAAGGATATTTAAAGTTTTTTATAAAATAAAGATATAAACGAACTTTTTTTGCCGAAAATAGAAGAAGAGAATCACAAATGCAAATTTTTCTGGTTTTCAAACTGTGGAGTATGCAAATTTTGAGTTCGATGTGAAAAACGTCGCTTCAGCGGGAGCGAATGAAATTTGACTTTCAACTGGATAAAAGAGAATGAAGACAAGGATGATCGGCATTCAGTGATTGCTTTGTTTCGATGAGTAAGATGTCTCAGCGAAGTCATTTGACAGATTCAGAAGCTTGGAGAATTGTTGGTAGGTTAGAAGGGGGCCAAACTCAACCCGAAGTAGCGCAAACCATTGGAGTGTCACAATGTGTCATTTCCAGGATCTGGAACCGTTTTTTGGAGAGTGGATGTGCAGGCCGAAGACCAAGGCAAGGTCGTAGACGAGCAACAACGCCCAATGAAGATCGGTATTTAGCGTTAACAGCTCGGAGACACCGAAACATGAACGCTACACTTCTCCAACAACACCTTCGCTCGGCTACAGGCACCACGATTTCAACTCAGACTGTCCGAAACCGGCTCCATGCTGTAGGTCTGTATGCTCGCCGACCGATGGTATGTGTTAGATTAACATCAAGGCATCGTCACGACCGCAGGGAGTGGGCATCCGAGCATGTCAACTGGAGGAGAAATGAATGGAGCAATATTCTGTTTTCTGACGAGTCCCGTTTTTCTGTGCATCCGGATAATAGGCGTATTTTCATCTGGAGGGACCGTGGCAGTAGGTGCACACTTTCGTGCACGTTCGTGCACGAAAGTGTCAGATTTTGCGGTGGAGGAGTGTTGGTGTATGGTGGCATCTCCATTGACAGGCGCACTGACCTCTACATCATTCGAAATGGAGCTCTGACTGGCCGCCGATATAGGGATGAGATCCTCAGACATTTTCCAGTCCCTTGCGCTGCAGCAATCGGAGATAACTTCATTTTAAAGGACAATAACTGCAGGCCACATCGTGCAAACCTGGTGGAGGATTTCCTTTTCGAGGAAGGAATCGTTCGAATGGAATGGCCAGCGTGTTCTCCAGACATGAATCCAATCGAGCACGTTTGGGATGCTCTAGGAAGATGAGTTTCTGGCCGCCAACAACCCCCACAAACTCTCCAAGAACTGGAAAGAGCTCTTCTGGAAGAGTGGGGCAGACTACCCCAACTCGTCATTAATAGCCTCATTGAGTCCATGCCTCAAAGGTGTTCAACGTTGCTGGCCACCCGTGGAAACCATACCCCCTACTGAAAATGATTTTCTTTGAAGAAAATACCTTTTCTTATTCTTTTTTTCTCATATGCACAAATTGTGTTTTTTTTCCTTTTGTACACAAATGCGCAATAAAATGCATTTTTTTCTGCCAAACATGTGTAATTTATTCTCATATAACCTACTATGTCTGTCGACCATGTATCAATCAGCTAAAAAGTTTCCCAGATACAAAATCCACGTAAAACTGCAATATCCTTTAATTGTTTTGAGTAGTGTAGTATACACTATCTACCAAAAAGTATTTGTACACTTTCAGTTTTTGACATTTTGTCAAATATTTAAAAATATACTGGTCGGATTCTTCTGGAACTTCAGAAATATAAAGATTATGTTTCACTTTATATTTATTTACATTCATTTGTTAAGCGGGTAATTAGGGGGCCGGCAAAAAAACAAAGAATAATAGAAATATTTGGGATCGCCCTGTACATGAAAATGCACAAAACGACTTATCGCTTTAGTATATAAATATATGAATACAGTAGAATATGTACACTAATTTTGTGAGAATAGCATGTATATTTATGGCGATAGAGCGATTTTTTTGAAAAATTCAAAAAATTCTGGTATGTTTTTTGTTTATATCATGCTGGGTTTTTGACCAAATTTAACGCAAATTTCAGAAAAAATTGGCAAAATGCAGTAGAAAAAATGTAGCGCAATTGGAATATAAATATATTAAATATTTTATGAAATATGAGTAGTTGTATAAAATAATTTTTATCTGCGCATGCGCGAACTAGAAAAACATTTTTTTACATCATTTAATAGTCAATTCTATGGAGTGACTTATAAAAAAAATCCAATCAAATATCGTGAAAATTCAAAAAGATATCATTATTTTAGCGAGATGTTTTTACTCTGCTCTCTAAAAACGGCTGAATCTTAAGGGATTCTCCACAAATTGACATTTTTTAATAACTGACTTTAAAAAAAAAAAAAAAAAAAACTAGTATTGAATTAATACAATATCTAATACAATATTGCTGCTAATAAGTACTTGACAATTGTGATAGAAAAGGAAAAGAGCTTTATTCACATTCAGGGCCAAAACTAAGAGAGGATTGGGGGAAAAGGGCATGTGCCCCGGGCGCTAGGATGAAAGTGTCCCAAATGTACATTTTGTTTGGCAATTTTTACCATGTCTATGTTTAACATGATTTTGTCAAAATCGTCCCTTTCAAAGCATTTCTCCTATACCAAAGCATAGAAGAATCTAATGATGATGGCATAAAGATCCCGCATAAAGCAGATTTTTTTTTTCGTTTTGATTCGGTTTCACGATTTTAAGGTATCATTTTTTTTAAACAAAGCAGACTAATTTAATCAATATTACATATTTTATGTTTTAAAATAAGTCGGCTATTAATAAATTAGAAAATTTTTCTTTGCAAATACTTTTGCAGATGCTTTGCAAAGAAGAAAAGGGAGGGGGGGGGAAGTTCACCAAAATTCATTGAAATATATATATATTAAATATTTTCTAAAATGTTCTATGTCATGCAATATTTTCAACCAAATATAAAGCCACATTCAGAAAAATTCGCAAAATGTAGTAGAAAGAATAAGGTGCTATTGAAATATAAATATATTAAAAGTTTTCTACAGTATGAGTATTTGTATGAAATATTTTTTAATCAGCGTATGCGTGAACGATAAAATTTATCATTTTACATAATTTAATATTCAACTCTATGGAGCTACCCATAAAAAAATCCGATCAAATTTCGTGGAAATTCAGAAAGTTATTGTGGATAGGAGTGAACTGATTTTCAATTGGTCTCTGAAAGCAGTTGAATGACGTCAGATTTTACGCAAATTGCCAAATCTCCATTTACGTTTTTTACTGGTGATTTACTTCTTTTCTTAGATAATTACCAGAACGAACCTATTTCAGGATAAAAATAATTATAAAAAATCGAAGCATTTGTGTCAAATCTACCCATTGATACATAATTGATAATGTCTCTTATGCAAATGCCGATATCTGCGATCCTGAAATACGTCAAGTTCTCCACTGTTAAATGTGGTGTCGAAAACAACACTGACATCAATCGCATGCATGATGCCAAGAAGAACAGAGCTGTCTGATTTTGAGAAAGGTGTGATCATCGGGTACCACCGAAATGGCCGATCTTTAATCGACATATCTAGCGAGCTTAATTACCCCAAAACGACTGTGGCTTATGTGATTAGAAAATGGAAGCTGAATGGTGATTGTCAGAATGTGGCTAGAGTAGGCAGACCGACGAAACTGGGAGATAGAGACCGACGGGTTCTGTCTAGAGAAATTCGGAAGAACAGCAACCAACCAATGTTACACATACGCCAAGAATTTCAACAAGCTTCAGGATGTGTTGTTTCCATGAATACCATCCGTAAGGAAGCTCATCTGCTTAATTTTTATGGCCGTGCTGCCGCCCATAAACCTTTAATCACCAAGTCAAACCGCACAGCTCGGTTAAGTTGGTGCAAAACACGCCAGCAATGGACTGTACAACAATGGAAACAGGTTCTCTGGAGTGATGAATCAAGGTTCACCCTCTACCTTTCTGATGGTAGGGTCTGGGTATGGCGTCTGCCTGGAGAACGCCTCCTACCAGAATGTATTGTGCCCACAGTTAAATTTGGCGAAGGGGGAATTATGTTCTGGGGTTGTTTTTCCTGGTTCGGACTAGGACCCTTGGTCCCGATTCATGGTAAGCTCAATGCCGATGCCTACTGTAATATACTGGACAACAGTGTACTCCCTACGTTGTGGCAATACTATGGATTGGACCCATGTTATTTCCAGGATGACAACGCAAGTTGCCATGAAGCGAGGTCCAGCATGGATTGGTATGCTGATAATGGAGTGCATCGACTCGAGTGGCCTGCCCAGAGCCCAGACCTGAACCCAATAGAGAACCTCTGGGACGAGTTGGATCGTCGAATTAAGGCGGGTGACACACGCCCAAAATCAGTAAAAGAGCTTACCTGCCTTGTGCAAACAGAGTGGAATAAAATACCATTAAATGTAATACAAGGACTAGTTGAGAGCATGCCCAGGAGAGTCGCAGCTGTAATTGCCTCTCGAGGAGGATCTACAAATTATTAAATGTGAACAGGGCCAAAACCAGTCTTTTTTTCCCGAGGCAAACGTGGATTTTGAAGGTACCCCTTTCCCCCTCCTTCGCAAAGCATATTTACAAAGAAAATTTCTCCAATTTATTAATAGCCGACTTATTTTAAAACTTAAAATATGTAATATAAAATAACGTATTCTGCTTTATTAAAATACTCCAATTTGATACTTTAAACCGAATCAAAAAAATTCTACTTTCAACAGGATCTTTAAGGCCCTTGTCCCTGCCCGCGAAGACACTGCTGAGCTGCTATTCCTGTGGGGAGGCATTTTTCTAATAACTCTTTCGCATTTTAAAATTTTCAATTTTTTTTTTTTTTTTTTTTTTTTTTTTTTTTTTTTTTTGCATTGGATAACGGAAATCCCTCTCAAAATCGCTCCTTGACTACTTTTTCGATTTGAGTCATAGATATTTTTTATAAAGTTAGTTTCACTTTCAGAACCGCTTTTGGAAGTGAAAGAAACATTATAAAAATATCTACGCCAAAATTGAAAAAGTAATCACGGAGCGATCTTGAAAAGGACTTCCGCTATCTAATGCAAAACATATTATTTAAAAATGTCCAAATGCAAAAGAGTTAGAAAAATGCATCCCCATAGGAATAGCATTAGCTCGTGAGCATCTTTGCGGGTAGGGGCAGGGACCTTAAGCCATCATCATTAGATTTTTTTATGCTTTAGCATAGCCCAGATATAATAATTTTAACAATATTATGCTAAACATAGCCATGAAAAAATCGCCAAACGAAAGATACATTTGGGACACTTTCATCCTAGCGCCCGGGGCACATGCCCTTTTCCCCCAATCCTCTCTTAGTTTTGGCCCTGAATGCGAATAAAGCTCTTTTTCTTTTCTATCACAATTGTCAAGTACTTATTAGCAGCAATATTGTATTAGATATTGTATTAATTCAATACTAGTTTTTTTTAAAAGTCAGTTATTAAAAAATGTCAATTTGTGGAGAATCCCTTAAGATTCAGCCGTTTTTAGAGAGCAGAGTAAAAACATCTCACTAAAATAATGATATCTTTTTGAATTTTCACGATATTTGATTGGAATTTTTTTATAAGTCACTTCATAGAATTGACTATTAAATGACGTAAAAAAATGTTTTTCTAGTTCGCGCATGCGCAGATAAAAATTATTTTATACAACTACTCATATTTCATAAAATATTTAATATATTTATATTCCAATTGAGCTACATTTTTTCTACTACATTTTGCCAATTTTTCTGAAATTTTCGTTAAATTTGGTCAAAAACCCAGCATGATATAAACAAAAAACATACCAGAATTTTTTGAATTTTTCAAAAAAATCGCTCTATCTCCATAAATATACATGCTATTCTCACAAACATTAGTGTACATATTCTACTGTATTCATATATTTGTATTCTAAAGCGATAAGTTGTTTCGTGCATTTTCATGTACAGGGCGATCCCAAATATTTCTATTATTCTTTGTTTTTTTGCCGGCTCCCTAATTACCCGCTTAACAAATGAATGTAAATAAATATAAAGTGAAACATAATCTTTATATTTCTGAAGTTCCAGAAGAATCCGACCAGTATATTTTTAAATATTTGACAAAATATCAAAAACTGAAAGTGTACAAATACTTATTGGTAGATAGTGTATAGGCACTTCCGATACAATATAGTAGTCGAAATCTTTTTTGTGTCGTTGTAAATATTATCTGCTTTATATTATACAAGAAGTAACTTGTAGTCAAATTCAGAAACGTATATAAATTTCATGAAATGTGAAATAGTTTAATATTATTAAAATGCGTCCCAAACGATGTTTCCCACTATACCATTATGTAATCGTGGTCCTTATGCAATGGAATACCATTGTGTAGTCCTGTAAATCAAAAAGAAACATTCTTTGCACTACAAATTGTACAAAATTTATATTTTAGTATATACTTCATACTAGGAAGTGAATAAGACCCTGGTTTCAAAATTAAATTCCACAAAAACAAAGATCGACAGAATTATTCATTAAACGATTTTTTTTATTAGGTAAGCTGTAAAAATCTTATACAGAAGTTCCGATCGGTGAATATTTTGAAAAATATTGTGTTCTGATTGCAAAAATACTTGAATTGACATTTTTCTTGTTTTAGATTGCTTGCAGAAGAGTTTTTTGTGATACTGTGCTATATTTTAACGATTTTTTGAACTACATTTTTTTATTTCGAAATTTTAAAAAAATAATCCAAAAATCAACCTTTTGTCATCCTGAGCCTCATATGAAACTCCTACTTCGAATTGCAGTATTTGAAAGAAAAATGAGAGGGATATTTTTTAACACTTTCCAACAAAGTTGAAAAGTGTTTATGCATTCGGTTTGTCTATCCATCTGGCCAGATGGCCGTCTGTCCGCGCTCCAGATCCCGTAAATGTTCTCGGATTGCTATGAAATTTTTATATATTATTGATGCTTACCCTAGCACGAACCCTATTGAAAATGAAGTTTCTACTATGATTAGTTTATTTACAGGGATAGTCAAAAGTTTTCCGATACACTACGGCCAATGGGAAAAAATCGTTTAAAACGAATTTTAAAAGTGTTACAACCTTTCAAACTTATTCAATTTACATGGATTCGCAAAGTGCACTAAAGTACGCATTCAGTAACATATCCAGTCAAAATAATACTTATAATTCATTTACAGAGCCACTCAAAAGAACTCCATTATACAATAATAAAGGGGGGAATTGTTTGCGACATATTTTAATAACGTTAAACAATTTCAAGTTTTATAAAAGTGATATACGCCGCTGAGACTTAATATTTAACACATAATATGAAGTGCATAGCATTTACAGGGACATACAAAATATTTCAAATCTTATATTCTTTTCTGAAGTACTGTATATTATCGATGATATCTGATGGATGGTTGAAATGAATTTTCAAATATGATATGCGCTTTTAAGTTTTACAAAATGTCTGCAAATTATAAGGTGCAAATAAATGTTATAGTTGATATACTGGGTTACACAAAAGAGCTCATAAAGGTTACTGAATATGAGAGTGAATAACTTATAGGTGGTTTTTAAGTAAGTTATGCATTTTTACATAGAACTGCTTTCATCTTACTAAGAAGTGTTTGTAGAATATAAATAAAATGATATGCAAGGTCACGCAAAGAATTAGCTACATGGTCACCCATAGATGATAATTTCTGGAAATGTGATTTAAGTTGTTTTAAGAGTGTGTTTGTTTGAACTGAATTTTAACAAAATACTGGCATATAATAAAGGTACTAGGTAAATTACACGGATGACCAAAAGTATTGAAATATTTTCCATCTATTAGAATAAAGTACTGAAAGAGAAATTTCAACCAATTAGACATTTTCTCGCTAAACTAATTGTTCCCATTATACAGTATATATATATCAACCTACGGATAAAATACAGGGCTGTTCAAAAGTATTAGAATACATATTTGTCTATGCACAGCAGTATTTTATTTCCCTAAATAGCAAAGTTTTGTTAAAGATTCCAGGAAGTGATGGAAAGTGTTTCATAATCCATACTTAAAGCATGATTTTTTTAACTTGTTTTTCTTCACCGTTTAGTAACACCATTAAATCATTTAGAGTACATGGGAGGCTTCCAAATAGTTGTATTAATCGTACTTACATGTCAGAACTAGATAATTTCTACCATTATTCACAATTGTTAGTTTATTGTTTGGAAAAAAATGAACTGTTTTTTGAGCTTCTTTATTTTTAAGTTGCTGAATTTCTTTGCGAAGCAAAAAATGTTTTATTAATATTTAACCTTCCTTTAATATGTGCATGCCTTTAAATTAAATTTAAACATAACATATTTCTTAAAAAAATGTGGAAGAGTTTGGGGTCTCGTGTTTTAGACACATACATACAAAAAATTAGATAGACAAACATTACCCCCTCCCCCCCCCAAAAAAAAGCCTAAAAAAATATATCTGCTTATGATTTATACTTGTATTTTAGAAATATTAAAATATACAAAGATTTTTTTCTCTACATATATACTAATTTGTTGACGCACACAACTTCGTGTGTTTATATTTTAAAAATAAAACTTCTTTCCCTCTATAATAAAGCTTTTCTATATAATTAACATTTAAGTAAAATAAAGCTCATAATCAATATTTTTGATTTATCATTATACATGCTGAACATTCAGACAATTTACAGAACTTTTATTTCTACCAATATATTTATAACCCTATTAATCTTGGCGATAACGAAAGTTCAATAATGAAATGCATGGTACAAGAAACTCAAAATCCAATTACTTAATGGAGTGTTTTTTTTTTTTTTTTTTTTTTTTTTTTTATCGTAAATAAGATGCTTTTCAAGTTATTATAGTTAGCAGTATGCCATACAAATCAATTTATATGTAAAGTATATTTAAATTTAATTTCGAATATTGCTTGTGTAAAGTTATTCTTCTGAAGATGATGTACAAAAAACCAATTCAAAATGTATATTATCTGGTGAAGATGTGTATGATATCAATATTCATTACCTAAAGCAATATATTTTTTATACTGATATAATACTGGCAACAATTATTTAGTCATAAATATTTTATTTTTATGTATTACAGAAAAGGATTTTTTTTATAGATAGTATTAAATAATTTATTATTTTAACGCCATATATTATTTTAAAAACCAGATTATTTAATAGATTATTTTAAAAAAGGAAAACTTGTTTCTATGAAAAAATTTAAAAAAAAAAATACAGTGTTTTTTATTTAACATAACAGGATTGAAATAAAAATTGATCACCGACAGGTCTTAAGAAGTAAGACTGTTTCTGGATAAAAGAATCATACGAAAACAAATTGTTAAAAATAAAAATATAAATAAAGTTAATTAAATAAAAAAAAAATTACCTATTTTAGAGGGGAGGAGGATAATGAAAAAGCGGTGGTGGTATTTGGTGTTATTTATGACAGTTGATTATCTGCACGAGTGATATAAGCCCTAGGGGGAGTGCCCTCCATGGGGGGTCTTTCTAAATGAACCTAACCCGTATTTATGAGAGGTTACCCAAGGTTCGAAGAAAACCATGGAAAGTTCCGAACAGTTAGGCCAACAAGCCCGATTGGGTTCGAATCCAGCACCTCCAGTGTATCAACTTCGAGAATAGAACCTATCAACCAGATAACGAAAAAGTAAAGTCATCTGAAAGAATGGAAAGAGTATTAGCGATCACCAGAAATCAACCGTTGAAAAGCATTTAAAAATAACATTTCATAGTAAATTATTAAGCTACCTGTTTTAAATATATTTAGAGGATTCGGTACCCTTTGAACTTTTAAAAATTAAATTTCAGCATTTAACCTTTAGCTTCCGGGGGGATTACCGTAGTCCCAAGAAAATAAATGTTGAAGAATACGGGGTTGGGATTATCGTTATCCCGAAAACTTTTTCCCCTCCAACATGCGGAAAAAGAAATCATTAAGGCCGTTTAGCTCAATAGGGGTCCAACTGATTATCGAGCTAGGGAATTTCTGTAGGGAGGATGTTAATTATCCTAGGGAAATGCCGGGAAAAAAACATTGTTTGCGCAGACGACGTAAAGCTGCTTCTACCCCAGTGGCTACAAGGTATTTTAGGTAGTTCTTGCTTGTGAGACATAATAATGAATAGATTATATTTAGCAAGTAGTTTTAGAGATTTAGCGTTGCTAGTTTTGACTACACGTTTACTCTTAGAATGTAAAATGAAGCATTATTATTTTTTTTCTTTCTTACTAACGCACTAAATATTAGAAATTACGTATGTTATTTTACGCACTGAATTCAAAAAAAAAAAAAAAAAAAAATCAAATGTTTATAATTATTATTATATTTACGGAACTTATGATTGTTCTCAAGCCCAAAGGAGTTAGTTTTTGAAGCTTTTCTGAATTCATTTTTATTTTTCAAAAACATACGAAATTGTTAACATATGAAACATATGAACGAGACGTGAAATTCTTATTAAAAAATTACATAATTGAATGGCGTTTTTAATTTATTTAATAAAGGCAAAAGCATTTCAGGAAATAATGTAAAATTTGGCGTTTGGAACAAAATTTCCAATCGCGAAATTTAGGGAAAGGTGGAAATTTGCTGGTTGTATTTTTGTTGCGGTAATGTCAATAAGTAATTTATTTATAACAAAAAAAAAAAAAAAAAAAAAAAAAAATGGAAAAACTGAATTCGATTCCCAATTCTATCAAAACCCTATCCTGTCAGGTCTGACAATTTGATGCCACACGTTAAGAATTATTCAGAAAGTTTCACATTAGAAACCAGCTTGATTCTATAGTCACAGCCTACTAAATAGTCATGCGCAACAATACCTTTTACATAAATGAGAATGGAATTATGCATTATCTGCTTCAGAAAATCGTCGAATTCTAGTATTATTCATTATTTCTAAATAACTTATTCACCGTCAAATTCAAATGAAATAATTTTTATTTATGCAAACCATAATATAGATTGCATTAATAATTTCTCAGTTATTTTTCATCTGAACCAAAAAGAAAAGGAAGAAGTTCTCAATTTAGCACTTTTTTGTTGTTAATGTCGTTTTGTACGCTTATCAATTATTTCGAAACTATTCGACTGATTCATGTGCCTTTTTTTTTTTTTTTTTTTTTTTTTTTTTTTTTTTTTTTTGTTTCATTGAAAGATTATTCTCTGCAATTGGTCAAGGATTGAATTTAAATTTCATGAAAATTGCTGCAAGGCTTTTTTTAGAAATTTAATAACAATACAAATAAATAAATTAAAATAAATAAACTCATTTAAAATATTTAATTTTTAGCGATTTTTATCAAATAAAGTAGCTCTATTTTCTTCTTCTTCTTCTTTTTTTTCTTTTTTGCTAGAATGTTGCAACCACAAAATTTATTATTATTATTATTATTATTTATATAGCTATTATTCTCGAATAAAACAAGGGAAAACAAAAAATAAGGATTTAATTAATAAAAACTTTCATGGCGAAACAATTGTTAAAAAATATAATAAATAATAATATAATTAAAGTAAAAGTAAAAGCTAAAGGTATAATTAATAATAATAATAAAGTCTAAAAAATTAGAAAGTGTTTGTATTTCTTCAAAACTTCTGCGGCACACTCGTTTAATTTGAAGAATCATATTTCTATGGTAGTAGGATTGTTACTTTAACACAGAATGGTTCAAAAGTCTGAATTTCATATAAATTAATATAATTAATGTCTTTTTTTCTCTTCATTGGTAAATTTTGTTTAAAAAGCTAACTTTTACAGCTTCTTTCACAGTGTCTTGCCTTTACGAAAAATAGAAAATACTATACAATCTCTTTGTTTCTAAATAAAAATACCATAAATTTCATAAATATGTATTTATATTATAAAAGCGAAACATATCTGTGCGTAACGTATACGTCATTTTGCCAATGCCAACACTTTCCCATGCAATTTCGGTTTTTCAATGTTCACTACAACAAATTTTTTCACTTCTAACCATCGCACATTTTAAATTTTTATACTGTTGTATAGAAAGAAAAATGTACTTTTAAGTGCAATTTGTTTTAAAATTCTATCTCAATTTATTTTTGAAATATTAATTTTTTTTATAGTTTCCAGTAACATTTTTGAGATTGTGGCAACAGAATCACTCCATTTTCTCTTGAAATAGGAAAAAAAAAAAAAAAAAAAAAAAAAAAAAAAGGAAGAATGAAAGAAAGAAAAGAAAAGAAATTAAAATGTGTTTCCATGCAAATTCGGTTTTGCAATTTTCGATTATTGCAATTACACTTCTAAATATCGCACATTTTAAATTTTTACACATTGTATAGAGAAAAAAATTTACTTTTAAAATCGTACTTTTTTCCCCAGCTACACACTTGATTCGCAGAAAAAAGAATGAATGCCCATTTTATTTATGAATGCCCATTTCATAAGAAGGAAACTTAGGAAGCCGATAGGGAAAAAAAAATAGAAAAACTATAATATTTGGGATCCCTCTGTACATTAAATTATACGAAACGATCTATCGATGCAGAGTAGAAATATATGGATATTGTACAACATTTCTACTGATTTTTGCATAAATAGAGAGTATAATCAGGGAAATATAGCATTTTTTTAAGTGCAAAAAAACTGGCATGTTTTTTAGCTTATTATACATGGTTTTCAACCAAATTTAACGACAGTTTCAGAAAAACTGGCAAAATGTAGTTGAAAAAACTTAGGCAATAGTAATATAAATAAATTAAACATTTTATGAAATATGAGTAGTTGTATAAAATAATTTTTGTCTGTGCATGTGCAAACGATAACAAGGTAATTTAAGGTAATTTAATAGTCAACTCTATGGTTCAATTCATAAAAAAAACAAGTTAAATATCGTGAAATTTTATAAAGGTGTTGGCGATAGGAATGATTTGATTTTTTATTGAATCTAAAAGCAGCTGAATGATAAGTAATTTTCCATAAATTTTCAATTTCAATTTTACTATATATATTTTTTAATTTCTATTAATGCTTTAGTTCTTCTTGGATAGCTACTAGAGCGAACCTGTTGCATAATAAAAAGAATTATCAAAATCGGAGATTTGTCCCAAATCCTCTCATCATACACAATCTTGATAATGAATAAACACTAAGTTTTTCTTAAAATTCGGCTGATTAAAATTTACAATTTGTGGAAAAAACATTATCCTTCACCTGCTTTTAGAGAGAACTAAAAATCAGCTCACTTCTATCACCGATATCTTTCTGAATTTTCCTAATATTTGGCTGGATTTTTTTTTTTTTTTTTTTTTTTTTTTTTTTTTTTTTTGTGAGTTGCTCTATAGAGTTAAATATTAAATCATGTAAAAAGATTGTTGTAACCATTCGCACGTACGCAGATAAAAAAATACTTTATAGTACTACTCATATTTTATAAAATATTTAATATATTTATATTTCAATTGCACTACATTATTTCTACTACATTTTGCCACTTTTACAAAAATTGGTGTTAAATTTGTACAAAACCCTGTGTGATATAAGCTAAAAACAAGCCAATTTTTTAAAAAATTAAAACAAATTGCTATATTTTATTAGCTTGAAAGGCCCCACCAATGGCTAAGAAGATCTCCCTCGAAACTATTAGACAGGAGGTGCTGGGTTCAAACCCAATCGCGCCCATCTACCAAATTGTTCGGAGGTTTTCGTGGTTTTCTTCGAAACTTGGATTTTCTCGTTTAAATACGGGTTAGGTTTTCTTAAAAAGCCTCTTAAGGGGGGCATTCCACCCTAAGAGCACTTATCCCTCATGTTCATAATTGACCGTCATAAACACAACCAAACTACCATTCTTTGGTTTGTAGAAGAAAGTGTGATTCCTTGGAAATGATAAACTTTTTATATGTAGTATGCAGATATTTTCATATAGCTTATTGTACCTCTCATTTTCTACTTGTAATTTACATTGTAAATCACTGAATTTTTAAAAATAATAAAATAATAATAATAATATATGTCATTAAAAAAAAACTTTAAAGGAAATTTGCTTACTTTTAGGGCATTTTAAAATAAAAAAGAAAGAAATATTAATGTCACGTAATCAAGCCCTGACTATCGTACGAGCATCCAAGGCTTGTGCCCAATAAAGTGCAATTACACAGTTTTATTCTTTGAGACTGCATATCTACTAATTTTATGCCTTTATTAATAAGAATTATTATGAAAATGTGTTAGAATGTAGCGGATTTATGCTTTAAAACAAATTTAATGCATTATACTACACGATATTTTTGTCGTAATCTTATAATAAACTTAACCATAATCATGCATTTTTGTTTATTTTTTTTATTGTTATATGACAAATTAAAAAGAAAAATGTTTTCATTGAACACAAGGAAAAAAAATAGATAAAATAAAAAAAACACGCCTCCCCCCCCCCCCCCGGAAAAACAAACTTTATTTTATTTACTTACCAGCACCCATAATATAAAACAATTACTGGCTTTCAAAGAATTATTTTTCTTATTTCACGTGTTTAAAGTAACATTTTTTTTCTAATAGATCTTTTAGATATTCTAGTTTCCAAGTGATATTTCATCGTTAACTACATCTACTGATAAGTACGCATTGTCAACAAGCAAACCATTTAAAATTAGAAACTATTAAAAGAAACTACTAGAACTATTAGAAACTATTAGACTAAAAGAAGCTATAAGAAACCATTTAAAATTAGATTAGATTTTTAATGACTATGTTTCAGTCAAGACTTTGACCATTGCTTAACTAATTATCAGTTAACTTAAGTAGCCTGTATAAGATCGTTCCTTTGAAAGTATAACGATGTTCTAACACATGTGGTGGCACACATCTGGACTTAATTTTTTTCAAGATACAGAAATGTTTCTAATACGTTTCCAGAATTTTACTATACTGCTAGCAAGATAACAAAAACAACTAATCGAATAGGGTTGCAAATACAAAATTTTTGGCGTATTCCCATTGCATTTAAGACAGTTAAAAGTTCTCAAAAATGTCTTGCTCATTTTTTTTTTTTTTTTTTTTTTTTTAGGAAAGTTAAAATATGCTATTTGTTAACAATGTAGGGAAATCGTTAGACGGGGCTCTAGAAGGCGATAAGGGGGGGGGGGGGATCATCCCTCTGCCCCGTCTAGTTACAGGCCTGGCAATTAGTATTCCAAACATTTTTCAATGTTTTCAAAATAGAGAAATAAACAAGACATAAATTTTTAAAATATTAAACAGTTGCTTTTACACTATTTAAAATAATATTTAAATGCATTTATGAAAAAGAAAACATGTATTTATAGTAAAAATAAAAGTATTTGTGAGGTAATAAATTGTGCGGAATTTCTGAATAATAGGTTGTATTATTTTTTGAAGAAATATTTTAAAAGCTTAAATACTTATTTTTATATTTAATTATGTTTAAAAACTAAATAACTTGTATGCATTAAAAATAAATAAATAAATGAAAAATAAATACAATCATCATGGATTATCTCAACAGTTTTCATAAGTTTATAAATCTGTTGTACTTAGAAAATCAAACATTTGTGTTATATGTATTGTTAACTTCATCTGGATAATTAAAAATAGGTTATTTGTCTTTAATTTAAATAACAAGAACAATTAAGATGTTGGTTTGTTTATATCTCTTACAGATATTATTTTAGGTCTCACACATAAAATTTCATCGTCTTTCTCGATAGTTAATTTAATAGTTTATAAATTTGATTTAGAAATCCCTAAAATCAAGTAAGGCTACATTTTTAAATATTTAATTTAATATTCAAGCAAGTGTTTCAAAAGTTGAATTATTATGTAATTTTATTTGCAATTGTATATATTTTATAATATACAATCATAGTTTATTTACTCCCCCTTCTGGGAAGCGGGAGATGAGCAAATTAACAGAAACTCATCCGATCTGTTATTTATAAACTAAGAAAACATTCGGATAATGTTATCTTCTAAAACCGTGATAGATTTTAAGATTGTAGACCCCCCCACCACCACCACCGACGTGCACAGAAGAACAAGGGAGACTGAATTAAAAAAATATATATAATACCCAATGTTTATATTCTAATTCTCCACATCTTACAAAAATTGATCATTGTGACAATGAGAGGTTTTGAGATAACTTTTAAAGCCCTTTCTTCTTCCCTCTCTCAGCCTCGGCAGAGCAAGAACGTCAAAATTTCGAAAAATCATCTTATTCTAGTATTTATGTTCTAAGATAAACCAAGTGTATTATTATTGGACTCATTTAAATATGATATGATTTTAAATATGTTAACTTTTTTATGGATGCGTTTTAGTCAAAGCGCTTTTTTCCGTTTTATTTAGTTATTTTTATTTATTTATTTTTTTTAATTTTTTTAAACCATGAAAATAAAAAGGGACGGGCCAGATAGCTTTGACTGTCTCAGGTCGGGATCTAGAAGTTCTGCTGACGTCTAATTTCACCTAACTTTTTCTTTGACAAATTTTAAGTCGAAATCGAGGTTCTTTTTATGAAGCCTTGAAAAAGTTTCATTTTCTAAATTTTATTTATTTATTTAATGAAACAAAT
Organism: Maratus speculifer; assembly: GCA_964019185.1. Taxonomy (NCBI): domain Eukaryota; kingdom Metazoa; phylum Arthropoda; class Arachnida; order Araneae; family Salticidae; genus Maratus; species Maratus speculifer. The sequence goes on along the minus strand of OZ025297.1, from coordinate 214,458,075 downwards.
TTCTTTATAATAATAATATAATATTAATAATAATAATATAATATTAATAAAAATATAATAATAATAATAATAATAATATAATATTAATAAAAATATAATAATAATATTAATAAGAATATAAGAATAATATAATATTAATAATAATATAATAATAATATAATACTACTAATAATAATATTTCTTTATAATAATATTTGGTTAATTATTTTACAGATTAAATTAAAGTAGTACTATTCGTAAATATTCGTTTTAGTTATAGTTAAAAACGAAGACCTTAATAGGAAACATAAATTCCGTTAGATATCTCTTTATTATTTGTTACTATATTGTTTAACGATTCCTTATATGTTAATTTCTAATATTTTCTTATCATGAAATTTCATTTTCTGTTTTAATTTAAATCGTTGTAATAATATTAACAATGATACTTAAGGAAATCACTTATGTGTTATTTAAATATTTGAAAATTTAGCACTTTTTAAAATAATGTATTTTTGTATTATCATATACACTTATAGTAATTTTGCCTATAACAAACCTTCATTTTTAGATTATACCCTTCAAGAAACCAAATGGTATTAAAACATTCAATAAACATCCATTAAGTTTTCTAATTATTTTTTAAAAAGACCGCTCAATTACTAGTAATATGTGTTATTTAATGACACGCACTTCACAGAAAAAGATCTTTTTTATCATTATAAATTACATCTTTTCAACGAACCTAAAGCATCACTTTCTATGCTGACAAGTAAACAGCTTTCTTTCAGTAGCTTTCTCTCAGGGAACAAAATTCCCTATCCTCTCAAGAACGTGTAAATCTTTAACACATGTTCCAAATGATAACAACAATTTCTGGTCACCTGCAGTGAAGGGTCATTAAGAAAGGGGGATGAAATCGCGTCAGTTCTCCCGTTGTGAAAGGATATTTTACATTTCACTTGACCGAAAGCTAAAGGTTAAAGGAACATTTTCTGCATAACAATAAAGGACTCAATGAAGGAAAATTATTTTATTAAAGCTGTTCTTAACTGCTCCGCTCAAGAAGTGTAAAACGTTTTGATACATTTACAAAATATTTTTTCGGTAGTCCCTACCCGTAACTGAGAAGATATGCTCTCGAAGTTCGTGGACGGGAGGTGCTGGATTCAAATCCAATCGCGCACGTCGGCCTAATCGTTCGGAGATATTCGTGGGTTTTTGTCTAATCTTTGGTAAACCTGCGTAAGTACGTGTTAGGATCTCTTAGATAACCCCCCACAGATGGCACTCTACTTAGGGCCTATATCTCGCATACAGATAATCGGTTTTCATAAATCACACACACTCATTTTTCAACGGAAAGATATAAAATTGAAATACCTGATTATGAAAGCGATTTGAAGTGGAACTCTGTTTTCTATTTTGTGGTCAATAAATTACCTTTTGAGTTATAGTTGAAATCGATCACGTGACGATCACGTTTTCCACCCAAGTTTGACTGTTTTTTTCAGCTTTCGTCGGGAAGTGCGGTTTAAAACACCAGCTTTCACAGAATTTTCTTAAACACTTATTGCGTTTGGAAAAAAAACAAGAAAATTGCATGTGATAAAATAATTTCTAAAGAACAATACCTGCTAGTTTGCTACATTTTCGAACCACAATAAATTAAAATTTACGTTATAAATTTGCCCTTTTTGATTTATGAACACATTAAGAAGTTGTTCGAAATCCATTCAAAAATTCAAAAGAATAGAGGTTTTTTTTTCAATTAAGTAAATTTTAAAATGCATCTTTTTGTACAATTTTGAACATTTTAGATTGTTTTTATTCTACTCGTAGAAGTGGCCTGTGTAATTGTAAGTACCGGATGCATCAGAAGTTAATTAATTTGAGAGAAAAAAAATAAAATGTCCAAATGCGAGTAAAATTTTCAATTGTTATGGGAAAATGGCAACAAAAATATATTAATTACTAGTTTCTAAGTATTTTTTAATTGTTTTCTACACAATTGAATACTTGAATTGAAAATATTAACCAAATGATACTAAAAACAACAAAAAATTTAATGTCGAAAAAACAAATTGAGATGCAGTTTTAAAACAAATTTCATTGAAAAGTATTTTTTTTTCTTAATTATATGGTAAAAAAATTAAAAATGAGCGATGCTTAAAAGTTTAACAAATTGCAGTTGAGTATTTAACTGTACAATGATTACATCTACTTTGTTTTACTGATGGTTTATACATTGGAATTTGGCAAGGGCGTGCGAAGAAAAAACTACGCCCGCGTCAAAGTTTCATTTTGGCTTCCCCTCTCATCAACGTTTTCTTGTAACAGGTGAAAAAGTGACGCTGGTTATATAAATTTGGCTCCCCCCTAAATTTCCACGCCCTGCACGAGCGCCAACCTTGGCCCCTCTTTTCGCACTGCGCTGGAACTAGGGTTGGCAGATTGTGCATTTATGCCGTAAGCTGTGCGGTTTTTTTAGCATATTTTAGGTGTATCGTACGGTGTATGTTTAAATTTGTTCCGTACGGCGATTTCTTCTGTGTGTCTACTGCATCTTATTTTTGATTATTTCATGGATATTTTTTTCAGTTTTCTATAAAATTCCATTTTTTGCGGAAAAGAGTCACATATACAAGCATCAAATGTAAAACAGCTTGTTTCCAAACAGGATGAAAGCACTACCGGTAGCTGGGAGGTTCTGACCTCGAAATGGTAGATTGAAGGTGCTGGTTTCAAATTTAATCACGGCCGTTGGCCTAATCGTTAGCCGTTTTCCGTAGTTTTCTTCGAGCCTTGGATTTAATTACGTAAATACGGGTTAGGTTCCCTTAGAAAGATATCCACAATGGCATTCCCCCCCCCCCCCCCCACACACACCTGTCTCAGCGTCCATATCTCCCGTGTTAACAATTGGCTGTTTCAAATTTAACAGAACACCCGGTTTAGATAAGAAAAATATTGGAAAATATGTGTAGCTTGACTTTAACATATGAGAACTTTCAGTGGTGACCATCGCCCCTAAACCCAAAGACGCAAATCCCCCCCCCCCCCCCCACAAAAATAATCTTCATACTTTAACATCGACGACCACCCCTTCTAAACAGAATACCAATTGTAAAATATATTCTACTTATAAACTACTGCACATTCAAAAAATAGCGAGTTGAGCATAGCAGAATGAGTTCTTATTGTCTTTAGCTAGAATTTAAAGAAAGGAAACACAGGAACATTTCTAGAAATTAAATACTGAAAAAAAATTAAAAGTGATATTTAAAAAAATCAAGATTTTTTTAACAGTAAAAAAAGGAAATATTAAGAGTTTTTAAAAATCTCCCCCCCCCCTAAAACAAAATACTTTTTTTTCAAATTCCCCCCCCCCAAAAAAAAAAAACTAAATTGAATGACGCATTTTGCGTCACCATACCCCTCTCTGGGCACTCCTGAGAACTTTTGGAACTAATTGTTTGCCACAGTATATACTACTGTAGCATTAAATCATCTGAACATGACATTATTATGTATACAAGTATCTACATATTGTTAAATTTCTAATACTATTATATAACTTATTATTTTGTTTGGTTTATTATCCCTTTTTATGTTTAAATCCAATCAAATATTTTTATAGTATACCCATTATAAAAGTTTTCATGATCATACTTGAATTGTAAAATGTTTTGAGTTAGTTTTGTTCTTACGAGGCAATTAATTTTTAATTTTATTGTGATATATGATTCTAAATTTATTTAAACAGTGTTGATAGAATGATATAATCCAAATATAGTTGGAAGATTTTCGATAATAAATCAATTTATTGATAACTTTAAAAAAAAAAAATGCCGAAAACAATACAAGGACATTCAGCATCGTTTAACAGTTCGGTCTAAAAAATGACGTGATAAAACCAAAACAAACTAGCGTCAATCAAAATAAAATGAAGTTATTACAATAGTTTAATGAGAAACATAATTGTAACTACAGTGTGAATATGCACTAATTTATCTTTCTGCATCACACAAAGAGAGAGAGAGGGAAAAAATATATATATATGAGCCCCACTTCTGCTTGTTGTTCACTTCTAGCTACAGTAGGAATATAAAACATGACTAAAACATAAAATGGTAACATAATTTAATGATAAGAATAATAATAATAGATATAATAATAATAATAATAATAATATTTAAATGAAATAATAATAATAATTTTTTTTTTCAGTCAATAATCCGATTATTAATAAACTAAAGTTTTTGAGTTCTGGCTTTTAATTTAAATTTTATATTATTCCCTTTGCAATCTACAAGTTTACATGTTAAAAAAAATACATTTAGGTCATTTTTTGAAAATGTAGCTCAGACTTAAAGAGTTAAGTATAGAAGCTATGCTCACCGATAGAGGACAGCACAAATCAAAACCATGCGAAAAAAGACATTGTATACGAGAATGCTGGCAGCATTTTCGCCGTTCCTAACCGATATTGCATAAATAGCAAACTGCGCATGCGTGAGGACTTGGATTGAAATTCTCCCTGCTATAAAAAAATTACGTAAAGGGTTACTTTATTGGCTCTTTTATCTTATCAGGTGTCATATATTTATCCCATATTACATTATTATTATTTCATTTCTATTGACAAACAACACAGCTTTATAAACAGCTTCATGTGATTTTCTAGTATTTATTAGTAACGCAATTGGGAAACTATTTATTACTCAACAGATAACGATTTAAATTTTGCAAATGAGTTCATCAATGAGTAATTTAAATGTATTACTAATAAAAAATGATGCTGCAAATATATATTATTGCTTTCCTTTATGTATATTATTCCTTTTATAATGCAAATATATATTATTCCTTTATAGTAATAATAAGAATGATTATTTTATTTTAAATATTGTATGTTCTGTTGCTAAAACAATATACCTTTAAGGAAAAGTTAATTTATTTTAAGTAATATGTATAAGTTCAAATGTAATAATTTATGATTTTTACAAATTTTATAACGCATTACTATTTTCGAGTGTATTTAATATTTTATTAAATATTAAATAAATTTTTTCTAGATTATTATTACTATGGTCTCTTCCTTTTTAAATACGGCTTCTTGAAACTATTTTTTAATTCAATTATAAACAACTAAAATTTGAAAGCTATCTATTTTAATTGTTTGTATGTATGTATGTCGGCCAATTATTTACGCTATGGGATATAGGCCCTATGGGGTGGGATGCCCTCCTTGGGGGGGGGGGTCTTTCTAAGAGATCCTAACCCGTATTTACGCAAGGTTCGAAGAAAACCACGGAAAGCTCCGAATGGTTAGGCCGACGGTCAGCACCTACCGTCTACCAGTTTGGAGGTTAGAACCTCGCGGCCACACCTATCTATTTTAAAAAATTAAATTTATTTTCATAAATTCGTTTAAATAACTGCACATAGGTGGCAGCACTGTAAATTTTCTTTCTTTATTTTTCACTTTTTATGGATGTAAATAATTCAGTTTTGATTTTATTTATTTATATATATTTTTTTTAATGATAAAATATATTTATTTTAATTTTCAAAAAACTTTCTGACATTATGACTGTAATTTAAATTTCTGTATTTGCCTTTATTGCAGTTTTTAAAAAATGACATTGCAAAAATACAGATTATTATTTAGAATTTTTTTTTTATTTAAAATAGTTTTTTAGTCATACCATTATCAAATTAAGTTAGATAATTTATTATTTATAATTAATAAAATAGCAATGTCAATGTATTCCAGCTAGCTGATTAGATTTAACATTTTATTAATAAATAATTTAGTGATAGTAAAATAATACATAATTTTCATACAGTTTTTAAATAATTATAGCATATTTGAATATAAAATAATAGAATATTTGATAAAGATAAATTATTATATTTTGTAATAAATAATTATCAAATAAATGTTGATGTTATATTATAAAAATAATGTGTCAGTAATTTATAGATAATGTATATATAGATAATAACAAATTAGCATATTTGCTAATTTGTTATTCATAAATATTATAATACAAAAATAACTTAAGTCATTATCAAATTATGATTATATTTCAATGCAACAATATCCATATATTTCAATAAAAGAAGTTTTAAAATTAATGATAATTTATGGTTAGTTGGTTAATTTTTGTCGTCCGATTATCTACGCTAATGGGATATACATAATTTATGATATATATTTATAATATATTATCATCTTCATATAATAAAGAAGGTAATATTTCTTATCAATTACACCTGTTTTATGTATAATGAAAAAAAAATATATTTAATGTTGATAATAAGTAGATACTAAAATATTATAAAAATAAATACTCAAATAAATCATTTAATGATAATATGTATATATATATATTTATTTATTTAAATACTGCAAATCAGCTTATATATATACATATATATATATATATATATTCTTTTTATACAAAATGATTTAAAATTTATTGAACAGTTAATAAAAGATTTAATCATTGTATAATAATTCGTAAATTATTATTTTTTTTATATTTTATAATATTTATTATAAATATTATTTCTTTTTTATTTGATTGATACTACAACAATATTAATATTTGATAATATTTAATTACAATAAGTTTATAATGATTAAGGAAAAAGTAAATATTATAAAGAATAAAATACATCTATAAACTATTTAAGTAACCTTATTATGATTAAACCGGAAAAAGATTTAAAATGTATTAAAAATTAATATTGGAGATTTAAGTTGCAATATTCACAAAGAAATAGAATATCAAAAGAAAATCTCATACATTAAAACCGCTCTGCATATTTAATAATAATAATAATAATGTAGTTGATGTTATTAAGTACCAATTTACATTACTGTATCACATTTTCGAACGTCAAAAAGTAATCGCCAATACATAGTATGATGACATTAGTAATCTCGGTAACCCTGAATAATTTTTATAGCAGAGAGAATTTCAATCCAAGTCCACACGCATGCGCAGTTTGTTATTTAACCAATATCGGTTAGGAAAGGCGAAAATGCCTGCGTGAATCTTATATGAGAATAAAATGCTGCGAATCCCACCGCTAACAGATAATGTAATTTTTAAAATCCACTCTAGGTATCTTATTAAAAAAAGGCTCTTTTAATCTGTAATAAAATTCTTTCCTTAAGCAGAACTGGACATTTCACTCATTTTATTTATTTCATAGCTAAGTCGGCGAAGATTATATTTCTCCTGTTATACACCGTGCCAACGGTAGCGTGGCCGAGTGGTCTAAGGCGCTGGTTTTAGGCACCAGTCTCGTTGAGGCGTGGGTTCGAATCCCACCGCTGCCAAGATGCAAATTTTGCTAATAATTTTCTTTTTTCATGGAGACAAGTCAAAAATTCCACAAGTTTCTGTGTTGCGATTAA
>OZ025297.1:214408161-214413161 GCA_964019185.1 Maratus speculifer | reverse complement strand
ATGAATATATTTCAAGTGATTATGATATGAATAATTCAAAACGAAAATTTACTTTACCGAAGTTAGAATTTCGCCAATTTGATGGTGATTTAAAGGAATGGTTGCCGTTCTGGAGTCAGTTTGAGCAGATTCATAATGATCCTGATATTGCACCAGAAAATAAATTTCAATATTTGATCCAAGCAACAGTCACTGGATCTAGAGCACGAGAAGTTGTTGATAGCTTCCCGCCAACAGCTGCCAACTATGCCAAAGCTATTGAGAGTCTTAAAGCTCGTTTCGGCAGGGAAGATCTTTTGGTAGAAGTGTATGTCAGAGAATTGTTAAAATTAATCATTTCTGTTCAATCAAAAGGAAATTTTTCTATTACAACGTTATATGATAAACTTGAATCGTATTTACGAGCTCTTGAGACGCTAGGAGTCACAATTGATAAATGCGCTTCAATTTTATATCCAATGGTAGAATCTTGTTTTACAACTGATTTTTTGAAAGCGTGGAATCGAACCTATACAACTCCCGTTAGTTCTGATGCAAAAGAACGTCTGGATAATTTAATGATGTTTCTCAAATCTGAAGTTGAAGGTGATGAAAGAATTAATTTAGCTGTATCAGGTTTTGGTTTAGCGAAAAAAGATGATGCAAACTTTAGAAAAAATAAAGGTTACAACGAGCCTACTAAGCATTTACCAACTGCTGCTACCCTCTTAACAACTACTTCAAAACCAGAGTTAAGAAAAAATTGCGTTTTTTGCAACGGAAGACATCTGAGTTCAGAATGCTTTTCGGCACGAAAGATGACTTATAATGAAAAAACATGGACAATAGGTTTAACATCCTCCCACCTTTTGATTATACACTATAATCAAAACTTTATACTAAATAAATACATTTACATAAATATCACAAATCGAGTCTTTCTGGAATCTTTATCGTCCTGCCAGATCTCGTCTTTTTGATTTGTGCCTCGTCTTTTGGAGGATCGACATGGTTTTCATGCAAAGTTAGTTTGGGAAAAATATTTTCAGTACAATCAATCGATGACACCTCGAGAGGGTAGATTCTTTGAATGGGCCGAATCATTTGTGAATGAGACGTTTGTAATTTCAAAAGGCGAACTTTTCCATCTTGACCACGAATGAGTTCTGTAACACGTCCTAATGGCCAATTGATCCTTTTTTTGTTATCTACTCCCACCAAGACAATATCTCCTACCTCAATTGAACGTTGGGCTCGTCTACCATTCGGTCGTTGAATAAGAAGACCCAAATATTCTGATCTAAATCTATTTCTTAGATCCTTTTGCAGCTCTTGTCTATATCTAAGTCTACGAGTGAGAGAACTTTCTTCAACCACATCAACATCTGGTAAACCACATTCATGAATATCTTTCAGAAACATGTCCGGAGATATGGGTTTGATGGACTCTTTCTCTGACATGTAAGTTAATGGTCGTGAATTTATAATGCTTTCACAGTCAGCCAATACAGTTATCATCTCTTCATAGTTCAAACAAGCTTGTCCTAAAACTCTTTTTAATAGATCTTTCATCAATCTGATGAGCCTCTCCCACCATCCGCCCCACCAAGCAGCCGTTGGGGGGTTAAATTTCCATGTAATAGAATTTATTGCTCCATGCTTCAATATGCGGTCCCAGTTCAATCTTTTTAAAAAATTGGCGGCACCAACAAAATTGGAACCGTTGTCGCAATATATAATAGAACATCTTCCTCTACGAGATACAAATCTTCTCAGTGCCATCAAAAATGCCTCTGTAGAAGCTGAAGTCACAAGTTCCAAATGCACAGCTCTGTAAATGGCACAGGTAAATAAGACAACCCAACTCTTCTGCTTATTTTTAAGAAACAGAGGGCCAGCTAGATCAATGCCGACAATCTGAAAAACTGCTGCATCTTTGACTCGATTTTCTGGTAGAGAAACTGGTGATGATTCTAAATTCTTCGAATTAAATCTTTTACAGATGGTACATTTTGATAAAACAGAGCTTACGGTTCTTCTTCCATTCAAAATCCAGTATTTTTCTCTAAGCAAATTTAAAAGAATCTGAGGACCTGCATGACAATTTTTGTTATTTTTTCTATATTTATATCTTTTATCCAGCTTACGTTAACTTTTAAAACATCTAGAAATCTGTTCCATTGTAATCCCAATACAGTAGTATCTTCACTATTTTCGCTATTATTTCTGTCTTCTGTCTGTTCCCAACCTCTCAAGTCAAATCCACCTTTAGCCATAAGAGACTTAGAATCGGTAATAAACCTTTCCAATTCTTCCTTTGTTTGGACACTAGCAACGACATTGTCAACATAAAAGCTTCTTAGCATCTGCTGTTTAAAATTGGTGTCGTATTCTTCATCGTTTTTAATGTGATATTCGATGACGGAAGCAAGAAGAAAAGGAGAGCTTTTGACTCCAAATACAACTCTAGTGTGTCGAAACATTTTAATATTTCTTTCTTCTACATCACTCCACCACAAAAAACGCAAATAGTCTCGATCTTCCTTACGAACAGCTATTTGTAAGAATGCTTTCTTGATATCAGCTACAACACCAAATTTCTTTTTTCTAAATCTTAAGAGAATGTCAGGAATTAATTCAATAAGATTTGGGCCACAATGTAAACATTGATTCAAAGACGGGTGATTTTGCATTCTTGCTGATGCGTCAAACACTGGACGAATGGGGGTTGTACTGTTTTCTTTTATCACTGGTCTATGAGGTAAGTAGTTTCCAAAACGATTCATTTCAGACTGTGGAATTTCTTCAATTATTTTATCATCAAGCCACCCTAGAAGCACGTCTTCATACTTTTGATAAAGGTTATCGGAAAGCAACTTGTTCGTAACATTAATTAATCTTTTCTTGGCTAAACTCAGATTATCTGGTAGAGGTGGTGTGTCTTCTGACCAAGGCAAAGAAACTTCATAACGATTATCTTCATTCATTCTTACTGTCTGTAAAAAATGTTCTTTAACCTGACGATCAATTTCCATTTTAGATTGTTTTTCAATCGGATCATGTATTCCTAGTAAATCCAATTTCCATAAATCGGCAATTTCTGCTTCCTTTACGAACATAGACGTAACTGATAAAGCTAAGTTATCTTTAGATGTATTATCTTGTGGTACTTTTCCCATTAAGGTCCATCCCAAATATGTTTCTAATGCAACTAATCCTGACGAGAGTATTTCTCTACGACCTGTCAGTAATTTTCCCATTACATCGGCTCCAATCAGTACTTGAATAGATTCAGGAGTCTTACCAACATCCGTCAAAGTGATGCCTTTTCTCGATAATTCTTTAAACCAGGATCCATTTTCTACAGGCATAACATTTTCACATATAATGTCTTGATCCAATACTTCAAAATTACATTTAAAATTTTCCTTTAAATCACTTAATCTTACCTTGTAGTAACGATGATTATAATCCTTTGTTGTGACTCCGCCAAAAAGAGAATGCGTAACCTTTTCTTCTCGAAGCGGTAGATAGTCCATTTCTTCGGCTAGTTGTGATAAAATGTACGACCTTTGAGAACCTGAATCTAAAATTAGTCGAACATCTTTCTTCTTGTTGTCAGAAAGGATTTTTGCTTTGAGCGTCTGAAGAAATACTTTAGGATTTCTATTAAAATTAGCCATATTAACTTCTTTTCCAGACGACTTTTCTTCCTCTTTCTTTTCATTTGGCTTGTTTTTATCTAGCATTTGACACATCACAGACGCATGTCTTTTATCACAAACGAAACACTTCAAGATAGCTTTACATTGCTTCGTTGTGTGACCCGTTGCCAAACACACCGTGCCAACGGTAGCGTGGCCGAGTGGTCTAAGGCGCTGGTTTTAGGCACCAGTCTCGTTGAGGCGTGGGTTCGAATCCCACCGCTGCCAAGATGCAAATTTTGCTAATAATTTTCTTTTTTCATGGAGACAAGTCAAAAATTCCACAAGTTTCTGTGTTGCGATTAATTTTCTAGATATGCAAAATATTTTGGCAGTAAATGAATTTTATTTCAGAGAAAATTTTTTATTCTGCATTCAAAATGTCTGAATGAGGAAATTACTAAATTATCATTTAATAAAACCTTACCTTAAGAATCTTAGATTATTTTCAAATCCATGTGACAATAGCAGGAGTTTTTAATATACATATTTAAGGGAAAATAAACCACGTGCTCAAAATTATGCATGCATTAGCATAAAACTAGGCTTAACAGGTCTTGAATTGCAGTTCCGCGACAAAACTTGCTTATAAAAGTAGTGTTGCGACATATTTTTGCGCAAGTAACAGAATTCTTTTACTCAAGATTTTTGAAGAGTTCAATTCAAATCTTACTCATAGTAAATTTTAATTTATCAGTAGATTGTTTTCTTCTCTAGATATTAAAAATATCCTCAAATAGTACGTTCGAGAAAGAAGAGGTAGCGTGGCCGAGCGGTCTAAGGCGCTGGTTTAAGGCACCAGTCTCTTCGGGGGCGTGGGTTCGAATCCCACCGCTGCCAGGTAATTTAATTTTTAAAATCCACTCTAGGTATCTTATTAAAAAAAGGCTCTTTTAATCTGTAATAAAACTCTTTCCTTAAGCAGAACTGGACATTTCACTCATTTTATTTATTTCATAGCTAAGTCGGCGAAGATTATATTTCTCCTGTTATACACCGTGCCAACGGTAGCGTGGCCGAGTGGTCTAAGGCGCTGGTTTTAGGCACCAGTCTCGTTGAGGCGTGGGTTCGAATCCCGCCGCTGCCAAGATGCAAATTTTGCTAATAATTTTCTTTTTTCATGGAGACAAGTCAAAAATTCCACAAGTTTCTGTGTTGTGATTAATTTTCTAGATATGCAAAATATTTTGGCAGTAAATGAATTTCATTTCAGAGAAAAATTTTTATTCTGCATTCAAAATGTCTGAATGAGGAAATTACTAAATTATCATTTAATAAAACCTTACCTTAAGAATCTTAGATTATTTTCAAATCCAT
>OZ025297.1:214385661-214390661 GCA_964019185.1 Maratus speculifer | reverse complement strand
GAGTTCAGAATGCTTTTCGGCACGAAAGATGACTTATAATGAAAAAACATGGACAATAGGTTTAACATCCTCCCACCTTTTGATTATACACTATAATCAAAACTTTATACTAAATAAATACATTTACATAAATATCACAAATCGAGTCTTTCTGGAATCTTTATCGTCCTGCCAGATCTCGTCTTTTTGATTTGTGCCTCGTCTTTTGGAGGATCGACATGGTTTTCATGCAAAGTTAGTTTGGGAAAAATATTTTCAGTACAATCAATCGATGACACCTCGAGAGGGTAGATTCTTTGAATGGGCCGAATCATTTGTGAATGAGACGTTTGTAATTTCAAAAGGCGAACTTTTCCATCTTGACCACGAATGAGTTCTGTAACACGTCCTAATGGCCAATTGATCCTTTTTTTGTTATCTACTCCCACCAAGACAATATCTCCTACCTCAATTGAACGTTGGGCTCGTCTACCATTCGGTCGTTGAATAAGAAGACCCAAATATTCTGATCTAAATCTATTTCTTAGATCCTTTTGCAGCTCTTGTCTATATCTAAGTCTACGAGTGAGAGAACTTTCTTCAACCACATCAACATCTGGTAAACCACATTCATGAATATCTTTCAGAAACATGTCCGGAGATATGGGTTTGATGGACTCTTTCTCTGACATGTAAGTTAATGGTCGTGAATTTATAATGCTTTCACAGTCAGCCAATACAGTTATCATCTCTTCATAGTTCAAACAAGCTTGTCCTAAAACTCTTTTTAATAGATCTTTCATCAATCTGATGAGCCTCTCCCACCATCCGCCCCACCAAGCAGCCGTTGGGGGGTTAAATTTCCATGTAATAGAATTTATTGCTCCATGCTTCAATATGCGGTCCCAGTTCAATCTTTTTAAAAAATTGGCGGCACCAACAAAATTGGAACCGTTGTCGCAATATATAATAGAACATCTTCCTCTACGAGATACAAATCTTCTCAGTGCCATCAAAAATGCCTCTGTAGAAGCTGAAGTCACAAGTTCCAAATGCACAGCTCTGTAAATGGCACAGGTAAATAAGACAACCCAACTCTTCTGCTTATTTTTAAGAAACAGAGGGCCAGCTAGATCAATGCCGACAATCTGAAAAACTGCTGCATCTTTGACTCGATTTTCTGGTAGAGAAACTGGTGATGATTCTAAATTCTTCGAATTAAATCTTTTACAGATGGTACATTTTGATAAAACAGAGCTTACGGTTCTTCTTCCATTCAAAATCCAGTATTTTTCTCTAAGCAAATTTAAAAGAATCTGAGGACCTGCATGACAATTTTTGTTATTTTTTCTATATTTATATCTTTTATCCAGCTTACGTTAACTTTTAAAACATCTAGAAATCTGTTCCATTGTAATCCCAATACAGTAGTATCTTCACTATTTTCGCTATTATTTCTGTCTTCTGTCTGTTCCCAACCTCTCAAGTCAAATCCACCTTTAGCCATAAGAGACTTAGAATCGGTAATAAACCTTTCCAATTCTTCCTTTGTTTGGACACTAGCAACGACATTGTCAACATAAAAGCTTCTTAGCATCTGCTGTTTAAAATTGGTGTCGTATTCTTCATCGTTTTTAATGTGATATTCGATGACGGAAGCAAGAAGAAAAGGAGAGCTTTTGACTCCAAATACAACTCTAGTGTGTCGAAACATTTTAATATTTCTTTCTTCTACATCACTCCACCACAAAAAACGCAAATAGTCTCGATCTTCCTTACGAACAGCTATTTGTAAGAATGCTTTCTTGATATCAGCTACAACACCAAATTTCTTTTTTCTAAATCTTAAGAGAATGTCAGGAATTAATTCAATAAGATTTGGGCCACAATGTAAACATTGATTCAAAGACGGGTGATTTTGCATTCTTGCTGATGCGTCAAACACTGGACGAATGGGGGTTGTACTGTTTTCTTTTATCACTGGTCTATGAGGTAAGTAGTTTCCAAAACGATTCATTTCAGACTGTGGAATTTCTTCAATTATTTTATCATCAAGCCACCCTAGAAGCACGTCTTCATACTTTTGATAAAGGTTATCGGAAAGCAACTTGTTCGTAACATTAATTAATCTTTTCTTGGCTAAACTCAGATTATCTGGTAGAGGTGGTGTGTCTTCTGACCAAGGCAAAGAAACTTCATAACGATTATCTTCATTCATTCTTACTGTCTGTAAAAAATGTTCTTTAACCTGACGATCAATTTCCATTTTAGATTGTTTTTCAATCGGATCATGTATTCCTAGTAAATCCAATTTCCATAAATCGGCAATTTCTGCTTCCTTTACGAACATAGACGTAACTGATAAAGCTAAGTTATCTTTAGATGTATTATCTTGTGGTACTTTTCCCATTAAGGTCCATCCCAAATATGTTTCTAATGCAACTAATCCTGACGAGAGTATTTCTCTACGACCTGTCAGTAATTTTCCCATTACATCGGCTCCAATCAGTACTTGAATAGATTCAGGAGTCTTACCAACATCCGTCAAAGTGATGCCTTTTCTCGATAATTCTTTAAACCAGGATCCATTTTCTACAGGCATAACATTTTCACATATAATGTCTTGATCCAATACTTCAAAATTACATTTAAAATTTTCCTTTAAATCACTTAATCTTACCTTGTAGTAACGATGATTATAATCCTTTGTTGTGACTCCGCCAAAAAGAGAATGCGTAACCTTTTCTTCTCGAAGCGGTAGATAGTCCATTTCTTCGGCTAGTTGTGATAAAATGTACGACCTTTGAGAACCTGAATCTAAAATTAGTCGAACATCTTTCTTCTTGTTGTCAGAAAGGATTTTTGCTTTGAGCGTCTGAAGAAATACTTTAGGATTTCTATTAAAATTAGCCATATTAACTTCTTTTCCAGACGACTTTTCTTCCTCTTTCTTTTCATTTGGCTTGTTTTTATCTAGCATTTGACACATCACAGACGCATGTCTTTTATCACAAACGAAACACTTCAAGATAGCTTTACATTGCTTCGTTGTGTGACCCGTTGCCAAACACACCGTGCCAACGGTAGCGTGGCCGAGTGGTCTAAGGCGCTGGTTTTAGGCACCAGTCTCGTTGAGGCGTGGGTTCGAATCCCACCGCTGCCAAGATGCAAATTTTGCTAATAATTTTCTTTTTTCATGGAGACAAGTCAAAAATTCCACAAGTTTCTGTGTTGCGATTAATTTTCTAGATATGCAAAATATTTTGGCAGTAAATGAATTTTATTTCAGAGAAAATTTTTTATTCTGCATTCAAAATGTCTGAATGAGGAAATTACTAAATTATCATTTAATAAAACCTTACCTTAAGAATCTTAGATTATTTTCAAATCCATGTGACAATAGCAGGAGTTTTTAATATACATATTTAAGGGAAAATAAACCACGTGCTCAAAATTATGCATGCATTAGCATAAAACTAGGCTTAACAGGTCTTGAATTGCAGTTCCGCGACAAAACTTGCTTATAAAAGTAGTGTTGCGACATATTTTTGCGCAAGTAACAGAATTCTTTTACTCAAGATTTTTGAAGAGTTCAATTCAAATCTTACTCATAGTAAATTTTAATTTATCAGTAGATTGTTTTCTTCTCTAGATATTAAAAATATCCTCAAATAGTACGTTCGAGAAAGAAGAGGTAGCGTGGCCGAGCGGTCTAAGGCGCTGGTTTAAGGCACCAGTCTCTTCGGGGGCGTGGGTTCGAATCCCACCGCTGCCAGGTAATTTAATTTTTAAAATCCACTCTAGGTATCTTATTAAAAAAAGGCTCTTTTAATCTGTAATAAAACTCTTTCCTTAAGCAGAACTGGACATTTCACTCATTTTATTTATTTCATAGCTAAGTCGGCGAAGATTATATTTCTCCTGTTATACACCGTGCCAACGGTAGCGTGGCCGAGTGGTCTAAGGCGCTGGTTTTAGGCACCAGTCTCGTTGAGGCGTGGGTTCGAATCCCGCCGCTGCCAAGATGCAAATTTTGCTAATAATTTTCTTTTTTCATGGAGACAAGTCAAAAATTCCACAAGTTTCTGTGTTGTGATTAATTTTCTAGATATGCAAAATATTTTGGCAGTAAATGAATTTCATTTCAGAGAAAAATTTTTATTCTGCATTCAAAATGTCTGAATGAGGAAATTACTAAATTATCATTTAATAAAACCTTACCTTAAGAATCTTAGATTATTTTCAAATCCATGTGACAATAGCAGGAGTTTTTAATATACATATTTAAGGGAAAATAAACCACGTGCTCAAAATTATGCATGCATTAGCATAAAACTAGGCTTAACAGGTCTTGAATTGCAGTTCCGCGACAAAACTTGCTTATAAAAGTAGTGTTGCGACATATTTTTGCGCAAGTAACAGAATTCTTTTACTCAAGATTTTTGAAGAGTTCAATTCAAATCTTACTCATAGTAAATTTTAATTTATCAGTAGATTGTTTTCTTCTCTAGATATTAAAAATATCCTCAAATAGTACGTTCGAGAAAGAAGAGGTAGCGTGGCCGAGCGGTCTAAGGCGCTGGTTTAAGGCACCAGTCTCTTCGGGGGCGTGGGTTTGAATCCCACCGCTGCCAGGTAATTTAATTTTTAAAATCCACTCCAGGTATCTTATTAAAAAAAGGCTCTTTTAATCTGTAATAAAACTCTTTCCTTAAGCAGAACTGGACATTTCACTCATTTTATTTATTTCATAGCTAAGTCGGCGAAGATTATATTTCTCCTGTTATACGCCGTGCCAACGGTAGCGTGGCCGAGTGGTCTAATTGGCTGGTTTTAGGCACCAGTCTCGTTGAGGCGTGGGTTCGAATCCCACCGCTGCCAAGATGCAAATTTTGCTAATAATTTTCTTTTTTCATGGAGACAAGTCAAAAATTCCACAAGTTTCTGTGTTGCGATTAATTTTCTAGATATGCAAAATATTTTGGCAGTAAATGTATTTCATTTCAGAGAAAATTTTTTAT
>OZ025297.1:214378161-214380661 GCA_964019185.1 Maratus speculifer | reverse complement strand
CACGAGAAGTTGTTGATAGCTTCCCGCCAACAGCTGCCAACTATGCCAAAGCTATTGAGAGTCTTAAAGCTCGTTTCGGCAGGGAAGATCTTTTGGTAGAAGTGTATGTCAGAGAATTGTTAAAATTAATCATTTCTGTTCAATCAAAAGGAAATTTTTCTATTACAACGTTATATGATAAACTTGAATCGTATTTACGAGCTCTTGAGACGCTAGGAGTCACAATTGATAAATGCGCTTCAATTTTATATCCAATGGTAGAATCTTGTTTTACAACTGATTTTTTGAAAGCGTGGAATCGAACCTATACGACTCCCGTTAGTTCTGATGCAAAAGAACGTCTGGATAATTTAATGATGTTTCTCAAATCTGAAGTTGAAGGTGATGAAAGAATTAATTTAGCTGTATCAGGTTTTGGTTTAGCGAAAAAAGATGATGCAAACTTTAGAAAAAATAAAGGTTACAACGAGCCTACTAAGCATTTACCAACTGCTGCTACCCTCTTAACAACTACTTCAAAACCAGAGTTAAGAAAAAATTGCGTTTTTTGCAACGGAAGACATCTGAGTTCAGAATGCTTTTCGGCACGAAAGATGACTTATAATGAAAAAACATGGACAATAGGTTTAACATCCTCCCACCTTTTGATTATACACTATAATCAAAACTTTATACTAAATAAATACATTTACATAAATATCACAAATCGAGTCTTTCTGGAATCTTTATCGTCCTGCCAGATCTCGTCTTTTTGATTTGTGCCTCGTCTTTTGGAGGATCGACATGGTTTTCATGCAAAGTTAGTTTGGGAAAAATATTTTCAGTACAATCAATCGATGACACCTCGAGAGGGTAGATTCTTTGAATGGGCCGAATCATTTGTGAATGAGACGTTTGTAATTTCAAAAGGCGAACTTTTCCATCTTGACCACGAATGAGTTCTGTAACACGTCCTAATGGCCAATTGATCCTTTTTTTGTTATCTACTCCCACCAAGACAATATCTCCTACCTCAATTGAACGTTGGGCTCGTCTACCATTCGGTCGTTGAATAAGAAGACCCAAATATTCTGATCTAAATCTATTTCTTAGATCCTTTTGCAGCTCTTGTCTATATCTAAGTCTACGAGTGAGAGAACTTTCTTCAACCACATCAACATCTGGTAAACCACATTCATGAATATCTTTCAGAAACATGTCCGGAGATATGGGTTTGATGGACTCTTTCTCTGACATGTAAGTTAATGGTCGTGAATTTATAATGCTTTCACAGTCAGCCAATACAGTTATCATCTCTTCATAGTTCAAACAAGCTTGTCCTAAAACTCTTTTTAATAGATCTTTCATCAATCTGATGAGCCTCTCCCACCATCCGCCCCACCAAGCAGCCGTTGGGGGGTTAAATTTCCATGTAATAGAATTTATTGCTCCATGCTTCAATATGCGGTCCCAGTTCAATCTTTTTAAAAAATTGGCGGCACCAACAAAATTGGAACCGTTGTCGCAATATATAATAGAACATCTTCCTCTACGAGATACAAATCTTCTCAGTGCCATCAAAAATGCCTCTGTAGAAGCTGAAGTCACAAGTTCCAAATGCACAGCTCTGTAAATGGCACAGGTAAATAAGACAACCCAACTCTTCTGCTTATTTTTAAGAAACAGAGGGCCAGCTAGATCAATGCCGACAATCTGAAAAACTGCTGCATCTTTGACTCGATTTTCTGGTAGAGAAACTGGTGATGATTCTAAATTCTTCGAATTAAATCTTTTACAGATGGTACATTTTGATAAAACAGAGCTTACGGTTCTTCTTCCATTCAAAATCCAGTATTTTTCTCTAAGCAAATTTAAAAGAATCTGAGGACCTGCATGACAATTTTTGTTATTTTTTCTATATTTATATCTTTTATCCAGCTTACGTTAACTTTTAAAACATCTAGAAATCTGTTCCATTGTAATCCCAATACAGTAGTATCTTCACTATTTTCGCTATTATTTCTGTCTTCTGTCTGTTCCCAACCTCTCAAGTCAAATCCACCTTTAGCCATAAGAGACTTAGAATCGGTAATAAACCTTTCCAATTCTTCCTTTGTTTGGACACTAGCAACGACATTGTCAACATAAAAGCTTCTTAGCATCTGCTGTTTAAAATTGGTGTCGTATTCTTCATCGTTTTTAATGTGATATTCGATGACGGAAGCAAGAAGAAAAGGAGAGCTTTTGACTCCAAATACAACTCTAGTGTGTCGAAACATTTTAATATTTCTTTCTTCTACATCACTCCACCACAAAAAACGCAAATAGTCTCGATCTTCCTTACGAACAGCTATTTGTAAGAATGCTTTCTTGATATCAGCTACAACACCAAATTTCTTTTTTCTAAATCTTAAGAGAATGTCAGGAATTAATTCAATAAGATTTGGGCCACAATGTAAACATTGATTCAAAGACGGGTGATTTTGCATTCTTGCTGATGCGTCAAACACTGGACGAATGG